>BLSH010185337.1:230074-251493 GCA_018402905.1 Glandirana rugosa
GACCCACCGGATCGTCTGGGCGTTTGTGTGCGCCTGAGGACGTTGAGGGTTTGGAACAGGTCAGCGTTTCTGCGTGTCTATAGACGTTAGTCACGTCGGTGGTCACGGAAAAACGCGCGTTGGCTCCGGGGGACCAGAAGGAGCGGCAGGCTCCCTAGGTCGAGCGGGAGACTCTCGAGGTGCCCCCAGGGGCACTGGGGGTTCCGGTGAAGGCCAAGTCTGAGAAGGGGGCTTCTTTCCCCCCTCCGCCTGCGAAAAATCCCCGGGGGGATTGGACCGAGCCGGGGGCGGGTCCCTTCCTTAAGGGGTTTATGACGAGAGTCGACCAGGTCCCTGTGGTCCCGGGGGTCGCGTCCTGCGTGACGGCGACTGAGGAGGAGTCTTCCTTTGCGTCCCAGTAGGCGGTAAAATACGTCGGAGTGGCGGTGGGGTGTCTCGTTGGTCCCTCTGTGTGAGGCTACAAACAGCAAGTATAGCTGGGCTCTCCCTGGGGTGCTGGTAGCGGTGGGTGCAGTCCTCCTGGGGTCTCCCTGGTTGCTCTGTGGGGTGGCGGTGAGGCTGCATAAAATGGCGGATGACCCTGCGTTTCCTTCTGAGGAGGAGTCAGCGGCAGTGCGTCCTGCGCTGGGGGCCCTGGTGTCCCTGGACCAGCTGAGAGCAGTATTTGGGGAATTCCTTCCCTGGGCGGGGGCCGAGCCAGGTTAGGGGGGCCCCTAAAAAGCGTCCGCCTCCCCCCTTTCTTCGGGGGAAGAGTCTGAACCGGAAGTGGCCTTGGGGGTCACGGGGACCCCCGTGGAGCTCTCAGAGGGCGAGCTGGATCCCTCGGACGGCGAGGAAGACCAGGGGGCCTCGGTTGCGCGCAAAAAGGCACTGGTGGCTGCACTGATTGCAGATATCTGTGCGTCTTTGCGACTGGACAAGGTTTGGGAGTTGCAGGAGTCCGCGTGTGTTTGCGGGTCTGCTAGGCCACCCAGGTCCCCTAAGGCTTACCCTTATGATCAATTTTTTGACCATCTGGCCTATCATGAAGGGCAGCGTCCGCAGAATTCCTTTGCCCTGCCAAGACGCTTCGCTATACGTTATCCATTTGAGGATAGCTTTGTGAAGAAGTGGGCATCCCCCGCAGTGGACCCTCCGGTGGCATGCCTGAATAAGGCTACGACCATTCCCTTGGAGGGGTCTCCCTCTTTTAAGGACCCAGCTTATAGGCGGACGGAGGCGGTGTCCAAAGCACTTTTTCTGCTGAGTGTATGACGGAGCTGCAGAATGACTTGAACTGCGGGAGGTCGCTTGAGGCGTTGCAGAGAGCTGACCATGTGTTTCAGGGTCTTCGGTACCTGTGTGACGCAGCTCTGGACCTGCTTCCCATGTTGTCTAAGATGTCTGTTTTCGCAGTCATAATCAGGTGGGTACTCTGGTTGCGCTCATGGTCGGGTGACCACACGTCTAAGTAGGGCCTGACAGGTCTCCCCTTTCAGGGCGGTCGGCTCTTTGGGGCGCAGTTAGATGAAATCATTAAGGATTTCATTGGAGGGAAGAGTACTTTTCTTCTGGAGCCCAGGCGGCGGGAGTTCCGCCGCAAGCAGGGTCCTAATACTTTGGGTCAGAAGTGTTTTTTTTCGTGCCCTCGGTGCAGCAGGCAAGGGGTCGAGGCCCGGCAAGTCTGCCGCGGGGCCGGTAAACAACCCTGGCAACGCAAGAGCAAAAACAGAGGATAAGTCCGCCTCCGCATGATGGGCCGTCTTCTGGGGTTCGCAGATAGGTGGACTGCCCGCATTTCCGACCGGTGGGTGCAGGAAGTGGTGTCCTCTGGGTACAGGATAGAGTTCAGCACTCTACCCCCAGACAGGTTCTTTCCATCAAACTTGAGACTCCCTCAGGGGCGTCGGGAGGCTCTCTTAGGGGCTGTTCAGGCGCTCTCTGAACAAGGGGTGATTGTGCCAGTACCTACGCTGGAAAGATTCCGCGGCTTCTACTCCAACCTGTTTGTGGTTCCCAAAAAGGGGGGGTCAGGCCGGTTCTGGACCTAAAAGCGCTAAATCACTTTGTGAGGGCGCGAAAATCCAGAATGGAATCTGTCCGTTCGGTCGTGGCCTCCCTACACCAAGGGGACTTCATGGCGTCTCTGGATATCAGGGACACGTACCTCCACGTTCCCATTTGTCTCCGGCACCAGCGCTTTCTGCGCTTTGCGGTGGGAGATCTGCACTACCAATTCATGGCGCTTCTCTTCGGTCTGGCCTCGGCTCCTCGGGTGTTCACCAAGCTGGTGGCTCCGGTGTTGGCGCTGTTGATGCAGAGAGGCATTGCGGTGGTAGCATACCTCGACGACCTGCTCCTGAGAGCGGAGTCTGCTTCGGCTCTGGAGGAGAGCGTGGCTATCACCATGGCCTCATTGAAGGACTTGGGCTGGCTGATCAATCTGCAGAAGTCGACATTGACCCCGTCCTGTCGCCTGGAATATCTGGTTCTGATTCTGGACACGGAGCAGGCGAAGGTGTTCTTACCTCCGGCCAAGTTGCTGACACTGCAAGCAGCGGTGCGAATCCCTGCTGTCACGCCGGTGGTCCTCCTTACGGTTCTGTATGCGGGTGTTGGGGCTCATGGTTTCAGCCTTTCGAGGCGGTACATTACGCTCAGAGTCACACTCGGCTCCTTTAGCGAGCAATTCTGTCACGTTGGGACAGGTCTCCGCTGTCCCTGGACCGGCTGATCAGGTTGGATCGTCAGACCAGGGGATCATTGACCTGGCGGCTTCGGGCCCCAGCCCTGATGTTGGGGAAGTAATTTCTTCCCCTCAATTGGTCGATAGTCACGACTGACGCCAGCTGGGGGGGGTCCTGGGGCAGCTGGCTGCTCAGGGCCGCTGGTCGGCGCAGGAATCCCGCCTTCCGATCAATGTGCTGGAATTGCGAGTGATCAGGCTCTGCCTCTCCCACTGGTGGACGGTAAGGTTGCGCGGCCTCTCGGTTCGGGTTCAGTGGGACAACGCCACGGCGGTGGCGTATGTGAACCATCAGGGCGGAACGAGGAGCTCGGCAGCGGCTGCGGAAGCAGCTCTCATTCTGCGATGGGCAGAACTTCACGTGCCGGCAATCTCCGCCATTTACATTCCGGGCGTAAAGAATTGGCAGGTGGACTTTCTCAGCCTCCAGACGCTGGATCAAGGGGAATGGTCCCTACATCCAGAAGTGTTCCGCCAGATTTGCCACAAGTGGGGCACACCAGACATGGACATCATGGCGTCTCGGTTCACTCACAAGGTGGAAACCTCTGTGTGCAGGACAAGAGACCCGCTGGCGGCCGCCACGGACACGCTGGTAGCGCCTTGGAGTCGGTATCGACTCCTGTACGCTTTTCCTCCCATCAAGCTTCTACCGCGGCTACTGCCCAGAGTGGAAGCGAAGGGAATTTCCGACAATCCTGGTGGCTCCGGATTGGCCTCAGCGTCCTTGGTACGCCGATGTGGTGCGGATGGTGGCAGATGTTCCCTGGCGTCTTCCGCTGCACGAAGATCTGTTGTCTCAGGGACCCATCTTGCACCCTGCTTTACCCTCGCTGGCTTTGACGGCTTGGCTATTGAGTCCCAGGTGTTGAGGGATAGGGGGGTCGCTGACTCCGTGATCCCTACCATGCTTAAGGCGCGTAAGTGTACTTTGCGCAAGATTTATCATCGCACCTGGAAGGCCTATATTGCCTGGTGTGAGGCGGGGGGTTGGAACCCTCGCTCTTATGTTGTGTCCAGGGTCCTGGCTTTTTTGCAGCAGGGCCTGGATAAAAAATTGGCATGGAGTACTCTGAAGAGTCAGATTTCGGCTCTGGCAATTCTATTCCAACGGCCTTTGGCGTCACATTCGTTGATTCGTACATTTGCTTCAGCAACTCAGTTTTTTATGCCTAGTGCAAGGAGTAGGACCTGGCTCCCTGCTGGGATCTGCGGTTCCCCTTTCTTTTTCTCATTTTTTTCTTTTTCAAGAATTCTGATGAAGATTACAATCAAGCAGCCGGCTGGGTGACAGGCTGGATATCCTAGATCCAGGGAGTCTCCCAAGCACGGCCGACGGATGCGAGCCGACCCTTAGCTGCATGCGGGGTCGGCCGTGTCAGGCCTCGTTCCGTGCGAGGCAGCCGGCGGGTTAAACGTCCCGCCAGCGCACCTAGGACCTACACCCTGGGTGTAGGGTCCGACCGTACGTGGTCCGACCATTCGTTCGGTTTCGCCCGCCCGGGGCTGTAGTTTCTCCCTGCCTGCATGGGTCCCCCGGTGTGGTAGCGGCCGCCATCCGCCTGTATCCGGTCGCACGGCCGCCATTTTCTTGTAGCCGGCTGTGTGTATTACACGGCTGCCCTTTTCCTGTAGGCGGCTGTGTTTTGCTCGGCCACCATTTTCTTGTAGCCGTCTGCATGTATGTATCGGCTGCCATTTTGCGGTGGCCGACCGCAGGTTCGGGCTCTAGTGCCTACGGCGGCCATTTTGGTTTGGTCCACTGTATACTGATGGGCGGCCCTGCTTCTCCTGGCGCGAATACAGGCTGGAAGAGCGCTCCTGACATGTGGGGATTGCAAGCAGAGGGGCAGGCAGCTACAGCAGCACAACTCCTGGGGCGGTGGGTGAGTCCTCCTGGGAACCTCTGGGTCCCCAAGGCAGAGACTGCGGGTTGGTGTGGGTACACTCATATCCGGTGGTGTTATCCGGGGTGCGGGCTATGGCGGCTGAAGCTGGGGCTTCCCAGCCAGGGGTCTCCGGTGGGGACCAGGCAGCGATGGGACTGGTGGCCCCGCTGCACACTTTGACGGCCCTCCTGGTGGGATACTTCTCCTGGGCAGAACCGATTCGTGACCGGGGGTGGCGAGCAAACGGCCACCTCCTCCTCTGGTGAGGACTCGGAGCCAGAGGAGTGCTCTGTGGTGTCGGGGACCCCCCTAGAGCTGTCGGATGGTGAACTCGGGGACCCCTCGGATAACGAGGAGGAGCCCTTGGGGGTCACCGCGGCTCGGGAACGGGCTCTGGTGGGCTCCTTGGTTTCAGCGGTTCGTGAGACGCTGAAGCTGGGCCCGGCTGCGACTCCAGGGCGCCGTACGCTTTTGGGTCGCATAAGCCGGCCAGGACGCCTAAGGCGTTCCCCTATTTGTCGTACTTTGATCAGTTTGTTTACAAGGAGTGGCGGCGTCCTCAGGGGTCGTTCGCCATGCCTAAATGTTTATCTGTGCGTTATCCCTTTAAGAATACCCTGCTGCAGAAGTGGAAGTCCCCGACGGTGGCCCGTCTGAACAAAGCGACCACTATTCCATTGGAGGGCTCTCCATCCTTCAAGGACCCGGCCGACAGGAGGACCGAAGCGGTGTCCAAGGCCATGTTCCTGGTCGCAGGGTAAGCTATGCGGCCGACGCTGGCATCTGCGCTGGTGGCACAGGCGCTTACGGAATGGGCGACTATTGTGCACCAGGCTTTGGTGACTCTCCAGGCCCCTCCGGATCCTGTGCAGATGGCAGACCAGCTGATCCAGGGACTGAAGTATCTCTGTGATGCGGCCCCCCCATGCTGTCAAAACTGTCCATGTTTGCAATCGTCATTAGACGTCTGTTATGGCTGAGATGCCGGTCAGGAGACCAGGTGTCAAAGAAGGGCCTGATGAACCTGCCTTTTGAAGGCGGTCGCCTCTTTGGGGCTTACCTCCACGAGATCATCAAGGATTACACTGGGGAGTACTTTTCTTCCGGAGCCCAGAAGGGGCAAGGAGCCCCAGCGTAGGGCGGGCCCTTCCTTCTCTGCGCAAAAGAGGTTTTTTCGTGCACCACGTACCTCGAACAAGGGTTCTCAGCCCGCCAAGGCCCCCGCTGGGGGCCAGAAGCGTCCCTGGCAGCGCAAGTCCGAAAAGGCGGAGGAGAAGTCCCCCTCTGCATGATGGGTCGCCCCACCTGCGGTTCGGGTGGGGGGACGGCTCTTACGTTTCGCGGACCGGTGGACCTCGCGCATTTCGGATCTCTGGGTGCACAAGGTGGTTTAGTCCAGGTACAAGAGAGTTCCGTACCCAACCCCCGGACAGGTTCTTTGCCTCCAATCTGAAGCTTCCCCCGGATCGGCTGCAGGCCCTGTTCGAGGCCGTGCACGTCCTGCTCCATCAGGGGGTGATTGTCCCGGTTCCTGCTATGGAACGTTTCCGCGGTTTTTATTCCAATCTTTTTGTGGTTCCGAAAAAAGATGGGGTCTTCTTTGTGAGGGCGCTGAAATTCAGAATGGAATCTGTCCGCTCTGTGGTGGCGGCTCTTCGGCAGGGAGACTTCCTGGCCTCCCTGGACATCAAAGACGTGTACTTACACGTGCCCATATGCGTACACCACCAGCGCTTCCTGCGCTTTGCGGTGGGGGATCTCCACTACCAGTCCCTCGGGTCTTCACCAAGCTCCTGGTCCCGGTGCTGGCTCTGCTGAGGCAGAGGGGCATAGCAGTAGTGGTGTATGTCGACAATCTCCTCCTGCGTGCGGAGTCTGCCTCCGCCTTGTCAGACAGTCTGGCCATCACCCTTGGTTTCCTGCAGGACTTCGGCTGGGTGATCAACCTTCCGAAGTCCTTGCTGGCCCCTTCGCGCCGGTTGGAATACTTGGGCTTGGTCCTGGATACGGAGCGGGCGAAGGTTTTTCTCCCTGCCGCCAAGGTCTCACCGGAGGTCCTCTCTCAGATTTTGCATGCAGGTGTTGGGGCTGATGGTCTCCTCCTTCAAGGCGGTGCCTAATGCCCAGAGTCACACCCGGCTCCTGCAGCGGGCAATCCTGCTGTGGTGGGACAAGTCTACGCTCTCCCTGGTTTGGGTGATCAGTTTGGATCACCGGACTCGAATCTCCCTCACCTGGTGGCTACGGGCCCCGACCGTGGAGCGGGGGAAGTCGTTTCTTCCCATGGACTGGACAGTGATCACGACAGATGCCAGCGTATATGGCTGGGGAGGGGTCCTGGGGAGGTTGTCGACCAAGGGTTGCTGGTCTCAGGAAGAGTCCCGTCTCCCAATCAACGTGCTGGAACTGCCGGTGATCAGGCTTTGCATCTCCCACTGGTTGGGGAGGCTGCACGGGCATCCTGTTCGGGTCCAGTTAGACAACGCCACAGCTGTGGCTTATGTGAACCATCAGGGCGGAACGAGAAGCGCGGCAGCAGCGGCAGAAGTGGCCCACATTCTGCGGTGGGCAGAGCTTCACGTGCCGGCAATCTCCGCCGTTCACATCCTGGGCGTAGAGAACTGGCAGGCGGACTATCTCAGTCCCCAGAAGCTGGATCAGGGAGAGTGGTCCCTGCATCCTGAGGTGTTCCGCCAGATTTGTCAGAAGTGGCGCACGCCAGACATGGTTTTCCTGGCGTCCCGGCTCAACCGGAAGGTGCAGGCCTTCGTGAGCAGAACAAGGGATCCGCTGGCAGACGAGGCGGATGCCCTTGTGGCTCCGTGGTCTTGGTACCGGCTGCTCTATGCCTTCCCTCCACTTCCGTTACTCCCGCGCCTGCTGTGCAGGGTAGAGGCGGAATGGATTCCAACCATTTTGGTAGCGCCAGATTGGCCTCGGCGTCCTTGGTACGCCGACGTGGTGCGGATGGTGGTCGACGTTCCCTGGCGGCTCCCGCTTCACGAGGACCTGCCCTCACAGGGGCCCATCTTGCACCCTGCTTTACCCTCGCTAACTTTAACGGCCTGGCTATTGAGTCCCAGGTGTTAAAAGATAGGGGACTCTCTGAGTCATTCCCACTATGCTCAGGTGCTGGCCTTCCTTCAGCAAGGTCTAGATCACAAGTTGGCATTGAGCACGCTTAAGGGGCAGATTTCTGCCCTGGCGATTCTTTTTCAGCGTCTCTTGGCGACGCATTCCCTGATTCATACCGTTGTCCAGGGGTTCATCATGTCTCCTGCCCTTTGGCGCCTTGGGACCTTAATCTGGTCCTTTCTGTGCTCCAGAAGCCACCTTTCGAAAATATCAGGGAAATTTCCCTGCAACTGCTCTCACAGAAAGTGGCCTTTCTGTTGGCAATAACATCTTTTAGGCGGGTGTCTGAGCTGGCGGTTCTGTCCTGTAGGTCCCCGTACTTGGTCATGCACAGGAACAAGGCGGTTTTGCGCCCCTCTCCCTCCTTCTTACCGAAGGTGGTCTCTTCATTTCACATCAATGAGGACATTGTCCTTCCTTCGCTGTGCCCACGCCCGTCTCATCCTAAGGAGGTTGCCTTGCACTCCCTGGATGGGGTTAGGGCTTTGCGGGTGTATCTGGCAGCCACGGCCTCGTTTCAGAGGTCTGATGCGCTTTTTGTTGCAGTGGATGGTCCGCGCAAGAGGATGGCGGCCTCATCGGCCACCATTTCCCGTTGGATATGTCAGACGGATACCCCTTGCCTATGCTGTTCGGGGCCAGGGCGATTAGTACTTCCTGGGCTTTCGGGCACCAGGCGTCAGTTTCTCAGGTGTGCAAGGGGCCACTTGGATCTCGGTGCACACTTTTTCCAAGTTTTACAGAGTTGATGTTGCAGCTTCTTCTGATGTTGCTTTCGGCCGCAAAGTTTTGCAGGCTGTGGTGTGAGGCGCGTCTGGCACCTCCCGGAGAACTCTTTTGTTGGGTACTGTTGTTCTTGTTGCCCACCCCTCGTTGTGACACTGCTTTGGGACATCCCCACATGTCAAGAATGAGAGGCTGCATCTGTCAATGAACGATTGAGAAAATAGGATTTTTTGACATACCGTAAAATCCTTTTCTCTGAGTTCATTGACAGACGCAGCACCCACCCCTCTTTGTTTGAGTTTGTACTGCTTGCTACGAACTGAGTTGCTGAAGCAGGGCTGGAGGGGTTATGCTAAGTGAGGACTGCCCCCTGGGAGGGGCTGTGTCTGCTTTGAGTCGAACTTCGTTCTGCCTAGTCCACTCCTAGTGAAAGCTGCATAAACCCCACATGTCAAGAATGAGAGGCTGCGTCTGTCAATTAGTTCAGAGAAAATAATTTTACGGTAAGTCAAAAAATCCAATTTTTTTTTTTTTTTTTACACAAAGTTGCCCATTTATACAATATTTCTAACACACAGCATGTACCTAGCAAAAATTATACCCCAAAATATATTCTGCTACTCCTCCCGAGTATGGCGATACCACATGTGTGACACTTTTACACAGCCTGGCCACATACAGAGGCCCAACATGTAGGAAGCACCGTCAGGTGTTCTAGGGGCATACATTTCAAATCTAATTTGACTATCTTTTACACTATTGTGAGGCACTGTGGTGGCATGGATAGGCACTGTAGCGGCATGGATGGATAGTGTAGTGGCACGGGCGGGCACTGTAGTGGCACGGGCGGGCACTGTTGTGGCACGGGCGGGCACTGTAGTGGCATGAATGGGCACTGTAGTGGCACGGATGGGCACTGTAGTGGCATGGATGTGTCACGGATGAGAACTGATGTGGTATGGATGAGCATGAATGAGGCACAAATGAGCCGTGGATGGGGATGGATGAGCCGTGGATGGGGATGGATGAGTATGGATGGGGATGACTGAGCACGGCTGGGTGGGTGAGCATGGATGGATGGATGAGCATGGCTGGGTGGGTGAGCATGGATGGATGGCTGGCTGGGTGAGCATGGATGGATCGCTGGGTGAGCACGGATGGCTGGGTGAGCATGGATGGATGGATGGGTGAGCATGAGTGGGTGAGCATGAATGGATGGCTGGGTGAGCATGGATGGGTGGATGAGCATGCATGGCTGGATGGGTGAGCTTGGATGGATGGAGGGATGGATGGGTGAGGATGGGTGGATGAGCATGGATGGGGTGAGGATGGCTGGGTGGGTGAGTATGGATGGGGTGAGGATGGCTGGGTGGGTGAGCATGTATGGGTGGCTGGGTGAGCATGGCTGGGTGGGTGAGCATGGATGGATGTATGGGTGAGCATGAGTGGGTGAGCATGGATAGATGGCTGGGTGAGCATGGCTGGATGGGTGAGCATGGATGGATGGAGGAATGGATGGGTGGATGAGCATGGATGGGGTGAGGATGGTTGTGTGATTGGTGAGACTGGACGGATGGTGGGGGGTTGTAATCTGTCACTTAGCAGCGCTGTGGGCACTACACATTGCCCACAGCGCTGCAGCACATCTTTTCTCCCCCTCTCCTCTCACAATGCACCGATCAGTGCAGAGAGGGGAGAGAAAAGCCGGCGCTTCCGCCGGCTTGTTAACGTGATTGCTCCATCATTTGACGGAGAGATCACGTGGTAAAAGGCCGCTCACAGCGGCCATTCACCGTGATGCGCCAGGTCCCCTGGACCCGCCAGTCACAGATGTTCCCGTGTGCGCACCCCAGTGGGTGTGCGGGAAGCGCGTTCATGGGAGGACGTCACTGTACGTCCTCCCAGAATTAAGCAACCGCCCTGTAGCCATCATTTGACTATAGGGCGGTTGTTAAGTGGTTAAAGATCCTTTGTAATGTCTCATGTGTGACTTATAATGCTTTTCTTTCACTATGGAATGCACTCTTTATAATGGGGCTCATTCTCCTCTATACACACATCCTGTTCTTTTGACACAGTGTACTTTTTAATATGTACTGACATCATTATGTATGTGGTTAATTGGGCGTGTTTAAGCACAATGATGGGAATTTATCAAAATGGGAGCAGCCAGATCTTTGTTTTACAAAGCTTAGAGTGGCAAAACTTTTTTTCATTTTGGATGAAGAAGGTTATAATCCCTGTCGTGTCTTTTTTTTGTCATCTGTTTCCCATTGGGGGAGACTTACCTTGATTTCCAGTTCCATAGCCGAAACAGGAAGTGAGAGGAAATCACACAAAAGAAGCCTTTCTCAACCTTTTCAACATAAAGGAACCCTTAAAATAAATTTTTGCTCTCAGGGAACCCCTGGTAAAAGTTACTGTATCTACAACTCATGATACATTAGTGTGATGGTCAGTGGGAAGAATTTTCCATACAGTTGTGGTCACTGGGAAGAATTCCACCACTTACAGATAGCTAAAAAGATTGATGGTGTCAGTGGGAAGTTATCTGAGAGGCAGAAATTGCTTATTGCTTAGTAGACCCCTAGCAACCTCTGGAGGAACCCTAAGGTTTCCTAGAACCTTAGTTGAGAAACCCTGCTCTAAAGTGAGAGAATCCTTGGTTTTCACCAAGGTCAACATGGCCCCACATGGATTTACACTCACCACAATTGATGTACCTTCTATTACTAGATAGGTCTCACTGCACTTTTTTTGGTTGGACCCAACTTGACCATTCGAATGTGCCAGGATATGATTCCTTCCAATGCCATACACCGCCACTCAAAAAAAGTATCAGGGATCGATCTATCTATCTATCTATCTATCTATCTATCTATCTATCTATCTATCTATCTATCTATCTATCTTTTGCTGCCATGCGCTGTGCTCCATTTTTACACTCAGGTGGCCAGCCCATTTTTGCAATTTTTCCATTGTTTTTTTATTTTTGCCTTACAGCTTTCAGAGTTTGTTAAAGACCCCCCCCAAACCATATATTTTCTGAAAGCACATGACCAGTAGAATACAAATTAGGTACTACTGATTTGTAGGGCACAATGATATTTGCGCAAGTGTTTGTCAAAACAATATTTTCGTTAAAAATACACTAAAATCATTATTAGCAGATAAAAACACAGTACATTTTACAAAATTCCTACTAAATATAAAAGCTTAACCTGTATTGAGTTAAAGCAGAGCTCCACCCAAAAGTGGAACTTCCATTTTAAGGGAAAGTGACCCCCTGACATGCTGTCATGCCATAATTGGCATGTAATTTTTTTTTGGGGGGGGGACCGGGGACCCTGTTTTTACAGGGTCCCAGGTCCACTTCCTCACCTAGAGCCATGGCTCCGGAAGGAAGTTCACCTGTCCTTCTCTGCGATCTTCTGGGACACGTCACAGGTCCCAGAAGATACTCAGGCCATTCAAAAGGCGCAGTGCACGCCTGGCTTTGAAACCAAAGCCAGGTGCCAACACTTGTGATGCCACTGCCGCCGAGGGGAGGGGGAGAAGAGCGAGCCCTCGGGCGACTACATCGCTGGAGCGAGGGACAAGTGATTGTCCGATTGTTAAAAGTTTTTAACTGGGTGTAACTCCGCTTTAATAAATAACAAATATTTGTAATTTTAAAATTACGTCTTTTTGCAAAATGGTGAAAACGAACTGTACGTAAAAATGGAAATAACCACATTTCTCTAAAAATCTGACGATTTTCATTGTTCCCTTACAGCTTTCAGTTTGTTAAAGACCCCCAAACAATATATTTTCAGAAAGCATAGGACCAGTGGAATAAAAAGAAGGTGCTACTGATTTTTAAGGCCCCGCGATATTTGCGCAAATGTTTATCAAACAATATATTTGCAAAAAATATTCTAAAATCATTTTTAGCAGATATAAGCACAGCACATTTCTCTTCCGTTCACTGACAGACGCAGCCTTCTTACGACACATGGGGTTATGCTCATCCTACTAGGAGTAGACTAGACAAAACAAACAAAAGCATAGGTTGGCCCCTCCCAGGGGGCTGTCCTCACCTTAGCATATAATCCCCCTGCCCTGTACAGCACATCAGTTTTTATTTGCCTAGTGCAAAGAGTAGACCTGGTTCCCCATGGGTTCTGCGGTCTCCTAAAGATTCGTCTGATGAAGATTTCTATCAAGAAGCTGGCTGGTGGTATAGAGGATATCTCGAATCCAAAACTTTCCCCAGTCCGACCGACACTATGCGAGCTACCCTTAGGGGGGCACACCGCATAGCGCCCGTTCCGTGTGGGCGGGTAGTGGCTAAAACCCACTAGAGCCCAGTGACTGGTACGCCTGTCCAGTGGCCTGGCCAGCAGCATGACTCCTTTTGGGGAGGTAGGTCTGCTCCGGTGGCTAACCGCTGCGCCCGTGGGATTGGTGAGTGGACCCCTCTTCCGCCTTAGGGACATGGAGAGTGGGCACCTGGGCAGCTCCGGTGGTAGCCAGCCGGTGGGGGTCCGTTAGAGGGACATACTGGGTGGTACCCTTTTGAGGATTATCCCCCCCCCCCGCAGTACCGCACCTTGCACTGACCGTTCGACATTGCACCGACCGTCCGGAGCGCTGTGTTAGGCGGGTCGCTGCCATTTGAGTGTGGAGCACCGCTCGTTCGTGGCCGACCGCGTGTGTGTTAATGGCAGTGTCCATTGTTTGATAACCATGCGGTTTCCAGCCTGCTCTCTGGCGGCCCCCAGTGGTCATTTGAGAGAAGTTCAATCCTTTTCAGGAAGTGTTTTAAACGGAAGTGAGCTTCCGGTTTGCGCTTGGACAACGTGGCTGACACACAGTAACAGGCTCCTGGAGTGCAGTAGTTTGTGGGCATTGCTCTTCCGGTCGGAGTGCTGAGGCATCAAAACAGCAAGTATAGCTGGCTCTCCCTGGGTG
The DNA here is from genome assembly GCA_018402905.1 of Glandirana rugosa. Taxonomy (NCBI): domain Eukaryota; kingdom Metazoa; phylum Chordata; class Amphibia; order Anura; family Ranidae; genus Glandirana; species Glandirana rugosa. The sequence goes on from BLSH010185337.1 coordinate 243,503, forward strand.
CTGGTAGCGGTGGGTGCAATCCTCCCGGGCCTCCCTGGCTGATTGGTGGGGTAGAGGTGGTGGTCACACAGTGGGGGTACCGGAAGGCTGGGATGTCAGAGGCCGGCAATACTATGGCAGGGGTACCTGCGGATCTACAGTCCACCCCAGGAACATTAGTGTCCTTGAAACAGCTGAGGGCGGTGTTTGGGGAGTTCTTTCCCCGGGCAGGGGTGCCAGTTCCGAGGGGCCCCCAGAAACGCCCACCCCCCCTCTTTCCGCAGGGGAGGATTTGGATCTAGAGAGCACCACAATGGTCACACCTGTGGATCTTTCAGAGGGTGAGCTGCCCTCAGAGGGAGAAGAGGATAAGGAGGCTCCTTTTTCGCGCGATAAAGCGATAGTGGAATCGCTGATCACTGATATTTGCGACTCCATGCGGCTTGACCAAGTAGGGGAGTCTCATGAGTCCGCATATGTTTGTGGACCGCTTAAATCCCCTAGGGCTTACCCTTATGATCAGGTGTTTGAACAGGCGGTGTTCAAGGAATGGCGGAGGCCACCAAATTCCTTTGCTTTGCCTAAAAGCTTTGCGGTTCGCTACCCCTTTGAGGAAAGCTTTACTAAAAGATGGGCTTCCCCGGTGGTGGACCCTGCCGTGGCTCGTGTAAATAAAGCAACTACCATTCCTTTGGTGGGGTCTCCATCCTTTAGGGAGGCGGCCGATCGCCGCACAGAGGCAGTGTCTAAAGCACTATTCTTGTTGGCTGGGTCAGCCATGCGGCCGGCGCTAGCAGCTGCACAGTCTCTTCGTGAGCACGCTGCCGCACTGCACACTGGTTTGTCTAGTGAAGGTGCACAGGCTGAAGTACAGCGGGCACAACATTTGGAAGAAGGTCTCCGCTACATATGCCATGCTGCTTTGGACCTTCTTCCCATATAGTCAAAAATGTTTGTTTTTTCAATTGTTATCAGGCGGGTGCTGTGGCTCCGCTCTTGGTCGGGCGACCAGGCTTCAAAGAAAGCTCTGGCAGATCTTCCCTTTCAGGGAGAACGTCTGTTTGGCCCACAGTTAGATGAAATCATTAAGGATTTCATGGGAGGGAAGAGTACTTTCCTTTCAGAGCCAAAGCAGCGAGATTTTCGCCGTAGGCAGGACCCTGTCTCTTCAGGTCCGAAGAAGTTTTTTCGGGCACCCGGCTCAGCGGGTAGGGGCTTCAAAGCCGGGAAGGCTTTCGCGGGGCACAATAAAAGGCCCTGGCAGCATAAGTCCGAAAAAGCGAAGGATAAATCTACCTCCGCATGATGGGTTGCCCCCACCCGCCTCACGGGTGGGGGGCCGGTTACTGGGGTTCGCAGACAGATGGGCTGCCCGCATCACCGATCGGTGGGTACTGGAGGTGGTGTCCTTCGGGTACAGGATAGAATTCAGCTCTCTGCCCCCAGAAAGGTTCTTCCCCTCAAACTAGAGGCTCCCTCAGGAGCGTCGGGAGGCGCTTCTAGGCGCCGTTCGGACACTCCCCGAACAGGGGGTGATTGTACCGGTACCCACGGTGGAAAGATTTCACGGATTTTACTCAAACCTTTTTGTGGTGCCCAAAAAGAGCGGGGTCAGACCAGTTCTGGACCTGAAGGCATTAAACCGCTTCGTATAGATGAAGAGTTTCAGGATGGAGTCCATCCGCTCGGTTGTGGCCGCCCTGCCCCAAGGGGTATTCTTGGCGTCCTTGGATATCAGGGATGCGTATCTCCATGTTCCGGTCTCTCTCAGTCATCAGCGTTTTCTGCGTTTCGCAGTGGGGGACCTGCATTACCAGTTTGTGGCACTTCCCTTCGGGCTGGCCTCGTCTCCCCGGGTGTTCACCAAGGTGGTGGCCCCGATGCTGGCATTGCTGAGACAGAGGGGTGTCGCGGTTGTAGCGTACCTCAACGATTTACTCCTGAGAGCAGAGTCTGCTACAGCTCTGGAGGAAAACGTGACAATCACGGTGTCCACGTTAGAGGAGTTCGGTTGGCTGATCAACCTGCAGAAGTCATCATTAACTCCGTCTTGCTGGCTGGAGTACCTGGGTCTGATTCTGGACACGGTACAGGCAAGGGTGTTTCTAACACCGAGCAAGCTCCTGACACTTCAGGCAGCAGTGCGAACCCTGTTATCACGCCAGTGGTTCTCCTTGCGGTTCTGTATGCGAGTGTTGGGGCTCATGGTGTCGACTTTCGAAGCGGTACCTTACGCCCAGAGTCACACTCGGCTCCTGCAGAAGGCGATTTTGTCGCAGTGGGACAAATCTCCCCTATCCCTAGACAGACTGATCAGGTTGGATCATCAGTCCCGAGGATCCTTGATCTGGTGGATTCGGGCTCCGGCCCTAAAATTGGGGAAAGGTTTCCCCCCCCTTAATTGGTCAATAGTAACGACGGATGCCAGCCTATTGGGCTGGGGAGGCATCCTGGGTCAGTTCTCTGCCCAGGGTCATTGGTCAGTACGGGAAGCGTGTCTTCCGATAAATGTACTGGAGCTGAGAGCGATCAGACTTTGCCTGTCCCATTGGTCAGAAAGGCTGCGGGGCCTCCCTGTCCGGGTTCAGTCGGACAATGCCACGGCTGTGGCATATGTGAACCATCAGGGCGGAACAAGAAGCTCGGCAGCAGCCGCGGAGGCGGCTCTGATCCTTCGGTGGGCAGAACTTCACGTGCCAGCTCTCTCTGCAATCTACATCCCAGGCGTGGAAAATTGGCAGGCGGACTTTCTCAGCCGCAGGACTCTGGATCAAGGGGAATGGTCCCTACATCCAGAAGTGCTCTGCCAGATTTGCCTCAAGTGGGGCACACCAGAGGTGGACCTTATGGCCTCCAGGTACAATCACAAGGTACAGACCTTTGTGTGCAGAACAAGAGATCCGTTGGCGGTCGCCTCGGACGCACTGGTAGCGCCCTGGGGTCGGTATCGGCTACTGTACATCTTTCCTCCTCTAAAGATTGTACCGCGGGTTGTACGCAGGATAGAAGTATAAGAATTGATAGAAGGGAATCCCGACAATCCTGGTAGCTCCGGATTGGCCCCGGCGTCCTTGGTACGCCGACGTAGTGCGGATGGTGGCAGATGTTCCGTGGCGTCTTCCACTTTGCGAAGACCTACTGGCTCAGGGGCCCATCTTGCACCCTGCTTTACCCTTGCTGGCTTTGACGGCTTGGCTATTGAGTCACAGGTGTTGAGGGATAGGGGTGTCTCTGACTCCGTGATCCCTACTATGATCAAGGCACGTAAGAGTACCTCACATAGGATTTATTATAGGACCTGGAAGTCCTATATTACCGGGTGTGAAGCAGGGGGTTGGGACCCCCGCTCGTATATGGTGTCCAGAGTACTGTCGTTTTTGCAGCAAGAACTGGACAAGAACCTGGCGTTAAGTACTCTTAAGGGGCAGATTTTGTCCCTGGCGGTTCTTTTTCAACGACCCTTGGCGTCTCATTCATTGATCCGTACATTTGTACAGGGGGTACGTCATGTGGCTCCTCGGATACGGTCGCCTCTGGCGCCGTGGGATTTGAATCTGGTGCTTTCTGTGCTGCAGAAGCCACCATATGAAAAGATTAGGGACATTGTTGTCGCAGAAAGTGGCCTTTCTGGTGGCTATCACATCCGCCAGACGGGTGTCTGAGTTGGCAGCATTATCCTGCAAGTCATCAAGGCAGTTTTGCGACCTTCCCCTTCGTTTCTTCCGAAGGTGGTTTCTTCCTTTCATTTAAATGAGGATATTGTTCTTCCCTCATTGTGCCCGCACTTGTCGCATCCCAAAGAAATCGAACTGTATTCTTTGGATGTAGTGAGGGCTTTGCTGGTGTATTTGAGTTCTACAGCTTCCTTTTGGAAGTCTGATTCTTTATTTTTGCTGACGGAAGGGTCGCGCAAAGGCATGGCGGCCTCGTCAGCTACCGTGTCTCGTTGGATACGGAAGACCGTGACTCATGCATATGAGATTCGGGGCAAGGTTCCCCCGTTTCCAGTCACGGCTCATTCCACCAGGGCAGTTAGTACTTCCTGGGCGTTTCGACACCAAGCCTCGGTGTCTCAGGTGTGCAAGGCAGCCACTTGGGCCTCAGTGCACACGTTTACTAAGTTTTACAAAATTGATGTTTCAGCATCCTCGGATGCTGCTTTTGGCCGCAAAGTATTACAAGCGGCAGTATAGGCGCGGTTAGCGCCACCTGAAAGGGCGTTTTTCTGTTGGGTACAGTTGTTATAGTTTGCCCACCCCTCTTGATTGGCACAGCTTTGGGGCGTCCCCATGTGTCATAAGAAGGCTGCGTCTGTCAGTGAACGGAAGAGAAAAAGGGATTTTTTGTGTAACTTACTGTGAAATCCTTTTCTCTGAGTTCACTGACAGACGCAGCACCCACCCCTCTGCGTTGGTTTTGTACGACTTGTTACGGACTGATGTGATGTACAGGGCAGGGGGATTATATGCTAAGGTGAGGACGGCCCCCTGGGAGGGGCCAACCTATGCTTTTGTTTGTTTTGCCTAGTCTACTCCTAGTAGGATGAGCATAACCCCATGTGTCGTAAGAAGGCTGCGTCTGTCAGTGAACTCAGAGAAAAGGATTTTACGGTAAGTTATACAAAAAATCCCTTTTTTCCTGCTAAATTCCTACTCAATATAAAAGCTTAAAGCGAAGTACCACCCACAAATGCATCTTTATATATTTCAAATCCTCTATGCATGATGAATCACCTTTGGGAAAAAAAAAAAAAAGTATACTCACCCTAAGTGCCCTGTTGCAATGTGGTCCCTGTAATCTTCCATTTTCTGATCCGCGGCACTCCGCATCACTTCATGCCTCGCCTACGCTCATGGGAGATGTGAGTCATCATTTCCCATGAGTCAATGGGCATCCCTGAGCTGTAAAATCGCGTTATTTCCAGACCGGAAATTACACGATTTTGTGGGGAAGAGACATGTTATCTATGTTGCCATAACAACAGGGAGCGACCTTCCACCGTCAATGCCTATTGTTATGGCAACGAGACATACATGCGAGATCGAGAGGTGCATGCTGGTTACCCAGCATGCACCTTATCCAGGAAAAGAATCGAGGAGGGTGCGAGTGGGGTTCACATGCCCACAGCTAAGATGGGAACTCCTAGTAAAGAAAAAAAAAGCTATGCAAGTACAAAATAAATAGGAAGACTACCCAGATTTAAAACTATCAATTACTTTATTTGTGTAATGAATACGAACCAAGTGGATGCCAGCAAAAAAAAAAAAAAATGTATGTGGGCGGAGCTCCGCTTTAACCTGTATTGAGTTAAAAAATAACAAACATTTGAAATTTTTAAGTTACACCTTTTTGCAAAATAGTGAAAACTGAACGTACGCAAAAATGTAAATAACCACATTTCTCTAAAAATCTGAAGGTTTTCATTGTTCCCTTACAGCTTACAGAGTTTAATGACACCCAAACCATATATTTTCTGAAAGCATAGGATCAGTATAATAAAAAGGAGGTGCTACTGATTTTTAAGACCTCACCATATTTGCGCAAATGTTTACCAAAGTAATATTTTTGCTAAAAATACACTAAAATCATTATTAGCAGATACACAGCAAATGTTACAAAATTCCTGCTAAATTCCTACTAAATATAAAAGCTTAACCTGTATTGAGTTAAAAAATAACAAATATTTGTAAATTTTAAATTGAGAAATTTGAGAAATAGTGAAAATCGGACATACACAAAATATCTTTAAAAATCTGGAGGTATTCCCTTTTCACTAACCACTTTCAGAATTTGTAAAAGACCCCCAAAACCATACATTTTCTGAAAGCACATTCGAAAGCCAGTAGAATAAAAAGAAGGTGCTACTGATTTTTAAGGCACCGCGATATTTGCGCAAATGTTTATCAAACAATATTTTCGCTAAAAATACTCTAAATTCATTAATCGTGGATTCATACATGGCAAAATGTGCTAAATTCCTAGTAAATATAAAAGTTAAAACTGTATTGAGTTAATAGATAACAAATATTTGTACATTTAAATTACACCTTTTTATGTAAAACTGAATTTACGCAAAACTGTAAATAAAAACAATTTACTCTAAGGCTCGGTTCACACTATAGCGACTTGGGATCCCACCCAAGTCGCTTGACATAAGAAATCTCATTGAAGTGAATGAAAGCCATCTTAATGTACACCACTGAAGTCGCTCCGACTTCAAAAAAGGTTCCTGTACTACTTCAAGGCGACGTCTTTATGACTTGTGCCCATAGAATTCAATGGAAGTCGCCTCCAAGTCGGATCCCCATCTATATTGAAGCGATTTTACATGAAAAAGAAAATAATTTACCCAGTGAATTATCCAGGCAACCCCCTCCCTCTTTTCTCTGAATGGCCACAGGCAAAGCTGCCTGGCATGGAGGTTGCTTTAAGTCACGTTGTAAGTCGCCCAAAGTCGCACTGAGGTCACACTGAAGTCGCGTTCAAATTGCCTAGGAAAGTCGCGCCTGATTTCAGATCGCCCCTGTGTGAACCGGGCCTAAAAATCTGGAGGTTACCATTTTTCACTAACAGCTTTCAGAATTTGAAAAGACCCCTCAAACAACTAGAACTTTTCTGTAAGCACATGACCTGTAGAATAAAAAAAGTGCTACTGATTTTTTTTGGGCCCCGAAATAATTGCGCAAATGTTCATCAAATCGCTATTTTCACTAAAAATACTCTAAAATAATTAATAGTGCACATAAACACAACATAGCTTACAAAATTCCTGCTACATTACTACGAAAGCATCGTTCACATGTGGCATACTAAAATGTACACCCATGGAGCGCCATGTTTACTCGCACAGTGATGCACAGGTGTTCCATGCATCCCTGTACAGGAAGTCCCATTTATGTCAATTGGGATGCAATGAATGCACAAGCATAGCTGCTGTTCCCAATCTGACATCCACGTGGGTGTAAGTGCATGACCCCCGAACGCAGACAGTGTGAGCTAAGGGACATGCATGCGACCTACATGGATGTAGAATTGGAAGCAACGGCTCTGTTCGTGCAGGTGCTACATCCCAAATGACGTCAGTGGGACTGCCTGCACAGAGATGCACGGAACATCTGTGCATCCCTGTTAAGGTGGGCTGTGTATGCCCTATGTGAACAAGGTCTTAGGGGCCCCTTTCACACAAGCAGAACGATTGTGTCTGCCTGTCCATTTTTCAGGTGGGCCCAATCGGACCACCCATTTTTCTCTATGTAAATGGACATGTGTCCATAAACACCCGCCTGCATCCGATCCAGTCCAGTCCGCTAAAAACAGACAGATGGGTATTCCATTCCCCATCCATCTAGCAGATAAGGTCGGATGGTATGCGATGGAAATGGACAGGCGGTCCATTTCTATCCAACCGCCCCATAGAGAACAGCGGGCTGTGTCCGTGTCCGCTCTACATCAGCGGAGCGGACATGGGCCTGTCATCCGCCTGCTCAGTGGGGATCAGCAGACAGATCCCCCGCTGAGCAGGCGGATCTGCTTGACAGAGTTCACTCCATGTGACAGGGGTCTTACCAGGAGCTGCCGGTCCATTAGGGGCACTGCCCCCCCCCCCTTCAGGGCGCTGGACTCATACGTTTCTATGAGTTTCTTTTTTGCCTCTAATTGGTTTGAAAAAGGTTGGGCTCGGGGCGCAGAGCATTGCACCCCGAACTCACCCACTTATGAAAATAGTGAATTAATATTCGCTATTGTCTTCCGGCTTTTCCCGAGGAAGCTGAGGAGGGGTGAGTGCAGGGGGAGACCGTCACCGTGGAGGGGTGAGTGCGGAAGGGGGGAGCATCACCGTGGAGAGGCTGAGTGCAGGCAGACGTGGGGGGGGGGGGGGTCACTGTTACTGGGTCTTACTATGTTTGTTTGTTTGTCTTTTGTTTTTTTTGTTTTCATTTTTACAGTTATTTTTTAACACTTTTAATTTTTTTTGGGGGGGGGGGGGGTCCTTGGTGAGATATCAGAGGTCT
>BLSH010185337.1:260255-312083 GCA_018402905.1 Glandirana rugosa
CTCTCTACAACGTCATTTAGTTTCACAAAAGGCCTTTTGGTTATAAAGATAGAAGTGTGATGAAATGTAGGTGAACAAAGGGGTGAGTGGTCTATGTAGACTGGTGTTTCCCAGTTTTCCTTTGTGGTCAGATGTATCTGGTGAGTGGGGAAACAAGTGGATGTAAAGTAGTGTGAAGATAGAAATATTGGTTTTCCGGAAAACACTTTGATTTACTGCAACATCTCTCCTAATATCACCAAAGGAGTTTTCTTTATTCATAGGACTGACTTATGAACATTGAGCCAATTTGAAATAGCATTTTGAAATATTATTTACGGTTTATATATGGTTTATACGGTTTATATGTTTAAACAAACCTTAGCACAGTAACATCCTATGTGGTCTAAAAGACAGGATTATAGTTTGTTAAAGCGCTATGATTTAGTAATGCAGCATAACCATCTCTGAGGTTACTTCATATCCCAGAGAGACCAAATACACACACAAGAGATCTCCCATCTCTATGGGTATGGTAGCTGCTGAATGAGCGCGGTACCTCTTTACTTCCATTGATTTTAATGTAACTTTGTAAGGTTATATTATTATACCAGCTGCTCTTAGTACCAAACCGATACTTTCATTCCAAGGCGCGGATAAATCTGTCTAACATTAAGAAAACATTTGTTTTGTGCTAATGCTCTAGAATGGGGGTCAGTAACCTCTCGATGGCAATCCCACGGGTGGCCAACGGGTATGAAAAATTTGCCATGGTCCTTATGATTTAATAGGTGCAGCTGCTCAAAAGGTATATAATGTATAGAATATTGGCATCTCTGTACATTTTCAAGTCAGATGAAGTATCTTGTATTTGCTGTGACCAAAAAATCTTTAGCTCAGTAGCAGTAAATATGGACTAAATTTCTCTTTTTTTTGTTTTGCAGTACTGAAGCAGCTTCTTCATTGCATGACCAAGAAAAAAATGAATATATTCCCCCTATGTTTACACAACCGTATGACTTCAAGCAGCTAAAGACTCCTGCTCCCGAATGGGATGAACAAATCATATTTAATGAGCGGTTTACTCATTTTTTGCACATGAAGGAAGAGAGTCCAAATGTTATCATTTTTTTTGAGGTATTGACAATTTTTCACAATATTATTTTCCAGTGCATGGGTTGCTTTTGTGTCTCCCAAAGGTATGTGAGATATGAGTTAATTTTTTTTAGTTTTTTGGTGTTGTGCAAAGTGCTACGCCTTGCCACAAGTTTATGCAGAGGCAGGCTTTATTCAGTAAGAAGCTTTCATAGGGATTTCAACAGCTGAAGCAGTCTCCTAACTGGACCTAGAGCTGCAATTAAGTCAGTAAGCGTACATAGATCTTTTTAAAGGGTCTGTGTCAATGGGCTTTGTTTTCTTAAAGAGGGTTTTGCATTCTTATACAAGTCAATTGAAATGCAATACCTGCATGAAGCAGGTCAAAAGGAGGTTAACTGTGGGTCAAATGCTCCTGTAAGTACATTTTTACATCTCAAACTGATGTCAATCTGAGGCTATTAGCACAGACCCGAAGCCTATTAACGCAGGCACTAACTTTAATTATAAAACAAAACCAAAGAAATTCCCAGCTCAACTTACCAACCAGCCTGCAACCAACCGAATTATCCTGTCGCAGTATGCTTAACAACAGGGGTTTAGTATGCACACATTTTCAAATACATGTGTAAGCTATAGAGGCCTGTCAAGGTACCCCAGTATTCTCTTTCGTCCTAACTCTAAATTTTAAATTAACCTTAATTATAGCCAGTGTTATTGACCCAAGACATAACAGGAATTATGTTTATAGATGCCTTTAAATGCTGCTTAAATTTGAATGTGTTTATTTTAAAGGAATCACAATTCTCAAAGTAAACCTATCATGTCCAAGTTTATTCTGAATATATTTGCCTTCCCCCCTGTTACTACTTGCCTTTAAACTTTTTTTGTTTTCCTTACATATCACCACTTTCACTGGACTTTGTGTTTCTTTATACAAAGCAGGCAGATCATAGCTGGTGGGGGGGGCCAGGTGGATGCTGCACATGGCTTCCTGGAAACAACATCCTCTCAAAAGCCGTCAGCCTTGATGCAAAGCAGTGGAGCTTGTGATGCAGTAAAGCAGTGCATGATAGGAAAAAAAAGTTTCCTTTATGGTCATATGATGATACAGGAGGTGATGGGCTCAGAATGCATTTTTTTTTTTTGATTTTTGAATTGAGAGGTGAAGTCTGTGTGAAAAGGTAAACTTAGCTGTTAACCCCTTTGCTGCTAGGCACTGCACTCCACTTTTAGGCCTCATACACATGGGCTATTTTTACCGCCGCATTTTTTCACGTTTTTTTCAGCTCTCCATGTTATTCAATGGCCCCATTGAAACACCGTTGTTTTTGAGCTGTAGATGGCGTCGACGTTATTAAGCTGTAAATCGAACGCGGGACCCGCGCATTCCGAGGCTGTAACATTTTGGCGGTTTTGACGCTGAGCCGGCAAAATGCAAATTAATGCCGACGCGACGTTAACCGGCATTTTTGACGCTGGCGTTTTCAGGTTAAAAAATAGCAGAGGAAGGCTTTTTTTTTTTAAAAAAAACGCCTATTGATGCAGACGCTCGCTAACGCTCAGTAAAGCTTATTAACTCTGATGCAAAAGGCAGACGAAAACGCTGATTTTTGCCTGACGTTTTGCCAATACGCCGGTGTGTATGAGGCCTTAAACTCACGTGGCCATATTTGCAATTTTTCCATTGCTTTTTTATTTTTACCTTACAGCTATCAGAGTTTGTAAATGACAACCCCCCCCCCCCAACCATACATTTTTTAAAAGCAATTATTTAGTTATTCATTAGTAAATAGAAACAGCTAAATACCTTTTCCCATCAGCAGTATATAGTAGCAGTCTTGTGAATTCTATCAGTGTCCAGCCGAGCACTGGTTAAAGCTTGTAGGAGGAGTTTTCATTCTCCTATGACTGTCCTATGAGGCTGCATGGCTCCTTACCCTCTGCTTGGACAGTGCTGATTGGCCCTGTGTCGATCACATGCACCCTCCCAAAAAGAAAAAAAACCCCTCTCGAACAATACACAGCAAACTGAGCAGGTGCAGAGTGCCCCCAAAGCTCTGTACTATCAGGAGATGGATTGGGGACAGTGGAAGAAGGGAAGAATCAGAGAAGACAGGATCAAACAGCCTTTTTACACAATGCGCAGGATTAACCCCTTAGGTTCCACAGTGATTATAACAAGCATGCTTTCCTGCATATACAGACTGATTTTACTGTTGCGGGTTTAGTAACACAGACCCACCACACAGGCCCAACACCAGTACTGCCATCAGTACAGTCGCCCAGGCCCGCCATCAGTCACCTGTCAGTACCACCAGCAGTACCATCACACAGGCCCAACATTAGTACGGTCACCATGGCAAAAGAGTTTACACACCTGAGCAGGCATATGCCATGCTTATGTCGGATGATGAGAGCAGCGGGGAGCTCTCATCATACGATTCTGGTTTGGAATATGAGCCAATAGAAGGTAGTGGATCGGAGTCCGAATCAGCGGAGAAAACCGCCCCTTCTAAAAGAATTATGAGATCAAGACCAAGATCCAAAGACCTGCCTACCACCAGCAGCACCAGACCCCAGGAAGAGCCCAGTACCAGTACTGTAATTACACACCCAACCCAAAGGATCCGGGCCCAGTCCTACCTTCCCAATGCCCTGGCAAACCCCTTATGGCAGAGCTCGACTATCAATCGCATCCTGGATAGCTGCACCCCAATACTACTTTCCCCTGAATATCTAATCTCCTAGACCTTCTCTGCCTAAGCTGACAGCTGTTAAAGAAAAAAGCAAAACAGGCAGTCTGCCAACACTGCTGATAACTACACAAGATATACAATGTAGCACTTAGTTGTTTTAGATCAAAGGACTATTCTCCGGTCTCAAGCTAAAGGAAGTTTAACCACTTAAAGACTAAAACTTTTCTGACATTTGTTGCTTACAAGTAAAAAAATGTATTTTCTGCTAGAAAATTACTTAGAACCCCCAAACATTATATATATTTTTTAGCACAGACCCTAGAGAATAAATTGGCGGTTGTTGCAAAATTTTATGTTACACGGTATTTGCGCAGTGGTCTTTCAAGCACATTTTTTTTTTGGAAAAAATACACTTAATGATTTTTAAAAAAAAGTAAACAGTAAAGTTAGATCATTTTTTTTTTTATCATGTGACAGATGATGTTACACTGGGAGAATCGTGATCTTTTTTCTAAGCATCAAAATTGTGATAAAGCCCTGTGTACCAGCAACAATTACCACTCTTTATGTGCAGCTGGGCTCCAGTATTTCATGGTGACCGGGAACCCACCAGATCAATGAATAGTCACCGTGGGGGACACACATGTAAGCAGGAAGTGGCTGCAAAGAGGCAGCAGAAGATCAGCAGCACTGGAATATTTCTTTCACCTTTTTTGTATTTTATTTAAAATGTCACAAAGGGTTAATTTAGATGTGCAGTAGAGACATGTTTTTGCCACCCTTAACCACTTCAATACAGGACGTTTATACCCCCTTCCTGCCCAGACCAATTTTCAGCTTTCAGCGCGCTCACACTTTGAATGACAATTACTCTCTCATGCTACACTGTACCCAAACAAAATTTTTATAATTTTTTTCACACAAATCAAGCTTTCCTTTGGTGGTATTTAAGAACCTCTGGGTTTTTTATTTTTTGCGACATAAGTGAAAAAAGTGCAAAAATGTTGAAAAAAAAACCTTTTCTTTTAGTTTCTGTGATAAAATTTTGCACATAAGTAATTTTTGTTCATAAATGTGGGCCAAAACCTATACTGCTACCTATCTTTGGTAAAAAATAACCCAAATAAGTGTATATTATTTGGTCTGTGTGAAAGTTATAGAGTCTACAAACTATGGTGCCAATAATTGAAAATTGATCACACCTGATGCACTGATGGCCTATCTCATTTCTTGAGGCCCTGAAATGTCAGGAAAGTACAAATACCCCCCAAATTACCCCTTTTTGAAAAGTAGACATTCCAAGGTATTTAGTAAGAGGCATGGCGAGTTTTTTGAAGTTGTACTTTTTTCCCACAATTCTTGGGAAAATTAAGAAATTATTATTTTTTTTGCACAAAATTGTCATAAACAACAAGTTATTTTTCACACACAGCATATGCATACTTCCAATTACACCCCAAAATACATTCTGCTACTCTCCCTGAGTATGGCGATACCACATGTGTGAGCCTTTTACACAGCCTGGCCACATAGAGAGGTCCAACATGCAGGGAGCACCGTCAGGCATTCTAGGAGCAGAAATTTCTCATCTAATTTCCTAACCACCTATTACACCTTTGAAGGCCCTGGAGCACCAGGACAATGGAATTGCCCACAAAATGACCCCATTTTGGAAAGCAAACACCCCAATGTATAATCTATGAGGCATTATGAGTCTTTTGAATGGTTCATTTTTTTTCACAAGCCTTCGAAATACGTGGAAATGAAAACGCTTTCAATTTAGATATTTCTAACACATAGCATGTACATAGCAAAAATTATCCCCCAAAATATGTTCTGCTACTCGTCCCGAGTATGGCGATACCACATGTGAGAGACTTTTTCACACCCTGGCCACATACAGAGGCCGAACATGCAGGGAGCACCGTCAGGCGTTCTAGGAGCATAAATTACACATAAAATTTCATTCATGCCCATCACACTTTTGAAGGCCCCGGAGCACCAGGACAGTGGAAATACCCACAAAATGACCCCATTTTGGAAAGCAAACACCCAAGGTATATTCTATGAGGCATGGGCTGCAGATAGGTACTCGGGTACTGTAATTGGCTGCAGATAGGTACTTGGGTACTTTGATGGGCATGAGACAGGTACTCGGGTAATCTGATGGACTGGTAAAAGGTACTTTGGTACTCTGATGGGCTGCAGATAGGTACTCGGTTACTCAGATGGGTTGGTGACGGGTACTCGGGTAATCTGAAGGGCAGGTGACAGGTACTCGGGTGGTCTGATGGGCTGGTGACAGGTACTCAGGTGGGCAGGTGACAGGTACTCGGGTGGGCAGGTGACAGGTACTCGGGTACGCTGATGGGCTGGTGACAGGTACTTGGGTACTCAGATGGGCAGGGGACAGGTACTCTGGTACGCTGATGGTCTGGTGACAGGTACTCGGGTACACTGATGGTCTGGTAACAGGTACCCGGGTACTCTGATGGGCAGGTGACAGGTACTTGGGTACTCTAATGGGCAGGTGACAGGTACTCGGGTACTTTGCTGGGCTGGTGACAGGTACTCAGGTTCTCTTATGTTCAGGTGACAGGTACTCAGGTACTCTGATGGGCTAGTTACAGGTACTTGGGTACTCAGATGGGCAGGTGACAGGTACTCTGGTACTCTGATGGGCAGGTGACAGGTACTCGGGTACTCTGGGCAGGTGACAGGTACTCTGGTACTCTGATGGGCTGGGGACCGGTACTCGGGTGCTCTGATGGGCAGGTGACAGGTAATCGGGTACTCTGATGGGCTGGTGACAAGTACTCGGGTACTCTGATGGTCTGGTGACAGGTGCTCGGGTACTCTGATGGGCTGGTGACAGGTACTTGGGTACTCAGATGGGATGGTGACAGGTACTCGGGTACTCTGATGGTTTGGTGACAGGTACTTTGATGTGTTGTTGACAGGTACTCGTTTACTTTGATGGGTTGGTGACAGGTACTCGGGTACTCTGATGGGTTGGTGACAGGTACTTGGGTACTCAGATGGCATGGTGGCAGGTACTCAGATGGGCAGGTGACAGGTACTCGGGTACTTTGATGGACAGGTGACAGGTACTCTGATGGGCTGTGACAGGTACTTTGATGGGGTGGTGACATGTCCTCTTTATTGGGGGGGTGATCAGTGTGCTTGGTCTACAGTAGGCGGTAACAAGCTGTTACCGCAATCTCCCTGTCACACACGATTGGTGTGTGACAGGGAGAACCGTGGTAACAGCTCGTTACCGCAGTATGTTTACATCTCATGACCGGCTGTGATTGATACAGCCGGTCACGTGGTAAAGAGCCAATTCTATTGGCTCTTTACACTGATCGGAGCTGGGCTTTGTCCGAGGGACAAGCCTCAGCCCCGATCGCCGTGCTGCGCGCCCCCGGTGGCTCGCACGGGTGGTGTGCACGTGGAGATCGGTAGTGACCAGCTGTGATTGGAGACAGCCGGTTACGTGGTAAAGAGCCAATTTTACCACGTAACACACGTGACACAACCCCCCCCGCACACGATCGATCCGTTCTGCCCAGGGGCCCACAGTAGCGAGAAGCGGCCAACGTCATATGACGTCGGCCCGGATCGACAAGCGGTTCCTGCCGATGTCATTTTAACATGACTCGGTAAGGAACAGGTTAAGCTGCATTAGGCAGCAGATGAGGGCATTTTACATGCCACAGTCACAATGCATTAGGCATAATAAGGAGTTTCCCCCATAACAGGTTTTTTAGTGTCACTCTTTCTGGCCAGCCTATAACCCTGATATAACGGTGTTAAGCTGGAATCATTGACTGGCTGCTCTGCTGTGAGTAAGTTAGGGTTAGGGGGGTGCAAATTACTTGCCTTACCCCAGGTACTGACAACCCACACTACGCTTAAAAAAAACTGGCTCCTAACTTTTTTAGCTGGCTCCTAGATTCAAAGCAAATTTGTCAAGCCCTGCCTTATGGTTGCCTGCCAGTTCAGGGTCAGCTATAATCCCCCCTTTCACCGCACAGCTAGGTGTGTGTGCAGCCCCACACTACAAATTTTTCACAATTGGATTTATTTATTTTTCCCCGAAGATTTGTTGCAGAATATGGTGGACCAAACTAATCTCTATGCAGAGCAATTTATTTCTGCCAACCCCAATTCATCCTAAGCATATTCCAATGGCGACGTCTCAAACTGGACGAATTTAAATTGTTTTTGGGTCTTACTTTTAATATGGGGCTTACAAAGAAGAACAAACTGCATGCCTACTAGTCCACCCATCCCATCCACCACATGCCGATTATATTCTGCTGTCATGTCCAGGGCACGCTACGACATGATTATGCGTGTCCTACATTTCAATGATAATTCGCAGTGCCCTCCCCAAGATCACCCCAACCATGACAAGTTGTACAAACCCTAATAAATACTTTTTCACAGCGATTTGCTGAAGTGCTTATCCCAGACAAAAACATTTGTGTGGATGAATCCCTTATCCACTTTACTGGCCGGCTGTATTGCCATATTCAGGAGGAGTAGCAGAATGCATTTTGGGGTGCATCGTACCCGTTCCGTGCGGGTGGGCCAGTGGTTAAACACCAATTGCGTTTAAGAGACCGGGCTGTGCTCGCGTCCAGATTAGCCGTTTTGGCCAGCAGCATCCCTCCCCTCTGAGGGGAGAAAAGTCTGCTACCGGGTGGTTACCCGCTGCACCCGTCGGATTGGTGAGTGACCCCCCCCTTCCAAGGGAGGGGGGGGGAGGGGCGAATTGGGGTACCAGGTCCGGTGGAGGGTTTCAGGGCCACATTTTTTAAATGGATCCTGCCTGGGATCCCCCTCCCTACCCCCCCTCCCCGTCCCCCACACCGCATCCCCGTGCTCGCAGCCGCCATGTGGCGATCCACCGCCATTTTTGCTAGCGATCGTTCGTTGCCGTAGCCACGATCGTTCGTAGCTGCGGGTTCTGTTTGGTCTCTAGTGACCATCTGCCATAGTCGCGGCCTGGTTTGCTTCGGTTTGGGCCTCCAGCGATTCGTTCGGTGGCCATTTTTTTCTGGTGATCCATGAATTTGGACAGCACAGTGGCATTACAGCGCAATATAAGTGGCGGGCTGCGCTCCTACTGGGACACGACACAGAAGGGCAAACAGCAAGTATAGCTGATTATCCCTGGGGTGTCGGTGGCGGTGGGCACAGTCCTTCTGGGCATTGCCCGGTCGCTCTGTGGGGTGTTGATGAGGTTGCACTGTGGGGGTGTCATGGCCTTTGGGCCTAGCAAGGACTCAGGTGGCACAAAGGCGACTGAGCCTGTGGGTTCTTCCCCGGAGGGGTCCATGGAAGCGCAGGCTGTGCTGGGTCCATGGAAGCGCAGGCTGTGCTGGGACCGGTGGTTCCCCTAGTCCAATTTACTTCATTTTGGAGGTATTCTTTGCCGGGGGTACCGAGCCGTGCCAAGGGGGTGGCCAAAAAGTGTCCACCCCCTCCCCCTCCCTCTTCTGGGGAGGAACCTGAACCGGAAAGGGGCTTGATGGTCACAGGGACCCCAGTGGAGCTCTCAAGTGGTGAGCTGGAGCCTTCGGACTACCTACGTTTGTGGGTCCGTTAAGCCAGCACGGACACTTAAGGTTTATCCTTATGTCCACTTTTTTGACACCGTTTGTGTATAAGGAATGGCGTTAGCCGCAGAAATCCTTTCATTGCCTAAGCGGTTCTGTACGGTTATCCCTTGATGGATAGTTTTTTACAGAAGGGGCGTCCCCCGCAGTGGACTCTTCGGGGCTCGCCTAAATAGGGTGATGACCTTTTCTTCGAAAGGGTCTCCATCCGTTAAGGATCCGACCGATAGGCGGACGGAGGCGATGCTCAAGACATGTTCTTGTTAGCGGGGACGGCCATGAGACCGGCTTTGGCGTCGGCCATGGTGGCACAGTCGCTTACGGATCGCGCGACTGAGTTGCACTCTGGACTGGACTTCAGGTACTCCCCGGAGGCTTTGCAGCGGGTTGTACACCTGATACAGGGTCTACAGTACCTGTGTGGCGTAGCCTTAGACCTGCTGTCGAAGAGGTCTGATGGTTGCTGTGGTTACGCTGTTGGTTGGGTGACCACGCGTCCATAAGGGGCTCACGGACCTGCCCTTTTAGGGAGGTTGGCTCTTGGGGCGCAACTGGATGAAATCAGTAAGGATTTTACTGGGGGGAAGAGTATGTTTTTCTTCCAGCACCACAACAGCGGGAGTACCACCGTAAGCATGGTCCTTCCTCTTCGGGCCAGAGGCGGTTTTTCTTACGCCCGGTACAAAGGGCAAGGGCTTAGGCCCCAGCAAGGCTGCCTTGGGGGTCGGGAAGTGGAGCCCTGGCACTGCATGCCCAAACAGATGGAGGACAAGTTCTCCTCCGCATAGGGGTTGCCCCCGCCTGACTTTCGGGTGGGGGGCAGACTGCTGAGTTTAGCAGACTGGTGGACCTATCACATTTCAGACCGGTGGGTCGAGAAGTGGTGTCCCCCTGGTACAGGTTAGAGTTCAACGCTCTACCCCCAAACAGGTTCTTCCCATCGAACTTGAGGCCCCTCCGGGGCATCGGGAAGTTCTTTTAGGGGCGGTTCAGAAGCTGTCCGAACAGGGGGTACTTGTGCCGGTCCCTCCATTGGAGAGGTTTTCCACGGTTTTTATTCAAACCCTTTTTGTGGAACCCAACAACTAAGGTGGGGTCAGGCCAGTTCTGGACCTGAAGGCGCTCAATCACTTGGTGAAAGCGCAAAAATTCAGGATGGAGTCTGTACGCTTGGCCGTGGCCGTCCTTCACCTAGGATACTTCCTGGCGTCTCTGGACATCAGGGACGCTTATCTGCATGTCTCATTGGTCTTCGGCACCAGCCCTTCCTGCGCTTTGCGGTAGGGGATCTACATTACCAATTTGTGGCGCTCCCCTTCGGCCTGGCCTCGGTCACTCAGGTCTTCGCCAAGCTATTGGCTCCGGTGCTGGCTCTGTTGAGGCTGTGAGGCATTACCGTGGGGGCATACCCCGACTATCAGCTCCTGCGAGTGGAGTCAGCTTCGGCTCTGGAGGACAATGTTGTTATCACCATGGCCTCGATATGAGATTTCGGCTGGCTGTTCAGCCTGCAGAAGTCGGCATTGACTCGGTCTTGTCGACTGGAATATCTGGGTCTAATTATGGACACGGAGCAGGCGAAGGTGTTCCTTCCTCCTGCCAAGTTGCTGATGCTACAAGCAGCAGTGCGAGTCCTGTTGTCACGTCGGTGGTCCTCCTTACGTTTCTGTATGCGGGGCTCATGGTTTCAGCAAACTGATCATATTGGACACCAGACCAGAGGGTCGTTGTCCTGGTGGTTTCGGGTCCCGGCCTTGACCTTGGGGAAGTCTTTCTCCCCCTGCCTTGATCGATAGTCAGGAGGGACGCCAGCCTATCGGGCTGGGTAGGAGTCCTGGCACAGCTGTCTGCTCAGGGTCGTTGGTCGGTGCAGGAATATCGCCTTCCTATAAATGTGTTGGAGCTGAGGGCAAGCAGGCTCTGTTTCTCCTATTGGGCGACAAGGCTGCGCGCCCTCCCGGTTTGGGTTCAGTAGGACATCGCCACAGTAGTGGCGTACGTGTCCGATCAGGGCAGAACATGAAGCTCGGCAGCAGCTGCGGAAGCGGCCCGCACTCTAGGGTGGGCAGAATCTCACGTACCCGCAATCTCCGCCATCTACATTCCGGGCGTAGAAAACTGGCAAGCGGACTTTTCTCCTATCGTTCACTGACAGACAGAGCTCTCCATTACGTGTGGGGTTTATGCTGGTCTCACTAGGAGTTAACTAGGCAGGGAAAAGAAACAGCTGGCCCCTCCCATGGGGCCGTCCTCTCTTCCCACATAAACCCTCTCCATAGCATAGCTCACCAGTCTAAATGCCTAGTTTGCAAGGAGTTGACCTGGCTTCCCTTTAGGGGAATTGCGGTCCTGTTTGCGACCATTCTTTTTATTTTATTTTCTTGTCTTCTATCAAGATCGATCTGCTATCAAGAAGCCGGTCGGGGCATGGAGAGTCCATGGGCTCTGTACTTTCCCCGAACTGGCCGACTGATGCGAGCCAGTCCCGAAGTATGGGGACTCGCCGCATAGTGCCCGTTCCGTGCGGGTGGCCTGGGGTGATCCCCACCTACGCCCAGCCCTGATGCGATTCGGTAGGGCGAATTCTGGCCTGCAGCGTGCCGTCCAGGCAGGGGCGGAAAGTCTGCGACTGGGTGGCTACCCATGGCGCTTGCAGAGTGGTGAGTGAGAGTTCGGCCCTTCCCCGGAAGGGGGACCGACGAAAGAAAAAAAAATGTTTTTCTTTTTTGTCTGGGTAGCTGCCGGCAGGGGCGCGTGGAGCTCTTGCCCCCCCTTCACACCCCCCCTACCCCCGCACCTCACCCCGTCCGTCTGCGCCGTCATTTTCATTTTCGCTGCCATGCGGCAATCGGCCGCCATTTTGCCGTAGCTGCAGACATATCTGGCCTATGGGGCTTTCCCTCTAGCGCTCAGAGCAGCCGTTTGCGGTACTGCAAGTCTCTGTACAGGGGGTTTCGGCCTCTAGTGTCTAACGGCGGCCATTTTCACCACATGTCTCTGCAAAAAACGTGTGTACAGTGTTTTCCCTTCTCTGTGGAGTGGCGGTGATCGGACGGCGTGGCTCTTCTGACGGGACCAGCTAGGGGCGGTCTTTAGTGAATTTCTTCCCCCGGGCGGAGGTCGCCCAACAGGCCTCCAAGAAGCGCTCCCTCCCCCCCTTATTCATCGGGGGAGGATTCGTATCCGGAAATGGCCTCTGGGGTCTCAGGGACCCCAGTGGACCTATCTGATGGGGAACTGGGCCCATCGGACGGTGAAGAGGATCAAGGGGCCGCGGCTGCGTGCGAAAAAGCGGTGGTCGCCGCCATTATCACTGGCATTCGCACTACGCTGCGATTGAGCCAGGATGGTGAATCGCAGACTTCTGCGTATGTGTGTGGGTCCTCTAGGCCCCCTAGGGCCCCCAAGGCTTACCCCTACGATCAATTTTTTGATCGTTTTCTTTATCGTAAATGGCAATGTACGCAGCTTTCCGTTTCGCTGTCAAAACGTTTCGCTGCTTGCTATCCCTTTGAGGAAAGTTTTTGAAAAAATGAGAATTGCCTGTGGTGGGCCCACCGATAGCCCGCCTTAGTAAGGCGACGACTATGGTGCTTTTAAAGTCGCTTTTCCTGGTGGCAGGTTCTGCTGTGCGGCCAGCCCTGGCGTCCACCATGGCGGCTCAACATCTGTCTGAGCGTATGGCGGAGCTTAAGTCCGATCTGGAATGCGGCCGCCTGATGGATGCTCCGCAGAGGGCTGAGTTTTTGCTCCAAGGGTTCAAGTACCTTTGTGATGTGGCCGTTGATTTACTGCCGTTGTTATCCAGGTTAGTGATTTTTGCCGTTATCCTCAGAAGGATACTCTGGTTGCGTTCTTGGTCTGGCGACCATGCTTCCAAAAAATGTCTTGCTGACCTCCCTTTTCAGGGTGGACGTCTATTTGGTCCATGTTTGGATGAGATCATAAAAGACTTTACGGGAGGTAGGAGTACTTTTCTTCCAGAGCCCCGGAGGCGCCAGTTTCGCCGTAGACAGGGGCCCCCTCCCTCGGGTCAGAAAAGGTTTTTTGCGCCCCGGGCGCAACAGGTAAGGGGACCCATCCCGGTAAGGTCGCTGCAGGGGCCGGTAAGCGACAGTGGCAGCGCAAAACCAAAAAGGCGGAAGACAAGCCCTCCTCAGCCTGATGGGTTGCCCCCACCCGGGTTTCGGTGGGGGGAGGTCTTCTGGGGTTCGCAGACCGGTGGCTGGCTCACATTCCCGATCGTTGGGTCTGGGAAGTAGTGTCTGCCAGGTACAGGATAGAGTTCAACACTCTACCCGCAGACAGGTTCTTTCCATCAAACTTAGGGCTCCCGCAGGATCGCCGGGAGGCCCTTTTCGGGGCTGTTAAAGCACTTTCAGACCAGGGAGTGATTGTGCCAGCGCCTCCAGAAGAGAGGTTTCGAGGTTTCTACTCGAATCTGTTCGTGGCCCCCAAAAAAAGGGGGGGGTGGTCGGCCAGTACTGGACCTAAAGGCCCTGAAATGGTATGTCAGGGCGCGGAAGTTCCGGATGGAATCTATCCGCTCGTTTGTGGCAGCCCTCCATCAGGGGGAGTTTCTGGCATCCCTGGACATCAGGGATGCGTACCTCCATGTACCCATTTGTCCACGGCATCAGCGCTTCCTGCGCTTTGCAGTGGGAGACCTCCATTTTCAATTTGTGGCACCCCCCCTCGGTCTGGCCTCAGCACCCCGAGTTTTCACAAAACTGCTAGCCCCGGTGTTGGCGTTGCTGCGACAGAGAGGCATTGCGGTGGTAGCCTACCTAGATGACCTGCTCCTGCAAGCGGAATCCGCCTCGGCTCTGGAGGAAAATGTGAGGATCACAATGACCTCGCTGCAGGATTTCGGCTGGTTCCTCAACCTGCAGAAGTCGTCGGTGTCACCAACCAGTCGCCTGGAGTACCTGGGTCTGATTTTGGACACAGTGCAGGCGAAGGTGTTCCTCCCTCCGGCCAAGCTGCTGTCTCTGCAGTCGGCAGTGCGAACCCTTCTGTCGCACCGTCGGTCTTCATTATGATTCTGTATGCGGGTGCTGGGGCTCTTGGCCTCGTCTTTCGAGGTGATACCATTTGCCCAGAGTCACACTCGTCTCCTTCATCGAGCAATTCTGGCTCGGTGGGACAGATCACCTCGGTCCTTGGACCTTCTGATTCGTCTGAGCTCACAGACCAGGGCATCTCTGACCTGGTGGCTTCGGGACTCGGCCCTGACTCAGGGGAAGTCGTTTCTGCCCCTCCAGTGGGTGATCATCACCACGGATGCCAGTCTTTCAGGCTGGGGAGGGATCCTGGGACAGCTGTCTGCCCAGGGCCGTTGGTCGGCACAGTAGGCTCGGCTCCCCATCAATGTACTGGAACTGAGAGCAATCAGATTGTGCCTATCTCACTGGACAGTGAGATTGCAGGACCGTCCGGTCCGAATTCAGTCGGACAATGCTACAGCAGTGGCGTATGTGAACCATCAGGGCGGCACAAGAAGTCCAGCAGCTGCGGCGATACTGATAACTACCCCTCCTGTGTCACTGGCTGCATAACTATCCCTCCATTGTCACTGGCTGCATAGCTATGCCTCCAGTGTCACTGGCTGCATAACTACCCCACCTGTGTCACTGGCTGCATAACTACCCCACCTTTGTCATTGGCTGCATAACTACCCCACCTTTGTCATTGGCTGCATAACTACCCCACCTTTGTCACTGGCTGTATAACTACCCCTTCTGTGTCACTGGCTGTATAACTACCCCACCTTGGTCACTGGCTGTATAACTACCCCTCCTGTGTCACTGGCTGCATAACTACCCCACCTGTTTCACTGGCTTCATAACTACCCCTCCTGTGTCACCGGCTGCATAACTACCCCTCCTGTGTCACCGGCTGCATAACTACCCCTCCTGTGTCACCGGCTGCATAACTACCCCACCTGTGTCACTGGCTGCATAACTACCCCACCTGTGTCACTGGCTGCATAACTACCCCACCTGTGTCACTGGCTGCATAGCTATCCCTCCAGTGTCACTGGCTGCATAACTATCCCACCTGTGTCACTGGCTGCATAACTACCCCACCTTGGTCACTGGCTGTATAACTACCCCTTCTGTGTCACTGGCTGCATAACTACCCCACCTTGGTCACTGGCTGTATAACTACCCCTCCTGTGTCACTGGCTGCATAACTACCCCATCTGTTTCACTGGCTTCATAACTACCCCTCCTGTGTCACTGGCTGCATAACTACCCCATCTGTTTCACTGGCTTCATAACTACCCCTCCTGTGTCACTGGCTGCATAACTACCCCACCTTGGTCACTGGCTGCATAACTACCCCACCTTGGTCACTGGCTGCATAACTACCCCACCTTGGTCACTGGCTGCATAACTACCCCACCTGTGTCACTGGCTGCATAACTACCCCACCTGTGTCACTGGCTGCATAACTACCCCACCTTTGTCACTGGCTGCATAACTACCCCACCTTTGTCACTGGCTGCATAACTACCCCACCTGTGTCACTGGCTGAATGACTACCCCCACCTGTGTTACTGGCTGCATAACTACCCCCACCTGTGATATTGGCTGCAATTTACCCCACCTGTGATATTGGCTGCAATTTACCCCACCTATGATATTGGCTGCAATTTACCCCACCTATGATTTTGGCTGTAATTTACCCCACCTGTGATGCTGAGCTGTATACTGTGTCCTGTGATGCTGAGCTGTATACTGTGTCCTGTGATGCTGAGCTGTATACTGTGTCCTGTGATGTTGAGCTGTATACTTCTGACACAATATGTGGAATACAGGGGACGGAGTGGGTGTATTTTTAAGGGGTGGGGCTTATTATAAGTAGGAGGGGCCATAAATGAAGGGTGGGGCTTGGCGCCCCCCCATCCTAAAACTTCACCAGCCGCCACTGCCAGTGAGAGGCAGTTGTGTGGGCGAAAATGCCTTGTTGATGTCAGAGTAGAATGGGCAGACTGGTTCAAGATGATAGAAAGGCAACAGTAACTCAAAGAACCACTCGTTACAACCAAGGTATGCAGAATACTCTCTGAACGCACAACAAATCGAACCTTGAAGCAGATGGGCTACAGCAGCAGAAGACCACACCGGGTACCACTTCTGTCAGCTAAGACAGCTCCAAAATTGGACAATAGAAGATTGGAAAAACGTTGCCCGGTCTGATGTGTCTCGATTTAAGCTGCGACATTCAGATGGTAGGGTTAGAATTTGGTGTAAACAACATGAAAACGTGGATCCATCCTGCCTTGTATCAACGTTCAGGCTGATGGTGGTGTAATGATGTGGGGGATATTTTCTTGGCACACTTTGGGCCCCTTATTACCAGTTGAGCATTGTTTAACCACTTAAGGACCGGAAGGATTTCCCATGTTAGGACCAGAGCACTTTTTGCGATTCGGCACTGCGTCGCTTTAACTGTCAATTGCGCGGTCATGTGACTTTGTAACCAAACAAAGTTTGCTTCCTTTTTATCCCACAAATAGAGATTTCCTTTGGTGCTATTTGATCACCTCTGCGTCATTTCTGATCACCGCTTAAAACAAAAAAAGTGCAACAATTTTGCAAAAAAAAAAAATACAATATTTATTACTTTTTGCTAAAATACATATCCACAAAAAATAAAAGAATATATAAAAAAAAACAAATTTAATCATCTGTTTTGCCCGATTTATATTCTTCCTCATATTTTTGGTAAAAAAAAATCATAATTGGCGTTTGATTGGTTTGCGTAAAAGTTGCAGCGTTTACAAACCATGAGAATTCATTTCTGGCGTTTTTTTTTTAATTTTTTTTTTTTTTTTTTACTACTAGTCATGACAGTGATCGGCGATTTTTATTGGGAATGTGATATTGCAGTGGACATGTCGGACATTTTTGACACTTTTTGGGGACCACTGCCATTTATACAGCGATCAGAAATTTGAAATATCCACTGATTACTGTATAAATGTCATTGGCAGTGAAGGGGTTAACCTGCAGGGGTTGATCTAGGCGTTAAGTGTGTTCCCTAGGTGTGTTCTAATTGGGGGGGGGCTGGGCTGCCAGGGGCATAAGAGATCTAACTGATCCCAGTGACAGGGATCAGTAGATCTCTTACATGCTGCTTGACAGAGCGGGGAACCGTCGTGTTTACATCGGCGGTTCCCCGTTTTTGTTCTCTGCTATGCATTCCTTCAGAGTGCAGCAGGAAAGAGAGCGCGGCGCCGGCAGCGCGCTCCCGCCCGCTACTGCGCATGCATGAGCCACTCTTTATAGATGCGATTAGTGGGATGCCACTCTGCAGCAGTAAATGTACGCAAGTCAGTCCGGAACCAGTTAACCTCCACGGCCTACCTGAGTAATGTTGCTGACCATGCCCATCCCTTTATGACTACATTGAGTGTACCCATCTTCTGATGGCTCCTTCCAGCAGGATAATGCACCATGTCACAAAGCTCAAATCAGTGGTTTCTTGTACATGACAATGAGTTCACTGTACTCCAGTGGCCTCCACAGTCATCCGATCTCAATACAATAGAGCACCTTTGGGATGTGGTGGAAGGGGAGATTCGCATCAGACAAATATGCAGCAACTGCGTGGTGATATTCTGTCAATATGGACCAAAATCTCTGAGGAATGTTTCTAACACCTTGTTGAATCTATGCCATGAAGAGTTAAAGGAGTTGTAAAGGCAGAAGGTTTTTTTTATCTTAATGCATTCTATGCACTAAGATAAAAAATACCTGTGTGTAGCAGCCTCCCCAGCACCACCTAATTACTTACCTGAGCCCCTTCTTTCTGCAGTGATGTCCATGAGTGTCTGATTGGCTGGGACACAGCAGCGGCGCCATTGGCTCCCGCGGCTGTCCATCAAAATCATTCAGCCAATCGGGGCCGGGTCAGGGCTCTGTATGTCTGAATGGATACACTGAGCTCTGACTCGGCTTGGGTGCCCCCATAGAAAGCTGCTGGTTGAGGGGGCACTGAACAGGAGGGAGGGGCCAGGAGCAGCGAAGAGGGACCTGAGAAGAGGAGGATCCAGGCTGACCATCTCTGCAAATCCAACTGCATAAAGGAGGTAAGTATAATATATTTGTTATTTTTAAAAAAAACAAAAACAAGCCTTTACAATCACTTTAAAGGGGAGTTCCACCCAAAAATGGAACTTCCGCTTTAAGCACATATCGCCCCCTTACATGCCACATTTGGCATGTCATTTTTTGGGGGGGGGGGAAGTGGGTACCCGTTTTTCAGAGGGACTTCCTGTCCCTCTTCCTCCTTCCATTCCCTGGCCGCCTAGGTGAATCCTCCTCTACTCCTTGGCGGCCCCTCCCTCCTAGCAATCTTCTGGGACACGTCACAGGTCCCAGAAGATTGCCTGGCCACTAGGAATGCGCAGCGCGACTCGTGCATGCGTAGTGCGTGCACGGCCGTGAAGCCGGGCCGGGTGCCCACACTAGGAATGGCGGAACCCTCAGGAGGAGGGGGCAGACCAGCGAGGCTTCGGGCGTAGCCATCGCTGGACCGCGAGACGGGTGAGTGTCTGTTTATTAAAAGTCAGCAGCTACACTTTTTATAGCTGCTGACTTTTAATAAACAAAAAAATGTGTGGAACTCCGCTTTAAAGTGGTTGTCAACTCTCAAATTATAGCTCATTATGAAATACCTTGGAACGAAGCTGCTGCAGCGGTTTTGGCACACCGCTGTGACCGGCGACATGCTTCTTCTGGGTTCTGCGGCTCCGGCCACTGCATGCGCACGAGGGCTGCCAGTTCAGTGCACATGTACCGAAGACGTCGGCACATGCAGATACAAGGAATATCTCCTAAACTGTGCAAGTTTAGGAGATTTTCCCGGGACCAATAGGTAAGCCTTATTGTAGGCTTACCTGTAATTTAAAGTGGTTGTACAGAGTTGACAACCACTTTAAGGCAGTTCTGAAAGCAAAATGGGGTCCAACCCAGTACTAGCAAGGTGTACCTAGTAAAGTGGCCAGTGAGTGTGTGTATGTATGTCCCCTCAAAATAACCACTGGCAACAAAAATGAGTACACCCCTAAGTGAAAATGTCCAAATTGGGCCCAAAGTGTCAACATTTTGTGTGGCCACCATTATTTTACAGCACTGTCTTAAGCCTCTTGGGCATGGAGTTCACCAGAGCTTCACAGGTTGCCACTGGAGTCCTCTTCCACTCCTCCATGACAACATCATGGAGCTGGTGGATGCTAGAGACCTTGCGCTCCTCCGCCTTCCATTTGAGAATGCCTCACAGATGCTCAATAGGGTATAGGTCTGGAGACATGCTTGACCAGTCCATCACCTTTACCCTCAGCTTCTTTAGCAAGGCAATGGTCGTCTTGGAGGTGTTTTTGGGGTCGTTATCATGTTGGAATACTGCCCTGCAGTCCAGTCTCTGAAGGGAGGGAATCATGCTCTGCTTCAGTATGTCACAGTACATGTTGGCATTCATGGTTCCCTCAATGAACTGTAGCTCTCCAATGCCGGCACTCATGCAGCCCCAGACCATGAGACTCCCACCACCATGCTTGAGTGAAGGCAAGACACACTTGTCTTTGTACTCCTCACCTGGTTGCTGCCACACATGCTTTACACCATCTGAACCAAATAAGTTTCTCTTGGTCTCATCAGACCACAGGACATGGTTCCCGTACTCCCATGTCCTTCGTCTGCTTGTCTTTGGCAAACTGTTTGCGGGCTTTCTTGTACATCATCTTTAGAAGAGGCTTCCTTCTGGAACCATGGCCATGCAGACCAATTTGATGCAGTGTGTGGAGTATGGTCTGAGCCCTGACAGGCTGACCCCCTACACCTTCAACCTGTGCAGCAATGCTGGCAGCACTCATACATCTATTTCCCAAAGACAACCTCTGGATATGACGCTGAGCACGAGCACTAAACTTCTTTGATCAACCATGGCGAGGCCTGTTCTGAGTGGAACCGGTCCTGTTAAACTGCTGTATAGTCTTGGCCACCGTGCTACAGCTCAGTTTCAGGGTCTTGGCAATCTTCTTGTAGCCTAGGCCATCTTTATGTAGAGCGGCAATTTTTTTTTTCAGATCTCCAGAGAGTTCTTTGCCATGAGGTGCCATGTTGAACTGCCAGTGACCTTTATGAGAGAGTGAGAGCGATAACACCAAATTTAACACTCCTTCTCCCTATTCACACCTGAGACCTTGTAACACTAACAAGTCACATGACACCGGGGAGGGAAAATGGCTAACTGGGCCCAAATTGGATATTTTTACGTAGGGGTATACGCACTATTGTTGCCAGCGGTTTAGAAATTAATGGCTGTGTGTTGAGTTATTTTGAGGGGACAGAAAATTTACACTGTTATACAAGTTGTACACTCACTACTTTACATTGTGTCATTTCTTCAGTGTTGTCACATGAAAAGATATAATAAAATATTTACAAAAATGTGAGGGGTGTACTCACTTTTGTGAGATACTGTTCGGGTGATTTGGATTACAAGCATTCTCCTGGAATGGATTATGCTCGTAATCGTAATCCACGGTTCCACTGTGTGTGTGTGTGTATATATATACATATATATATATATATATATATATATATATATATATATATAACACACATACATAGACACACACATGTGTATACACAGTTGTGCTCACAAGTTTACATACCCTGGAAGAATTTATGATTGCTTGGCCATTTTTCAGAGAATATGAATGAGATGGCCTGGTTTGAGGGTTTACAGAGAATGGTCCGAAAACTAGAAAATATCCAGTGAGCGACAGTTGTGTGGACGAAAATGCCTTGTTAATGTCAGAGTAGAATGGGCAGACTGGTTCAAGATGATAGAAAGGCAACAGTAACTCAAATAACCACTCGTTACAACCAAGGTATGTAGAATACTCTCTGAACGCACAACACATCGAACCTTGAAGCAGATGGGTTCAGCATTCAGCAGTCCAGCAGTCCTGCCTTACAGTCATTTATTGCGGCTATGGACTGGACAAACAAATAGAGAATATGATTCTGTGTTTGAGGACCCTGTTCTAGAACAATTGCAGCTCAAGACTTTGGTGCTGATATTTTGTGTTGTTCTGGAGAATTTACTTTGCCAGGTCTCTAGGATGACCCTACTGTCTGTGCACATGTGCAGAATTGTGTGGTTAAAGGCTTGGGCCTGCTGAGCCTGCTTGTAAAGGACATATTTTGCGCTTGCCTTTCAAGAAGAGTTTATCCTGTTCAGCATTTTGATGGATTACAGCCCCACTTGCCTTGACAAAGACGGACTGCAATTCATTGTAACGTTGAACAGAATAAACTCTTGTTTGGAAAAATACTACTGCTCAAGTCATGTAAGTGCTTCTACTGTTTTCTGTTTATCTGCTATTTTGTGCTTGTGTTTGCCTCTATCTAGCCTTTTATGCTACCATGGCAGGGGGGACCTATAAGTGACTGGCTGACTGTCATTTAAGCATTTTATAATATTGTTGTAAGTGACATTAAACTCTTTCACCTCTTAAGTTATACAGCTTCCATGTAATATGCACATATGAAAGATGGAAATGTATTTATGGTGTGAGGATTTACTGATCTTATGAATGCTAATGGAGGGAGTTTAGTATAATTGTGTATAAGAGGTGGCATGACTTAAAATTACCACTGTAGAAACACTAAAACCTTTATAATGGGTAAGAAAACGTGGGTAGTGTCTATAATCACTACCAACCTCGTTGGTAGTATATTACTAATTGCAAAATGATAGGTGTACTTCAATTAAGCCAAACAGGGACGTTGTTTACGATTTTGTGAATTCAGCATATTCTCAAATGTTGCACGGTTTTTAAATGTTTTGATGCATACCCCTACTCTGAATTTCAAAAAAAATTGTTTCCAGGTTCTTGATGTAGCCAGTGAAGATGGTACAGTCACAAATTCAGATTTTCATGTAAAAGAGAGAGGATTCCATAAGATTGCATGGGCTTTTTTAAAGGTATTTCTTTGTCTGTTTTTCAGGCATGTGATATGCATTGTTGCTGCAACATAGTTAATTTATATGTTTAAAAGTTGTCCTAATCACTTAATCTATTTTTATACATTAAATGAACACACCGGGGGTGCTGTTCTCTATTACAATAATTTGTGCTGACAGGTGGTCACCATGTTGAATTATTTTATTTAACTGCCTGCTTAGCAGTTGCTGTGTAAAAGAACATATACCTAACAATATAAATATATATATATATATATATATATATATATATATATATATATATATATATATATATATATATATAGTGGTCTGGAGGATAGAGGGATTAATTGAACATTACACCACCTCCCTTAAATTATTAAAGAGTAACAAAAAATAGTAAAGAGTTTGATTTCAGGGTGCAGAATGTCACAAAAACCCAATATTTAATAAAAATTCATTTTTATTTAGATCACTATAAAATAATGTATAAATAGACACATAAAAACCATCATAGGTAGATCGTATGATGACAATACTCAGGCATATACATGTGTACCGTCATTATATGATCTACCTATGATGGCTTTTATGTGTCTATTTATACATTATTTTATATTGATCTGAATAAAAATGAATTTTTATTAAATATTGGGTTTTTGTGAAATTCTGCACCCTGAAATCCCACTCTTTACTATTTTTTGTTACTCTTTAACGTATACCTAACACATAAATCTTAGGGGGGAGATTTATAAAGTAGCAGTATGAATATACTTCTGCTTAACCACCTCAGATCCAGGCCAATTCTGACATTTTTCACATACATGTAAAAATCACAATTTTTTTTTGTTGCTAGAAATATATTTAGAACTCTCGCATATATATTTTCTGAAAGCAAAGGAGAATAATGGCTGTAGCAATGTTTTATAACACACAATATTTGCGCAGAAGTTTATCAAATGCAAATTATCGGAAATAAATACTTTAAATAATTTTAGAGCATACAGGCACAATATAATACCCAAATTTTGGTAAAATATAAAAAGGTTTTGTTATGCCGACTAAATGGATACCTAATGTGTCACGCTTTAAAATTGTGCATGCCTGTGGAATAGTAACAAACTGCAACACATTTACCACTTCCCGCCTGCCCACCATCAAATGACGGAGGGATGGTGCAGCTCTCATTCTGGGTGGACGTCATATGGCGGCGCCTAGGTCGGGGATGCGCAGTGCGGCGTTCGATGTCCGCACCGTGTTTCTAGGACACGGCGCGACCACCATCTCTGTAAAGAAGTAATCACGCAGCTCTTTAACCATATGATCGGCTGTGCCCAATCACAGTCGGTCACATGAAGATGTGGAAGTGCCGGTGATTGGCTCTCATTGCCTCACACTGTCAGAGTATGTGGCGAGGAGAGACGATCAGCGGCATTTCTCCTCGCAGGGAATACCCAGACATGTAATCAGGGCACTGATCATCAGCGCCCTGATTACAGTAAAGCCCCTCAGTGCCACCAATCAGTGCCCATTAGTGATTCCAGTCACTGCTGCTTTTCAGTGCCCATCAGTGCCTGCTCATCAGTACTGCCCATCAGTGCTGCCCATCAGTGCCGCCTATCCATGCCACCTATCAGTGCTGCCTATCAGTGCTTGTCAGTGCCGCATATCAGTGCCCACCATGCAACATATTAGTGCCACCTAATCCGTGCCCATAAATGCCACCTCATCGCTGCCCATAGGTGCCATCTGATCAGTGCCCATCAGTGCAGCCCATCATTGCCCATCAGTGCAGCCTCATCAGCTCCCATCAGTGAAGGAGAAAAATTTCTTATTTACAAAATTTACTGACAAAAACTAAGAAAAATTTATTTTTGTTCTCAATTTTCTGAATTATTCTTTAAAAAAAAAACAAAAAAAAAAAAACCCAGCAGTGATTAACCACTTCAGCCCCGGAAGGATTTCACCCTTTAGGACCAGAGCACTTTTTGCGATTCGGCACTGCGTCGCTTTAACTGACAATTGCACGGTCGTGCGACATTGTACCCCAACAAAATTTGCATCCTTCTTTTTCCTCACAAATAGAGCTTTCTTTTGGTGGTATTTGATCACCTCTGCGTCATTTCTGATCGCCGCTATAAACAAAAAAAGAGTGCCAATTTTGCAAAAAAACAATTTTTCTTACCTTTTGCTAAAATACAAATCCAAAAAAAAAAATATATAAAAAAAGATTTTTTTTTTTTCATCAGTTTTGGCTGATTTATATTCTTCCTCATATTTTTGGTAAAAAAAATCGCAATCTGTGTTTGATTGGTTTGCGCAAAAGTTGCAGTGTTTACGAATGATGAGAATTCATTTCTGGGGTTTTTATTTTATTTTACATTTTTTACTAGTAATGGTGATCTGCGATTTTTAGCGGTACTGCAACATTGTGGCGGACATGTCGGACCATTTTGACACTTTTTTGGGATCATTGGCACTTATACAGCGATCAGTGTTATAAGAATGTACTGATTACTGTGTAAATGTTATTGGCAATGAAGGGGTTAACCTGGAGGAGGCTCTCTAAGGGTTAACTGTGTTCCCTCAGTGTGTTCTAACTGTATGGGGGGCTGGGCTGGCTGGGGGAGGGGAGTGATCACAGCTTCCATATACAGGAAGCCTGTGATCACAGCCCTTCCCCCTCTGTTCAGAACAGAGATCTGTGTTTACATACATGGACCTCCGTTCTCTCACTACGGAGGGGCCATCGCAGGTAGCCGGCGGAGATCGGGTCCGCCCTACTCGCTCCTTGACCCCCCCAGAACACAGTGAGCGCGTGCGGCGGCGCGCATGCACTCTTAATACTCTTTATCACAGCCGCCGTCAGGCGGTTTGCGATAACAAGCCACTTTGTCGCCGTCATGCTGCGGCGGGCGGTCGGCAAGTGGTTAATTACCACCAAAAGAGAGCTCTATTTGTGTGAAGAAAATTATTAAAAATGTATTTGAGTACAGTGTTGCATGACTGCATAATTGTCATTCAAAGCGGGACAGTGCTGAAAGCTGAAAAATGGCCTGGGCAGGAAGGAGGTGAAAGTGCCCTGTAGACAAGTGGTTAAATAATTTAGGGCTAGTTTAGACTTGCTTTAAAACATGGCTTTGGACACACTTTGTTAAAGCTCTTTGAATGCCAGTCAAAGGCCCTGTCACTAAATAAAATGGTTAGCTTACAGTCCTGTTTACACTTTGCTTTTGCTTGGTGTTTGCGATGAGGCTTTGTGGGGCTTCGATGAGGCTTCGGTGGGGCTTTGCCATAGACTCCTATGGAGGCTTTGAAGATGCTTTGAAGCACCATTAAAGCTACATGGGGTATAATTTTTGAAGCAATGCCAAAGCAAAGCAAAAACAAGGTGTAAACAGGACTGTAAGGGCTTATTTACACTTGTTTCAGCTTCAACACATATTAAGGGCTAGTTTACACTTCAAAACAAGGCTTCAGACACGCTTTGAGATTGCTAGTCAAAGCTCCTGTCACTAAATAAAATGGTTAGCTTACAGTCCTGTTTACACCTTGCATTTGCTTTGCTTTGCTTCACTTAAAAAAGTATACCCCATGTAGCTTTAGTTGTGCATCAAAGGCTCCATAGAAGTCTGGCAACGCTTGCTTGAAGCCTCACTGAAGCTCCACCAAAGGCTCATTGAAGCTCCACCAAAGCCTCATCGAAGCCCCACCACCACCAAAGCCTCATTAAAGCCCCATCAAAGCCTCATCGAAGCACCAAGCAAAAGCAAGGTGTAAACAGGTCTGTAAGCTAACCATTTTATTTAGTGACAGGAGTATATGGGGATGTCTCTTTGCTGGATTTGGCTGTCTCTTTACTATATGGGGATGTCTCTGCTGAATTTATGGAAATGTCTCTTTGCTGAATATATAGGTATGCCTCTTGCTGGATTGGGCTGTCTGTATGTAAATATCTCTTTGCTGGATGGGCGTGATTTTCTTCTTGGGGAGGCACTCCAGCTGTGGTGAAACTACAAATCCCATCGTGCCTTTGCATCTAAGAGTCATGCCTGTGATTGTCAGGGTCTTGCAATATCTCATGGGACTTGTAGTTTCACCACAGCTGGAGGGCCGAGGTTGCCTACCCCTGCTATAGACCCAAGGACAGGGCTCCACCTTTTTCTGTTAAGGCAGACTCCACTAGATTAGTGAATACCTTTTGCGCTTTTCAGCATCAGGAATTAGCTTTTACCAGGTGGATTTTCAGACTTTTCCCTTGAGCTGGAAGCTACCTAGTTGTATACTGTTATTTGGAGGACTTGCTCGCGTTCGATTTGCTGTGTTGTCCACCCCTCAGTTGTTCTGCTCCCCTAATGAACGATAAAGAAAACAGTATTTTTTTACTTACCATAAAATCCTTTGTGCGTTCATTGGGGAACAAAGGTCCCATCTCTATCCCTTTATATTCTACTACTTCTTTTCCACAAAATTGGAACTTGATGGGAGTGGGAAGAGTTATACCTTGCTGAATAACCGCTTTGTTGCTAGAGTCAAATCTCTTGTGTCCTCCAAGAAAAGGGCTTTATAATAAAATCTTCATTTCATTTCAGATTGTAGGGGCCAATGAAGTGCTCAATGTAGACAAAAAGTTACGCTTACAGCTTTACTATCCTCCTCGATCCCGTATTACCTCCATCACTCCTGTCTACGATTGGTGGTTAAAATATCCAAGAAATCAGTACCCTTCCACTTTATATGTGACCATTAAAGGATTAAAGCTGCCAGACAATGTAAGTATCTACTGGTATCATTTAAAATATGCAAAATATAATTTAAAGTGCTCCTGTGTCCAGCCTATGGTAAGTTTAATATTTTACACATTTTTGACAAGCAGCAAAGGGACTTTAAAACATGACTTTCAGACCTCTGTAAGTATAGGAACTATGGAGAAATCCATCTCCAAAACTCAAAGCTGAAGCACTGAAATCACAGCTCCTCTCCCCTAAGGCTAAATTCACTTAGACGTTGAATTTTAAAACTGACTTTAATGTTCCTATAATGTTAATGTGTGTTTCTCAAATGTCTTGTGAGACTATTTTTTTTTTTTACAATGCTAAAATGGGAAAGTGTCACTTTTGACGCTTTGCAGCACTATATAAATGTGCTGTAAAAGGTGCATTTATATGGAATGTTTGCAGGGCATTTTATTAAAAGTAAATGGAGGAGGTTGAAAACTCAACTGCTGAACTCTGCAGGCAACATTATTTTTACCTTGCTGTGATGCAAAGCGATGCTAAAGCTGCTGTGTGTACACATCTATCTGCTCCCTGTTTTAACAGTTCTGAGTGCCATGGATAGATGACCTGGAAATGATAAAAACATGATTCCGCCACCTATTTTCAATGCCTGTGGTAATGAGGCCTTATTTTCCCTGGTAGCAAGGACTTGCCAATCTGGCATTTTTTTAACCACTTCAATACAGGGCACTTTCCTCCCTTCCTGCCCAGGACAATTTTCAGTGCTGTTACACTTGGAATGACAATTGCGTGGTCATGCAACACCGTACCCAAAATAAATTGTTATTATTTTCTTTCCACAAATAGAGCTTTCTTTTGGTGGTATTTGATCACCACCTGTTTTTTTATTTTTTGCTAAACAAACTAAAAAAGACCAACATTTTTGAAAAAAAAAAAAAGTTTTTCTTCGTTTCTGTTATAAAATTTTGTGTTTTCCTTCACTGATGGGCACTGATGAGGCTGCACTGATGAGGCGTCGATGGGCACTGTTGAGGTGGCACTGTTGAGGTGGCACTGTTGAGGTGGCACTGATGAGGAGGCACACTAATATGTAGAATTGATGGGCACTGATAGGCGGCACTGATATGCAGCACTGATGGGTACCGAAAGCCTACACTGATATGGAGCAGCACTGATGGGCACTGATAGGCAGCACTGATGGGCACTGATAGGCGGCACTAATGGGCGCCGACAGACGGCATTGATGGGCACTAATAGGTGGCACTGATAGGAGGCACTGATGGGCACTGATAGGCGGCACTGATGGGCACTGATGGGCAGCACTGATGAGGTACTGAAAGTCTTTACTGATGGGCACTGATTGGCATCTGTGATGGGCACTGACAGGATTTAATTATGGGCACTGATTGGCGATTTGGGTGGGTACTCATTGGGATGTGGGTAGGTTCTGATTGGCATTGTGGTGGACACCTCTGATGGGGGCTGTGCTGATAATCAATATGCTGATCATCAGCCCACACCCCCCCCTTTGACAGGAGAGCTGCCGATCACAGCTGATGATGTAACGAGCCTACGTCAGAGGCTCTTTACCACGATCAGAGATGCAGTGTGTCACACCACACCACCGAACGCTGCGCTTCGCACCCCCCACGGGCACACAATCGCTGTTTATCCTACTGGACATCATATGAAGCCCAGTCAGGATAACTGAACCACTTTTCGGCCGTCATTCTGCATACGTCAGGTGAGAAGTGGTTAATGTGCACAAATAGCAGGTTCTGTAAGTTCTTAGAAATTACCTAAACCAGTATTAAAACCCAAAACAAATATGTAGTACGGTTCAACTTTCTAATCCTTAGATGTGGTGGGTGCATTCATTTTTCGTATGGATGTTTTTTTCCCTTTGTTTATCTGTTGACCCAGCCAGTAAGCCTCTTTAACTTAATTTAACAGACCAAGCTATCCAGCAAAAGTGATACAGTCTTGACATAAACCATTTAACACTGACTGTGGTGCATAAAATGGGCAGCTTTACTTCATTTTTGTGAACCCCCCCCCAAAAAAAAAAAAATACTGTAACTGCTTCAAAAGTGTTGGCTAAAGTTTGGCTTTGATTTGTTAGTCAGGTCCATCCAAATCTGCTAGTGCATCTAACACTACCCTCTCCTCAGATTCACAATGTGTCTTTGGCTTCTCCAGTGATGTGGAGGCACCATAAGACCGGAAGTGTGTTTACTGGCGGCATGGGCATTGTTTGTTAAAATATATGCATCAGCATATGCATAGGCGATGAAGCCCTATCCTTGTCCTAGCCACATGCAGCAAACTGCTATTAGTCACATAAGTGATCAGACTGGTCAAGGTTACATTTTAATAAAACTAGTGGTAGCATATGTTGCCTTGATTGTTGTTTTTTTTTTCTTTTCAAAATCTGGTTGAAAGTGTGTGAAATAGCTGAAAAATTGCCACATGTACAACCAGTATTAGACCTTTTAGGTAGGGGTGTTGTTTTCTGTTTTACAAGGTGGTATCAAAAAGATTCCAGACTAGCTCTGTTTACAAGAAAGTACTTTATCTACGTTTACACACTATCATCTTCAAAATAGTCCCCTTTCACAGCAATACAACAGCTCCCAGCATTCCTGACACTTCTGGAATGTGTTCTGGAAGTCTTCTTTTTGAAGTGTGTCAAGCACCTTTTGCTATTCGCTCAGGATCTCCACAATGATGTCAAAACGGCGACCTTTGAGCTGAATCTTCAACTCATTGCAGCATCGCTGTAAACTTGCCGAATCATGTAAAATGTCTCTGTGGCAGATTTGCCCAGCTTCACGCCGAATTTCATCATGTCCATGATGAAATAGCAGAAGTGGTAGCGCACATGGTCAGAATAGCACGAGTTGCACAGCTCCCGATGTACACAGGACAATGTCTTGGCACACTGACTTATGAAGGTTGGTGCTCCCTGTGACTGTGCGTGCGGCCTTGTGCTACCATCTGTTGGCATGTTACAAAACTGGTCTTGAAACTGTTTGATACCACCTCGTATGTTCTACCATGTTTTCTTCATTCTATTTTTCACTCTTTGTTTATGAATGCCTATTGTTGATGTGCTATGTGAATGCTGATACTATGCCAACTGAAAGTAAGATTTCTTTGCTTCTTTATGCTTAACCCAAGTGGAAATGTGTCAATTTCCCCTAAAGTCATTCTTTTTTAAATCTAAGCCTTAAGACATGAATTTGTAAACCTCAGATATGAAATATAAAAACCAAACCCCACATCCTATACTGTGTACTTTCCTTTCTCCAAAGCACTGAGTGTGACTTCTCTCTGCTGCCTGTTTCCTTTGTTATCAGCATGAGTCACTTCTGGCAGCTTTTCCTAAGTTAAAAAGGTGACAGGGAGGGAGCTCTAGCATCCAGCCTGTGACTGATATTCACAGTTTTGCTTGTTACTGTATGAAGGAGGATGTGTCCATTTCCTCCAGTCAGAGTTCACAGCTGTCTTCACTGAGATGAGCTCTGTGAAGACTTCAGATCCCTGCCCCCTGCTGCTGGTGTTGAAAAGAGATCCTTTCATCTTTGTGTTTTCAGGACAATTTACAGAAGAAATGACTCAGATACACAGGTACAACATATGTAGTAGGGTTGGTTTAATCTGTGTATTACCTAATACTAGTCACTTCATTGGGTATACCGTATCTCACAAAAGTGAGTACAACTGTCACATTTTTGTAAATATTTTATTATATCTTTTCATGTGACAACCCTGAAGAATTGACACTTTGTTACAATGTAAAGTAGTGAGTGTACAGCTTGTATAACAGTGTAAACTTGCTGTCCCCTCCAAATAACTCAACACGCAGCAATTAATGTCTAAACCGCTGGCAACAAAAGTGAGTACACCCCTAAGTGAAAATGTCCAAATTGGGCCCAAAGTGTCAATATTATGTGTGGCCGCCATTATTTTCCAGCACTGCCTTAACCACTTCAATACAGGACATTTATACCCCCTTCCTGTCCAGACCAATTTTCAGCTCTTACATTTTGAATGCCAATTATTCAGTAATGTAACACTGTACCCAAACAAAGTTTTTATTATTTTTTTTTCACACAAATAGAGCTTTCTTTTGGTGGTATTTTATCACCTTTGGGTTTTTATTTTTTGCGACATAAGTGAAAAAAGAGCGAAAATTAAAAAAAAAAAAAAAAAATTATTTTTGTTTCTATGATAACATTTTGTAAATAAGTCATTTTTGTTCATAAATGTGGGCCAAACCCTATACTGCTACATATCTTTGGTAAAAATAACCCAATTAAGTGTATATAATTTGGTCCGTGTGAAAGTTATAGCGTCTACAAGCTATGGTGCCAATCATTCAAAATTTATCACACCTGATGCACTGACGGCCTATCTCATTTCTTGAGGCTCTGAAATGTCAGGAAAGTACAAATACCCCCCAAATTACCCCTTTTTGAAAAGTAGAGATTCCAAGGTATTTAGTATGAGGCATGGCGAGTTTTTTGAAGTTGTATTTTTTTCCCACAGTTCTTGAGAAAATAAAGAAATTAATATAATTTTTTTTTACACAAACTTGTCATATTAACAGGTTATTTCTCACACACAGCATATGCATACTTCGAATTACAACCCAAAATACATTCTGCTACTCGCCCCGAGTATGGTGATACCACATGTGTGAGACTTCATGGCCTGGCCACATAAAGAGGTCTAACATATAGGGAGCTCCGTCAGGCGTTTTAGGAGCAGAAATTTCACATCTAATTTCCTAGCGACCACTTTTGACCCTTTTGAAGGCCCTGGAGCACCAGGACAATGGAATTATCCATGAAATGACCCCGTTATGGAAAGCAAACACCCCAACGTATATTTCAGGATGCATTATGAGTCTTTTGAATGGTTCATTTTTTTCCACAAGTCTTTGAAAAACATGGAAAGAAAATGAAAACGCTTTTATTTTTACACAAAGTGGTTAATTTATAAGATATTTCTAACACATAGCATGTACATAGCAAAAATTACCCCCCAAATACATTCTGCTACTTGTCCTGAGTATGGCAATACCACATGCGAGACTTTTACACAGCCTGGCCACATACAGAGATCCAACATTGAAGTAATACCTTCAGGCATTCTAGGAGCATAAATTACACATCTAATTTCATTCATACCTATCACACCTTTGAAGGTCCCGGAGCACCAGGACAGTGCAATTGCCCACAAAATGACCCCATTTTGGAAAGCAAACACGCCAAGGTATATTCTATGAGGCATTGGGCTGCAGATTGGTACTTGGGAACTCTGATGGGCTTGAGAACGGTACTCGGGTACTCTGATGGGCTGCAAATAGGTACTCAGCTACTCTGATGAGCTGCAGACAGGTGCTTGGGTAATCTGATCGGCTGCGGATAGGTACTCGGGTACTCTGATGGGCTGCAAATAGGTACTCGGGTACTCTCATCGGCTGGTGAGGTATTCGGGTACTTTTATGGGCTGGTGACAGGTACTCGGGTACTCTGATGGGCTGGTGACTGGTACTCGGGTACTCTGATGGGCTGGTGACAGGTACTCGGTACTTTGATGGGCTGGTGACAGGTATTCAGGTACTCGGATGGGCTGGTGACAGGTATTCGGCTACTCAGGTGGGCAGGTGACGGGTACTCAGGTATGCTGATGAGCTGGTGACAGGTACTTGGGTACTCAGATGGGCTGGAGACAGGTACTCGGCTACACTGATGGGCAGGTGACAAGTACTTGGGTACTCTGAGGGGCTGGTGACAGATACTTGGGTACTCTTATGGGCTGGTGACATGTCCTCGGGTACCTTGATGGGCAGGTGACAGGTACTTGGGTACTCAGATGGACAGGTGACCGGTACTCCTGTATTTTGATGGGTAGGTGACAGGTACTTTGATGGGGTGGTGACAGGTAGTTTGATGGACCCTTGGGTATGCGCACGAGCGGTGGGAGCACGGATCTCCATAGTGACCGGCTGTGATTGGATACAGCCGGTCACGTGGTAAAGAGCCAGATTTGATTGGCTTTTTACCCTGTTCAGGGATGGGCTGTGCCCTGAGGACAGAGCTGATCCCCGATCGTCGCGCCCTGGGGGCCTGCAGTAGTGGCGAAATACAGAGGGCGTCATATGACGTCCACCCCGGATGGGACATCCCATCTGTGGACGTCATGTGGCTATAGCCCAGTATTGAAGTGGTTAATCCTCTTGGGCATAGAATTCACCAGAACTTCACAGGTTGCCACTGGAGTCCTTTTCCAATCCTCCATGACGACATCACGGAGCTGGTGGATGTTAGAGACCTTGCGCTCCTCCACCTTCCGTTTGAGGATGCCCCACAGCTGCTCAATAGGGTTTAGGTCTGGAGACATGCTTGGGTAGTCCATCACCTTTACCCTCAGCTTCTTTAGCAAGGCAGTGGTCGTCTTGGGGGTTTGTTTGGGGTCGTTTATCATGTTGGAATGCTGCCCTGCGGCTCAGTTTCCGAAGGGAGGGGATCATGCTCTGCTCCAGTATGTCACAGTACATGTTGGAATTCATGGTTCCCTCAATGAACTGTAGCTCCCCAATGCCAGCAGTCATGCAGCCCCAGCCCATGACACTCCCACCACCATGCTTGACTGTAGGCAAGACACACTTGTCTTTGTACTCCTCACCCGGCTGCTGCCACACATGCTTTACACCATCTGAACCAAATAAGTTTCTCTTGGTCTCATCAGACCACAGGACATGTTTCCAGTAATCCATGTCCTTAGTCTGCTTGTCTTCAGCAAAGTGTTTGCGGGCTTTCTTGTGCATCAGCATCATCACCTTCTGGGACAACAGCCATGCAGACCAATTTGATGCAGTGTGCGGCGTATGGTCTGAGCACTGACAGGCTGACCCCCCACCCCTTCAGCCTCTGCAGCAATGCTGGTAGCACTCATACGTCTATTTCCCAAAGACAACCTCTGGATATGACGCTGAGCATGTGCACTCAACTTCTTTGGTAGACCATGGTGAGGCCTGTTCTGAGTGGAATTTGTCCTGTTGAACCGCTGTATGGTCTTGGCCACCATGCTGCAGCTCAATTTCAGGGTCTTGGCCTAGGTCATGTTTATGCAGAGCAACAATTGTTTTTTTTTCAGATCCTCAGAGTTCTTTGCCATGAGGTGCCATGTTGAACTCCCAGTGACCAATATGGGAGAGTGAGAGCGTTAACACCAAATTTAACACTCCTGCTCCCCATTCACACCTAAGACCTTGTAACACTAATGAGTCACATGATACCGGGGAGGGAAAATGGCTAATTGGGCCCAATTTAGACATTTTCACTTAAGGGTGTACTCACTTTTGTTGCCAGTGGTTTAGACTTTAATGGCTGTGTGTTATTTTGAGGGGACAGCAAATTTACACGGTTATACAAGCTGTACACTCACTACTTTACATTGTAGCTAAGTGTAATTTCTTCAGTGTTGTCACATGAAAAGATATAATAAAATATTTACAAAAATGTGAGAGGTGTACTCTTGTGAGATACTGTATGTAAGGGATTTCAAGCACTTTAACATTAGGATTTATTCTATGCATCAGTGTCATGACAAGTCAGTGATTTCTGCTTAAGTTGTGCAATAGCCAGTCACTAAAGACACTGTTTGATTGGAATTCATTTCAGGTAACTTCAACAAATATGGACCTTCCATTTGGGAGTAGCTTATCAAATGCTGACCTACAGCATGATGTTGCCACGAAGGGGCCAGATTTAGGCGAGAGTAAGCATAAGGAACTTTTTAAGTGGACTCGGCTGCCGGGACAGGTAAAAGTCTTAATGAACTTTTATTAGCTTTGGCATGTAAAAGTAGCAGGCTTAAATATGTTTTAAAGGAATGTATATCTTATCTCAACAGCTATTAAAACCTCATTATAGAAAAAAATTATTGTATTCTGGTAGCTGTATGTGGTTAAAACCTGTAATATAGTATTCAGTATATGAATTTTTTTTTTTTTACTTTTTCACTTGTTATTTTATATATCTATTTAATATCTACATGTTGGTCAAGCTGTCCAGCAAAATTGGTAACCAGACAAGAAGTAGGGGAAAATCTGCAACAGGGACACAGAAATAAATAATAATAAAATTCTCACATGGGGTTTTAGCCTTCTTCTACGCAGTTCTACTAAAAAATAAATAAATCATACATTAAGGATGCAGGGGCCACAAGGGTACATCTATGCCCACTCCTCAAGTCCATCTCTGATTTCCCTCTAGCTGCAGCTGCTTCTGAACAATCAACAGAGCATGAAGAGGAATGTACCTTATTTGTGTTTGATTACTTGGTATATGAGCAGTTTCAGTCCTCTGATATACTGTAACTCACTCCAAAGCATAAAGATACCATTTCGATCCTTATTGACACATACGCATATGCCTTGACCTGGTACCCAAAATTTCCCAGGCTGTTAAAACCTTTCCTACACATTCACTTGTTCATTATGTTTTGTTTAGTAATTGTCCCAATCCTGAATAATGTGTACTTTTCCCAAACTTTTTGCCCAGCAGTAACTTATTGAGGAGAGGTTCCTTAATAGAGAAGTATGGGATTTTTTTTTTTATTTTAGAATCATACTTGTCTAGGTGGATGCAGCATCGGTTTGATGCCACAACTGTCCTCCGCCGGCATTAAGGCTGAAAACCGAGCGATCAAACCTTCCAGTCACTGCTGTCCGCTCTGCCCCTCCAGTGCTCATTGGAGCGGTGGGCTGTGGAGGGGGCGGGAGTGGCTGGCTGAGCCTCTCAGCGGTTCGATGAGAGGCTGAGCCAAGTGCCGGTCCAGGCATGTGGGCGGATCCCAACCATATGGTAGCAATCTTTCCCGAGCCTGGACCGGCTCTGTGATGTCAGCCGACAGCAGAACAAACTGCACTCCTGTGATCCACACAAGCTTTGATTGTACTTCTCCTTTTAAAAGTGGACTATTTTTGTAATGGATCCAGTCCTTTCAAAAGAACTTTGACTGTCCCTGTAGAGGATATCCTGGTGTTTAGAGACATTGTCATTAAAAGGGCTAGAAGCCATTTTCAAGGTTTTATTCTCCCTAGCTTGCCTTGCCCTGCAAACTGCCATTGCTGCCTAGTCTATCTGCCAGACCTTAATTGTTTAATATAAAGATATATATTGAACATTGCCCTAAGCTGTTAATTTCCTCTAAAGACAAACTCATGCAGACCAAATTTCTGCATATACTGTATTATACTCCCCTGAAACTCATAGAATCTATCCGTATCATGATCCTGTATGTTACACTGTCACATCCATCCAGGTTCCTACTTTCATACATTTTGGGTCTGCCCTAAGATCACCGATTTTAGTCCGACTTTTTTGAAATCATTAACCTTAGACTACAATTGTCCATTCCTAACTCCCCCTGGAGTTGGCCTTGTTAGGTGTCCACTAGGACGCCCGGCATCATGCTCCCTAAACTCTTATTACTCTGCATTGCTTTCTACAAGACTGAGGACTCATGGAGTTTGGTAGGGATATAGAGTAGGTGCCCCAGGGGGTCGTGTCCTCAAAAGCTTTCCAGCGTCCAATCACCTGAGGGTACTAGCCTATAACCCATAGTGTATAAATGCGTTGCCTGTGTCCTGACTGTAGTCCAAGATTTGGAATTTGCAGGGGAGTCAAAATTCCTCTGTTTATTCCAGTCAATGCTGACT
The DNA here is from genome assembly GCA_018402905.1 of Glandirana rugosa. NCBI lineage: Eukaryota > Metazoa > Chordata > Amphibia > Anura > Ranidae > Glandirana > Glandirana rugosa. The sequence goes on from BLSH010185337.1 coordinate 297,118, forward strand.
GTAGATGCACTATAGAAACCCAAATTATGGCCGTTCCTATGGGGGAGGTACAGGCCGCACTGAAACCATGGCCCCTCCTCTGTTCTGCAGCCCTCCTTGACATGCATCCCTGTATCTCAGCTGCTCTATTTGTACAAATAAGAGACTGAGCCTGTAACCTCCCACACCCTCCTCTCAGTGCTGCAGCCATGCTCCTCTGCTACTGTTTAAAGACCGAACCTGCAATCTCCTACAGCCACCAGTTATTTCAGAGGAGATTACTACAATAGTAGTGGCAGCTTGTGTTGTGTTAATGACAGAGGATGGGGAGCAGCACTGGTCATTCACAAGCACACAAGCCAAAAACAGCACATGTGGGCAGCTACTACACTAGTCTGTCTCAGACAGATGTGGTAGCTGCAAGTATGTGCAGTTGTCAGCTTATGTTTTTGTAAATGAAAGGTGTTGCTCCCCAGCTGCTGTAAGTCACACAACACAAGCCCCCTCTACTACTGATGTAATCTTCTCTGAACTAGCTGGCAGCTGTGGGATATTGTGAACTAAGTCTTTTAACAATAACTGAGGAGGCATGGCTGCAGAATGGAGAGGGGGCTGTGGGAGGTTGCAAATTTGGCTTTCTCTTTCGTTCATTGATGGGCTCAGCAGCTCAAGGACAAGTGGGTATGCTGCCCTCTTTAGGAGTGACTAGGCAGAACAGGCGGTTCTAACAACAAAAAAACAACAGACAGGCACAACCCCTCCCAGGGAGCAGTCCCCACTGGCAGCAACCCAACACCCTGCTACAGCCAGCTCAGTTTTTCTCTGCCTAGTGCAAGGAGTAGACCTGGCTCTCTGTTGGGATCTGTGGTACCTCTCTTGGTCCACTTTGGCTGCCTTTTGAGGACAGCCTTACAAGATGTTTTCGGATGAAGACTACAATCAAGTAGCCGAGCTAGGTGACAGGCTGGATAATATAGATCCAGGTAGTCTCCCCAGCCAGCCGCCGAGCGCGCACAGACCTTAGCTCCTCGCTGGGTCGGCTGCGACAGGCCCTGAACCGGACGGGGTGGCCCCGCGGGTTAAACGTCCCGCCGGTGCACATATGCGATTGGGTCTGTATCACAGTGTTACCATTGGCTGACAGCTTGCCCCGGAATGGACGGGTGAGGCAGATTTGTCTCGGGTGGGATACCCACTCCGCCCGACTGAATGGGTAAGTATGCCCCCTCTCTCCTACTGGGGTATGGGGGGAATAGACGGTTCCCCCCCTGGGGTGTTAGGCTGGCGGGCTGGTCCCCCCTTCCTCCCTCCTTCACTTCACCCCCCTTACCCCACCTCCCCTCCGGTGCTGCGCTGCCGCTGGCCCCGCCCCCGGGGTCCCATGGGGGCGTTCTGGGTTGCTAGTTGCACCTCTCACTAGCTTGCCTTGTGCTGCACGGCCGCCATGTGGGCGGCTGGTCCGGTCGGTAGTCGCATCCAGCCACCATTTTGGTGTGGTCCGGGCGCCATTTTCTTGTGGCAGGCCGCATGGTTCGGTCTCTGGGGCGCCCGGCAGCCATTTTGGCATAGTCGCGGCCGCCATTTTGTTGTGGATGGCCGCATGTTTTGGCCTCTAGTGTGCTCGGTGGCCATTTTCTTGTGGCCTGTGCACATGTTCCGACCTCAGTGTGTGTGTGTGTGTGTGTGTGTGGGGGGGGGGGGCGATCCCTGAGTCGCTCTGGCGCCGTTTTACCCTCAGCACAGCAAGGAAAGCTTCAGCTCAGCTTGTGGGCACAGCAGCACGTGTGGAGGCAGGCAAGGCAGCGGTGAGAGCAGCAGGCACGGCTCCTCTCCTCGGACAGTTGAGCGGGCAGGTGGTGAGTCCCCCTGGGGTGGCCCTCCTGCAGGTGGCCTGTGCAGTGTTTGGAGTGGGGGGTGCCTTGTCTCCTGGTACCTGGGCCTCAATTAGGTGGAGTGTTACCAGGGTGGGTGGCGAAATGGTAGCCGATACGGGTGCTTCCCCACCAGACCGCTCCGTGGTTGCAGCCAGCGCCTCAGGGACTGCGATCCCTCTTGAGGCTCTGTCGGCGGTCCTGGAGTCCTTTGTCTCCCGGGTAGAGACAGCGTTTGGGCGTAAGGCGGCAAGAAAGCGGCCCATACCCCCCCTCCTCTGGTGAAGACTCGGATCCTGACGGGGGCTCCACCATGATGGGGACCCCCCTTGAGCTGTCGGATGGCGAGGCCCCCGATTCTCCTGATAGTGAGGAGGAATCTGCGGCGGCCGCTGCTGTGCACGAGAAGGCACTAGTCAGCACCCTGATCACAGCAGTGCGTGAAACCCTGAAGTTGGATGATACGGCTGGACCCTCACAGGAGGTGGTCGTCCCCTTCGGGTTACATAAACCATTGAGAAGATGCAGACACCGCTCAAGCTGTTTGGAGGTAGAGAGAAATAAAATAGGCGCAAGGCCAGGCGAGCAGTCTACATGGGTAGTGGTATCAGGGATGTATGCTGCAAGTCGGCGGCTCTTCTAGGGATTAGCCATATCCACAAGACACTAGAATACAAGAAAGGAGAAGGCGCCTCTAAATGCAGTAGATTTTATTACAACAAGGTGGAATACAGGGTGGTTACACTCACAAAGTATAGAGGTTAGAAGGCATGTCCGCACGCTTGTCTGCGGATAGACGTGGTGTCAAGCAGCAGTGTAGTCCTGTTCATGCGGGGTCTCTGTGTGGCTGTGGTCCAGGAGAGTCCCAAGGAGCGGAGCGACCGCCTGCAGTCAGTCAAAGAAACATCTGTTCGTAGCAGATGGAATGGCGGGGGCATCCAGGGACCATCGCGCACAGCGTCCCGCGTCACTCGTGTGCGACGCGTTTCAGAGTATACAAAGCCTGCGATGTGGAAGGGCAGGCACACTCTTTCATCAGGCAATGGGAGCAACAAGGGAGAACTACCTGCTATATAGTAGAGGCTTGGGAGTGACATCTAGTGGCTAAATCACAGTATTGCATGGTAAACAACATGTAGACAGATGCCATAGATGGGAATGCAGTAAAAAATAATTTGTGATAAAAGATAATTAGTTAAAAAATATATATATTATACAACAGTACTTAAATAAACTAGAAATAAGAGCAATAAGATTAAAACCTAAGGGAGGAAAAAGGTGGTTTATATGCAATAATAAACAGAGGAAATATTCATAAATAATCCAGAATAAATTACTGTACAACCCCTTAAGGTCTGTGTCTGTAGAGTTATGCCCAACGGGGGGGGTTTCTATGTGTTGTTTTTGGATAAGAAGGGGACACAGGGATCTACAGACCTCACATGTGCATTGGGACTGAGAAGGGAATAATAATAACATGGTTAGTCAGGGGACACGCTATAAACCTGAGCAAAATGGAAATATATCAAGAGGTTTATAAGAATTAATCACAGATAAGCTTATCACAGAAGAGCAATCTTCATATATATAACCCACAATGAAGGTATAGACATGTGGAAATGCTTTGACTAAAATATGTGGGTGTGCATGATATATATGTGATATCAAATGAAGGGATTGAAATAGGTAATAGTGAGTGAATAGCCCAGACATTTGGCAGAAAATGTAAAGAGAAGTGGTGGGCCTTATTTCTTATCGAGGGCTGCTAGCCAGGTCCAGATGGACCGAAATGACTATTATCTGTAGACGGGTGTGTAGGCACTGCCTAGGAGAGGTGTGTATCACATGTATGACCTCGGATAGATGTATGAGGTGTCCAACAGCAAACAACAAAACGATAGAATACAAATGTAAATACGCCAGGCCAGACACCACGTCTATCCGCAGACAAGCGTGCGGACATGCCTTCTAACCTCTATACTTTGTGAGTGTAACCACCCTGTATTCCACCTTGTTGTAATAAAATCTACTGCATTTAGAGGCGCCTTCTCCTTTCTTGTAAGCTGTTTGGAGGTGAGCCTGTATATAGACCCGGGTGCCTGCCTTGGCTCGCCGCTGTGCACAATAGAAACAGACAATTTCGGCAGTACTCCATGGATAAATTTGACAAAGCTTGCAGTTTTATTGCAAAACAGGCATATGCAGGTACAGGTAGGTTCAGGTAGACGCGTTTCACTCGACAACAGCGAGCTTAGTCATTACAAAGAATACAGTGCTAACACTCAGCCTCTTATGGCGGGACTCATCCAAAGCACCGCCCAACCAGATGAGTGAAATTACCTTGTGAACATGCAGATTAACCACGTGCCGACCGCCAACTGCAGGTTGACGGCGACAAGGTGGCTCGATATCGCAAACCGTCGTCCTATGACGGCGACTGCGAGATCGTGCACTGTGAGCGCGCCGCCAGAGGCACGCTCGCGCGATCACTGTGTCCGGGGGGGGGCAGGGAGCGGGTAGGGCGGACTCTATCTCCGCTGGCTACCCGCGATGCCCCCTCCCCGCAGTGAAAGAACGAAGATCCATGCATGTAAACACGGATCTCCGTTCTGTGAGAGGGGGAAGGCTGTAATCACAGCCTTCCTCTATATCACATATGTCAAACACAAGGCCCGCGGGCCGAATGCGGCCCTCCAGGCCTTGTCATGTGGCCCTCGCACCCAGTTTTGCAGCCGGAATGTGGCAGAACTCCATTTTGCCACCTTCAACTTTCACCCTCTGCTTCCGCTCCCTGCAAGGTGAGACAAAGCCGCCTACAAAAGGGAGGTAGTAGAGCCAGGCAAGGTAGAAGAGAGAAGCAAGGATGCTTCGGTGATGGGGTTGGTGTTGCACATTGTCCATAGCGCACCCCTATACCCTGCATTCTGTACGCTGCACACCACTGAACTTTGTATGCAACGCACTCCTGAACCCTGCACTCTGTACATAGCATAAACCTCAGTTCTGCACTCTGTACATAACGTACTCTTGAACCCAGCACTTTTTACGTATCGCACCCAAGATACAACCGGCCCTTTTAGGGCAACCATACGGCTAATGCGGCCCTCGATGAAATGGAGTTTGACACCCCTGCTCTATATGGAAGCTGTGATCACTCCCCTTCCCCTGCCAGTCAAGCACTAATACAGTTAGAACACGCCCAGGGAACACAGTTAACCCTTAGAGCGCCCCCCCCCCCCGGTTAACCCCTTCACTGCCAATGGCATTTACACAGTAATCAATGCATTTTTATAGCTCTGATCATTGTATAAATGCCAATAGTCCCAAAAAAGTGTCAAAATGGTCCGACATGTCCGCTGCAATATCGCAGTACCGCTAAAAATCGCAGCTCGCTGCCATTACTAGTAAAAAATAAAAAAATAATAAAAACCCCAGAAATGAATTCTCATCATCCGTAAACGCTGCAACTTTTGCGCAAACCAATCAATAAACGCCAATTGCGATTTTTTTTTTTTTTTTTTATCACAAATATGAGGAAGAATATAAATCGGCCAAAACCGTTAAAAAAAATATATATATATTATATATTTTTTTTGGATTTGTATTTTAGCAAAAAGTAAGAAATTCGTTTTTTTTTTCCAAAATTGTCGCTCTTCTTTTGTTTATAGCGGCGATCAGAAATGACGCAGCGGTGATTAAATACCACCAAAAGAAAGCTCTATTTGTGGGGATAAAAGGACGCAAATTTTGTTTCGGTCCAACGTCGCACGACCGCGCAAGTTAAAGCGACGCATTGCCGAATCGCAAAAAGTGCTCTGGTCCTAAAGTGTGAAATCCTTCCAGGGCTGAAGTGGTTAAAAACATTTGACATTGAATCTATTGACTTAAGAGAAGCATTTACATATGGACCACGATGTAGTCCATTAAACATAACAAATCTTCAACCAAAAATGAGACAATTTAAAACAAAAAAGACACAAGCAAGAGACTATGGAGAGAGATGCAAGAAAAAAAGCAACACAAAATTATATATATATATTCTTGCATCTCTCTCCATAGTCTCTTGCTTGTGTCTTTTTTGTTTTAAATTGTCTCATTTGTGGTTGAAGGAGATTTGTTATGTTTAACCACTTCAATACCATGCACTTAGAACACTTCCTGCCCAGACCAATTTTCAGTTTTCAGTGCTGTTGCGATTCGAATGAGAATTGCGCGGTCGTGCGACGTTGTACCCAAAATCATTTTGTTCCCACAAATAGAGCTTTCTTTTGGTGGTATTTGATCACCCTTGCAGTTTTTATTTTTTGCGCTATAACAAAAAAAAGACCGAAAATTTTGAAAAAAAAAAAAACATTTTTCTTTGTTTCTGTCACTAAAATTTGTATAAAGTACATTTTCTCCTTCACTGACGGGCACTGATGTGGCTACACTGATGGGCACTGATGAGGCTACACTGACGGGCACTGATGAGGCAGTACAGGTTGGCACTGATGAGGTGGCACTGATAAGGTTGCACTGATGGGGCGAATATGCAGCACTGATGGGCGGCACTGACAAGCAACACTGACGGGCACTGATACGTGGCACTGATATGCGGCACTGATGGACACTCCTAGGTGGCACTGATAAGTGGCACTGATGGGCACTTTTAGGTGGCACAGGTGGGCACTTTTAGGTGGCACAGGTGGGCACTGATAGGTGGCACAGGTGGGCACTTATAGGTGGCAGTGGTGGGCACTGGTGCAACAAGCACTGTTAGGGATGGCACTGGCAGGCATCATACATGGGCACAGTGCCATCCCTACCTGGTGGTCTAGTGGGGGTTCCCTGGTGGTCCTGGGCGGCCTCTGTGCGCCTTCCCTGGTGGTCCTGGGCGGCCTCATTGTGATGCCTGGGAGGGGGGCTCCCTGGTGGTCCTGATCCGGCTCCCTGGTGGTCCAGTGGGGGTGATCCTGAGGGTGGCTGCGCTGATAAACGTTCAGCGCAGCCCCCCCCCCGTCAGGAGAGCAGCCGATTGGCTCTCTGCTGCTCAGGTCTGCAGACCTGAGCAGAGGAAAAGCCGATAAACGGCTCTTCCTATTTACACTATGATCAGCCGTGATTGGTCACGGCTGATCACATAGTAAAAGGCTTCGGATCGAAGCCTTTTACCTTGGTCGGTAATACGGTAGGTCAGACTGACCCGCGGCACCACCGATCGCTGCAATGCGCACCCCCAGGGGCGCGTGATCGCGGATTATCCTGAGGACGTCAATAGACGTCCAGTCAGGATAATGAGCCACCCGCCCGGACGTCATTTGTCAATGCGCCGGGCGGGAAGCGGTTAATGGACTACATCTTGGTCCATATGTAAATGCTTCTCTTAAGTCAATAGATTCAATGTCAAATGTTTTTAATCTGCAGGGTCACATAAACCAGCCCGCGCGGCTAAGGTTTTCCCCTATATGTCTTACCTGGACAAGTTTGTCTTCAGAGACTGGGAACGGCCTCAGCGCCTTTCCCATACCCAAGCGGTTCTCTGTGCGCTATCCCTTTGAGGACAGCCTGTTAAAAAAGTGGGCATCACCCCCTGTAGTTGATCTCCCTGTGTCTTGCCTGAACAAGGCGACCACAATTCCGGTGGAAGGCACGCTGTCTTTTAAGGACCCAGGTGACAGAAAAGCAGAGATCTCCGCCAGATCCATGTTTGTTCTGGCAAGGTCAGCTATGCGGCCTATATTGGCCTCCGCTTTGGTGTCGCAAACGCTCACTAAATGGGCTAAGCTATTGCACCACAAAATGAGCAATGCAAAGGTTCCCCCTACATGTGTGGAGCTCGCTGATCAGCTCCTCCAAGGGCTTAGATATCTGTGGAATGCAGCCTTGGACGCGGCCCCCCTGATATCAAAATTGTCCGGGTCTTCTGTGGTGGTCACGCTTTTACTCTGGCAAAAATGTTGGTCGGTGGACCAAACATCTAAGAAGGCCCTGGCGGACTTGCCTTTTCAGGGTGGGCGGCTCTTTGGAGCCACCTTGGATAAGATTATTAAGGATCTCACAGGTGGGAAGAGCATCTTTCTTCCAGAGACTAGGAGGAGTAAGAAACCCTGTCGCAGACCGGGTCCCTCCTTGACGGCCCAGAAGAGGCTTTTTCGTTCCTCCCGCTCATCAGGCAAGGGCTCCCAGCCCGCCAAAGCTGCTGCGGGTGGACAGAAGTGTCCCTGGTAGTGTAAGCGTGACAAGCCAGAGGACAAATCCTCCTCAGTATGAAGGGTTGTCCCCACCCATGCTTCGGGTGGGGGGGGGGGGGGGCGTCTCCTGGGGTTTGCGGACCAGTGCACTTCCCGCATTTCGAACTGCTGGGTGCACAAGGTAATTTTGTCAGGGTACAAATTAGAATTTCGTTCCTGTCCTCCAGGCAGGTTCTCTGCCTCCAATTTGCAACTTCTCGCGGGCAGGCTGCAGGCCTGCATCGTCAAGGTGTAGTGGTCCCCGTTCCCGAATGCAGAACGTTTCCGAGGGTTTTACTCCAACCTGTTTGTGGTTCCAAAGAAGGATGGGGTCCGGCCGATCCTGGACCTGAAGGCCCTCAACTGCTTTGTACGCGTACGAAAGATCAGGGTGGAGTCTGTCCGCTCTGTGGTGGTGGGCCTGCACCAGGGCGATTTCCTAGCTTCCCTCGACATCAAGGATGCGTACCTGCATGTTCCCATATGTACCCAGCACCAGCGCTTCCTGCGATTTGCGGTCGGGGAGCATCACTCTCAGTTTGTGGCTCTCCCGTTAAGCCTGGCCTCTGCGCCTCGGGTCTTCACCAAGCTGCTGGCCCCGGTTCTGGCTCTGCTGAGACAGAGGGGCAACGCGGTGGTGGCGTATCTGGACAGCCTACTCTTGCGAGCAGAGTCGGCTCCAGCTCTCAGGGACAGTGTGACGATCGCCATGCGCACTCTTCAGTTGGGTGATCAATCGCCCAAAAACGGTGTTGACTCCGTCTCACTGGTTGGAGTATTTGGGCCTGATCCTAGATGCGGCCCAGGCAAAGGTTTTCCTTCCCCCGTCTAAGCTTCAGACGCTTTCGTCGGCGGTTCGGTCTCTGCTGTCCCAGAAATGGTCCTCCCTGCGCTTTTGCATGCGAGTCTTGGGGCTCATGGTGTCCAACTTCGATACGCCCAGTGTCACACCCATGCACTGCAGCAGGAGATTCTTCTGAAGTTGGGCAAGTCCCCCTCATCCCTGGATCGGTTGATCAGGGTAGACCAACAGACCAGGACTTCACTGCTCTGGTGGCTGCGGGCTCCGGCCCTGCGCCTGGGGAAGTCGTTTCCCCCCCCTTCATTGGACGGTGGTTACAACGGACCCCAGCCTGATTGGCTGGGGAGGAGTCCTAGGGCTGTTATCGGCCCTAGGCTGGTGGTCCTCGGAGGAGTCTCGTCTCCCGATCAATGTCCTGGAACTTCGGGCCATCAGGTGCTGCCTCACCCACTGGACGAGGAGGCTGCACGGGTGCCCTGTCCAGATTCAGTCGGACAATGCCATGGCCGTGGCATATGTGAATCGCCAGGGAGGGACAAGAAGCTCGGCTACGGCCTCGGAGTTGGCTCACATTCTGCGGTGGGCAGAACGCGTGGCGGCAATCTCCGACGTCCACATTCCGGGCATAGAGAATTGTCAGGCGGACTACCTCAGTCTTCAGGGCTTGGACCAAGGAGAGTGGTCCCTGCACCTGGATGTGTTCCATCAGATTTATCTGAGGTGGGGTACACCAGACGTGGACCTGCTAGTGTCTCGTCTCAATCGGAAGGTACAGACCTTCGTGAGCAGGACAAAGGATCCCTTGGCGGATGCTGTGGATGCTCCAGTAGCTCCGTGGGCTTGGTACCGGCTCATCTATGCCTTTCCCCCTCTCAAGTTGCTTCCGCGACTTCTGCGCAGAATATAAGCGGAGGGCATACCGACCATTCTAGTAGCTCCAGATTGGCCAAGGTGTCCTTGTTACGCCGACGTAGTACGAATGGTGGTGGATGTCCCCTGGCGACTCCCACTTCACGAGGATCTACTGTCCCGGGGGCCCATCTTGCATCCTGCTTTACCCTCTCTGGCTTTAACGGCTTGGCTATTGAATCCCTGGTGTTGAGGGATCGAGGTGTCTCGGACTCAGTGATCCTCACCATGATTAAGGCACGTAAGGCCACTTCTCAAAAGATTTACCACCGCACCTGGAGGGCTTACATTGTCTGGTGCGAGAATGGGGGGCGGAATCCCCGCTCCTTTTTGGTATCTCGAGTTCTGGCTTTTCTATAGAGGGGTCTCGACCAGAAGCTGGCGTTGATTACGATCAAGGGTCAGATTTCTGCCCTGGTTATCTTTTTTCAGCGTCCTTTGGCGACGCACTCTTTGATCCGTACTTTTGTGCAGGGGGTTCGACATGTCGCCCCCACGTACGGTCCCCTCTGGCGCCATGGGACCTCAATTTGGTCCTCTCAGTACTTCAGAAGCTGCCTTTTGAGAATATCAGGGAGATATCGCTACAATTGCTTTCGCAAACAGTGGCTTTCCTGGTAGCTATCCCATCCGCTCGGCGGGTGTCCGAGTTGGCGGCTCTGTCCTGTAGGTCTCCATATCTGGTACTACACAAGGATTTTGCGCCCGTCACCTTCCTTCTTGCCGAAGGTGGTGTCATCTTTTCATATCAATGAGGACATTGTCCTTCCTTCCATTTGCCCGCGCCCATCTCATCCTAAGGAGGTTGCTCTGCACTCGCTGGATGTTGTTTGGGGTCTGCGGGTGTATCTTACCGTAAAATCCCTTTCTCTGAGTTCATTGACAGGCACAGCACCCACCCCTCTCATTCACGTTTGTACTGCTTGTTATGAACTGAGCTAGCTGTAGCAGGGTGGTGGGTTGCTGCCAGCGGGGACTGCCCCCTGGTAGGGGTTGTGTCTGTCTGTTGTTTTTTTGTTGTTCGAACTGCCTGTTCTGCCTAGTCACTCCTAAAGTGGGCAGCATACCCACTTGTCCTTGAGCTGCTATGCCCATCAATTTACTCAGAGAAAGGGATTTTACGGTAAGTAAAAAAATCCTGTTTTTTATTACTCAGCTTTCAGGGGTCTCACTGCTTCTTGCTGCACCTTTTGATAGATAGAGTTTCTCCCTTTCCTGTTTAGGTGCACTCTACTAGATATGTTGGTGCTTCATAGGCTTTTAGCATTAGGCATCTCTTTCAGATTTGCAAGGCTGCCACCTGGTCTTCGATTCAGTTGTTTCTTAAGTTTTACCGAGTTACCAGGTAGCTGTTCAAGCCTCCTCTGATGTCTGTTTAAAGCCCTGAACACATGGGCCGGACATCGGCCCATGTATTCGGCAGCCAGTCCGACAGAAGCAGGCCAAACGCCTGGATTCTGTCGAAGGGGCATGACCGAAGAAGGTCTTCCAATCGCATCCGATCAGCCAATGGCTTAGAGCACTGACCAGTGTGTTCTGACAGGGGAACTGCCCCCCTGTCAGAACACAGCTTAGCAGGAGATCTCTGTTCTAACTTCGGATTGTTAGTACAGGATCTCCTCCTAAGCTCTCTGATGGTGTGTACTAGGCTTTAGTTGTGAGGTGCTACAAACTTCTCACTGAGTTCTGTCAAGCCCTTCCTGACCATTTGTCACATGGGCTTGTTAGCGTTTGTTGTGTTGCCCACCCCTCAGTTGAACTTCTTTTGAACATCTCATGGTTAAAGAATAAACATCCTGTGTCCTGTACTATACTCTATGACTAAAAACATTTTATTTTTGATTTGCCAATAAAATCTGTTTCTTGGATTACTGTACTCTGTTCTTTATGATCTTTCATTTGCTTGCTACAATTGCTAAGGAGGCCAATTCTAATTTACCAGTGCCCAGTTACCTGAAGATAGCTGCTATAACCCATATTTAAAGACTAAAGATCCTGTGTCCCATACTGCACTCCAAGAAACCTTTATAGCAGACAGGAAGTGAAGGAATCTTTCCAGCAGAACCTCGGCCTATAGTAAAACCTGACTGGAGCTGTAGTCCTTCTCCACTCTATCCAGTGCAAAAAACGTTTTGGCTGTGGATACACTTTAAAGAGGAAGTAAACCCTAATGGGGTTTACTTCCTCTATATTCCCCTGAAAAGTAGAAATATAATGGGCTACTATGCATCGCACAGTAGCTCATTATGTGTCAATTACATGCAAACGAAGCCTGCGATGTCCAACGATGTACCCTGTGCAGGCAGCGTCCATCTTCAGCCCCTCTTCCTTCCAGGGCCATGACTCCGGCTCTGTGACTGGCTGGAGTGGCATGCGCACGGGAGCCGCCAGTCACGGCACAATCTCAGTGAAGAAACGGCATAGAGGCCGTTTCGTCACTGCACATGTGCCGAAATGATGTTGGCACATATAGTACACTGCATATCTCCTGAACTGTGCAGGTTTGGGAGATATGCAGGGCACCTACAGGTAAGCCTTATTATAGGCTTACCTGTAGGTTAAAGTGGTTGTCACGAGTTGACAACCACTTTGAGGTAACGTGAGTAAAATGTCTCAAACATCTGCATTGTTTTGTGGATGGCATTTGTAGCTTACTTTTGCTACATTTTGCCTGGAACTGCTGTTTAACTGTTTCTTAAAGTGCATCTGTGCCCAGACCATGGACATTACATTTTTTAACCACTTCCCGCCTGTCATATAGCAGAATGACGGCCGGAAAGTGGTTGTATTATCCTGACTGGACATCATATGATGTCCAGCAGGATAGACCGCTAACGCGCGCCCATCAGTGGTGTGATGTGTCAGTCTGACACACCGCATCTCCGATCTTGGTAAAGAGCCTATGAAGTAGGCTCTTTTTCATGTGATCAGCCATTTGCGCTGACAGGCACAAGTAGAGTCAAGCCAATCTGCTGTTCTCCTGACAGGGGTGGTCTGCGCTGATAATCATCACATTGATTATCAGTGCAGACCCATTGAGGACGCCCACTGGAGACCACCAGGGACGCCCACTGGAGACCACCAGGTATGCCAATCAGTGCCCATTACAGTGATGCCTGCCAGTGCTTCCTGATCATTGCTGCCTATCAGTGCCACTCATCAGTGCCCATCAGTGCTGCCTATAAGTGCCCACCAGTGCTGTAACAGAACCCATCGCACTCCACTTGAGTGCTTCCGTCAGCATACCGCTTCCTTCAGTCTGAACATCAGAGTTCAGATGTTATAGTAGTCTGTACAAACTATACGACACTAGCTTGTAGGAACATGGAATGAATTTATTTGACCAAGCAACACAGCATATATATATACACCATGGGAGGACTTTCCCCCCTCCCCTCCTGATCATATTATTCTAACAATACAAAATGCACACAGGAATATAATTACCATAGCTAAACAACCAACATATACTATAAACATTAAAGCGGAGGTCCCCTGCCCCTTTAAAAATTAAGTCAGCCGCTGCACATACAGTAGCTGCTGACTTTTAACTTTAGGACATTTACCTGTCCTGGAGTCCAGCGATCTCAGCACCACCACTGATCTTCGGATCGGCTGGCCTAGTGCTGCTGCCACCATTGAGGGTGAGGGAACCCGGAAGTGGAGACTTTTGGCTTCACGCCGGGCCCCTACTCTGCGACAAAGGAGGAGGGAGCCAGGCTGCTGACATCAGCGGCCGTGGTCCAGGCTCCCGGATGTGGGGAAAAGGGCACCTGTCAAAGACAGGTATCCTCTCCCCTAAAAGGTGCCAAATGTGACATCTAAGGGGGAGAGGAATCCCACGAGCGGAAGTTCCACTTTTGGGTTGAACTCTGCCTTAAGTAGATAACTGGCCACCTGGACAATGTTGTGATTAATCAGATCTCGTCATTTCAGGCCAGACTTGGCGGCTTCGCTTTCAGAAAGTACAACAGACATTAACATAAGTATAAACACAGAACACCTTCACACAATAGCAGGAGGCCTCAAGCAACAGACAACCCATCTCCTGCATTCTAAGTAGGCCAATGTGATCAGCTCTCTCAATTGACATGTATAGTTCAGAAATGAACTAGGAATAGTCTTTATATATACAGTGCCTTACGAAAGTATTCGGCCCCCTTTGAACTTTGCGACCTTTTGCCACATTTCAGGCTTCAAACATAAAGATATAAAACTGTAATTTTTTGTGAAGAATCAACAACAAGTGGGACACAATCATGAAGTGGAACGAAATTTATTGGATATTTCAAACTTTTTTAACAAATAAAAAACTGAAAAATTGGGCCTGCAAAATTATTCAGCCCCTTAAGTTAATACTTTGTAGCGCCACCTTTTGCTGCGATTACAGCTGTAAGTCGCTTGGGGTATGTCTCTATCAGTTTTGCACATCGAGAGACTGAAATTTTTGCCCATTCCTCCTTGCAAAACAGCTCGAGCTCAGTGAGGTTGGATGGAGAGCGTTTGTGAACAGCAATTTTCAGTTCATTCCACAGATTCTCGATTTGGATTCAGGTCTGGACTTTGACTTGGCCATTCTAACACCTGGATATGTTTATTTGTGAACCATTCCATTGTAGATTTTGCTTTATGTTTTGGATCATTGTCTTGTTGGAAGACAAATCTCCGTCCCAGTCTCAGGTCTTTTGCAGACTCCATCAGGTTTCCTTCCAGAATGGTCCTGTATTTGGCTCCATCCATCTTCCCATCAATTTTAACCATCTTCCCTGTCCCTGCTGAAGAAAAGCAGGCCCAAACCATGATGCTGCCACCACCATGTTTGACAGTGGGGATGGTGTGTTCAGGGTGATGAGCTGTGTTGCTTTTACGCCAAACATAACGTTTTGCATTGTTGCCAAAAAGTTCGATTTTGGTTTCATCTGACCAGAGCACCTTCTTCCACATGTTTGGTGTGTCTCCCAGGTGGCTTGTGGCAAACTTTAAACACTTTTTATGGATATCTTTAAGAAATGGCTTTCTTCTTGCCACTCTTCCATAAAGGCCAGATTTGTGCAGTATACGACTGATTGTTGTCCTATGGACAGAGTCTCCCACCTCAGCTGTAGATCTCTGCAGTTCATCCAGAGTGATCATGGGCCTCTTGGCTGCATCTCTGATCAGTCTTCTCCTTGTATGAGCTGAAAGTTTAGAGGGACT
>BLSH010185337.1:320339-330996 GCA_018402905.1 Glandirana rugosa
GTTGTTTCAGACTTATGCGGTCCACTGACCTGACTGTGGGTAGAGTCGGAGAATCACTCGGCGGCGACTCTCAGACTCTGTCGGCGAGGCGGGGGAGGTGTCGAGCCGCGAGGTCACTGGCTCCTCCCTCTTCTCCGTCCATTGACGTCAATGCAAAACGCCAAGCAAAACGTCAGTTTTTTCCCCTGACGTCAGGCCCGGCGTTTTGCTTATTTTTCTGCAAACGCCCGTGTGTATGAGGCCTTTGACAGGAGCACTGTCAGTCTGGGGAGTGGGTAGTATTAGATGCACTAGCAGATTTAGATGAACTTGACTGATAAATTGCAGCTGAACTCTAGCTAATAATTTTTTAAAAGAGAGGTAAAGGATATTTTTCCCCCTATTTATACTTACCTAGGTGGATGCAGCATGGGGCCAATTCTGCATCTATCCCCTTGCGGCTCTGCACTGAGAACCGATGATCGAACACCGTAGACGGCTCGGTTTTCACAGCTCCGTGAGCAGAGAGCTGTAGATTGTCAGTCACAGCTCTTTGCTCTTCTCCCTCCTCGGTCACTGGAGCGCCGAGCTGTGGAGGGGGCGGAGCGGCTGTCTCAGACTCTCAGCGGCGGCTCACTAAGAGGCTGAGATGGGTGTCAGTCCAGTCACCTGGCGTATTCAGACTTTGTTGTAGCGATGACACGGTGCCTGGACTGACATCGGTGATGTCAGCAGAGAGCAAACTTCAGTCTGCTGAAAACAGGTCACAGGAGTGCAAATCGGATTGCACTCCTGTGAGCCATAGGATAAGTATAGCCAAACAAGCTTTGGCTGGACTTCTCCTTTAAGCAGTTAAAGTAACAGTTTTTTTTTTTCCTTTCGGGATGAAAGTTTTACATAAATGAATCAAAGCTGGCAATCGTGCTTGGGGCTCAGCTGACTATAGCTAAAGCATGGAAACAAACAAAAATCCCCTTTGCAGGCACTGTGAAAAGTCTCCTGGATCATGTCCCAAGAGAAATTATCAAGCATTTTGTCGGACACGACTCAGAAATTTGAAGATACCTGGGAACCCTGGGCAACATTTATAGGCAATCTCTTTTATCCCTGGTGCTGCCCCGAACCCGGATACAAAGCAATTGGTAAGCTTTTAGGTGCTTCTTCTCTCTCTCTCTATACTCTTTTTCCTTCTCTCTTCTGTACTTCATCCTCTTTCTCTATCTAGTTAGCTGGAAAAAAATATGTATAATGTTCAAAGGAATGTGATTACTGAGGTCCCCTTCTGTGCAGAACACTGCGAAACATTCTGCCTGTTTCAGTCCCATTTTGAAGGATAAGACTTCCCTTCCCTGGCACAGATTGCTCCCACTGGGGTGCCGGGGGTTCTATAACTCTCATCTTTCCTCACTGTACACCTGGATTAGCAACATTGGGAGTTGCCATAGACAACTCCTAGGTAAGATCCACCTGGCCTCTTTACAAGACTCTATCGGTAGCTGAGACCAAGAGGCTTTCTACTGATGCGACCGATCAGAAGAGTCCGGTCAAGAACATGGAAGAGACCAGCGACACTTGTACATTGGAATGCTTATATTTTCCCTCTTTGTTCTGCACTAAACTATGTTAAAATTGAAACTGAAATAAAAATCTTTGAAAGTAAAAGCTGGCAATCGTAAACATCCCTGTCAGTGGCAAATGACCTCAAATGATCAACTCTCTAACTGCCACTTTTGCTGGACAGCTTGGTCTAGGAAGTTGAAAAATACCAGACTTGCTGTGCCGATCCCCAGGTGAAAATAAAGGGAAAAAAGTCTAAAAAAAGAAAACAAATGCAGCCACTGCTTCTAAGAATCCTTCCTGCCCAGACCAATTTTCAGCTTTCAGCGCTCTCACATTTTGAATGACAATTGCGCGGTCGTGCAATGTTGTACCCAAACAAAACTTTTGTCCTTTTTTCCCACAAATAGAGCTTTGTTTTGTTGGTATTTGATCACATCTGGGGTTTTTATTTTTTGAGCTGCAAATAAAAAAATGAACACAAATTATGAAGGGAAAAAAAGGGTTTTCTTTGCTTCTGTTAAAAAACTTTGTAAATAAGTATGTTTTCTCCTTGACTGATGGGCGCTGATGAGGCTGAACTAATGAGGCACTACTGATTGGCACTGATAAGGTGGCACTTATATCCAGCACTGATCGGTGGCACTGATGGGCACTCATAGGTGGCACTGATTGGCACTCATAGGTGGCACTGATGGGCACACATAGGTGGCACTGGTGGCACTGATAGGTGGCACTGGAGGGCACTCATTGATGGCACTGATGGGCACTCATAGGTGGTACTGATGGGCACTCATAGGCAGCACTGGTGGGCACTCATAGGTGGCACTGATGGGCACTGATAGGTAGCACTGGAGGGCACGTATAGACAGCACTGGTGGGCACTGATGGGCAGCACTGATAGGCAGCACTGAGCAAAGGTGCTGGCAGGCTTCACTGATGGGCTCAGAGTGCCATCCCTAGTGGGCAATGATTGCCATCCCTGGTGGCCTATGGTGACCTAGTGGTCATGGGAGGGTATCCCTGGTGGCCATGGTTTTGCATCCTTGCTGGCCATGGGTGGGCATCCCTGGTGGTCCTGGTGGTCCTGGGTGGGCATCCTAGGTGGGGGCTGCACTGATAAACAATCAGTGCAGACCCCCCTTTCAGGAGAGTAGCCGATCGGCTTTCCTCTACTCGCGTCTGTCAGCATGAGTAGAGGAAAAGCCGATACATGGTTTTTCCTGTTTACACTGTGATCAGCTGTGATTGGACACAATTGATCATGTGGTAAAGAACCTCCATCAGAGGCTCTTTACCGAGACCGGTAATGCAATGTGTCAGACTGACAAACCACACCACTAATCGCCATGCTGTGCGGCCCCGCAATCACGGCTTATCCTGCTGGATGTCATATGACGTCCAGTCAGGCTAATGAAACCAAAGCCTGCCCATCATTTTGTCTAGCTGGGCGGGAAATTGTTAATCTGAAGTATACACCATTTAGTAAAGTGCAATGTTTTCAGTTTAAGGCCCCGTTCACACCTGAGTGATTTTCTGCTTGAAGCTTGTAGCTCTAAGAGCCGTTCACACTGAGGCGACTTGTCAGGCGACATGAGTCGCCTGACAAGTCGTCTCCATGCAGTGCAATGGAACCATTCTAATAGGAGCGCTCAGGTTGCTCCGACTTAGAAAAAGGTTCCTGCACTATTTTCTGGGTGACCTCAGCGCGACTTGCATTGACTTCTATGGTTAGAAGTCTCCTTGCAAGCCGCGCTGAGGTCGCCTCGAGCGGGGCGACTTGCTTCGCCCTGCAAGTCGCGCCACTCCAGTGTGAACTGGCTCTAAAACACTTAAAAAGAAAATTCTGAAGCAAAACACCTGTCGCTCAAAAAAGTACTTGAGCTTCTTTTTGGCAAATTGGAGACGGATTGGGCCCATAGACTTCAATGGGAAAATGTGCGACATTAGCAGCCTAATCTCCATCAAACTAAAAAAAAAACACCTGAATCTGTAAAACACCTGTAAAACGTTTCTAAAAAGCTTGTAATACACTTCCTAAAGCTCAAAAACTCTCAAATAAAAACACCAGTAAATCGCTTCGCTTAGGTGTGAATGCAGCTTAAAGCCGGAAACACACTATTTGTTTTTTTCCATCAATCCGACGTTAGTACAGCGATCTCTACCGCTGGGCTGTTGTGTTCTGACAGGGGGATTGCCCCTCCAGCAGAACACTGTAATCCGCGCTCTCAGACATTGGCTGAAAGCTCTGATTCGGAGCTGGTCGGCTGCTGGTTTTCCAGCAGAACCAAACGACCGGCTTCTATCAGAGGAGCTGCCATACATATCGGCTGAATGTCGGCCGGTTTTTATTGAACTGGCCAATGTCGGCCGGCCCTTGTATTGGGCTTAAGCTACAGAGCTTTTTCAAATTATCCTCATTCTATAATAACAGTTGAAACAACATGTGCTGCATATGTGTGCCTCAAAGTATGCTGTCATTTAGTGGGATTGCAGGCCACTAGATGGCAGTATAATATCACCGTAATGTTTCCATAGTGGTATCTTTACACGGTGTCTTTATCAGTTAGTGTTGTCATTTTCAAATTTAGGTATGTTTTTTTAATCTGTAAATGTATTCCGGCTTGTGTATTTGTTTATTGTCCAGCTTCCGCAGTGCTGTGTTAACAGAAACTCCAGTAAAAATGTCCCTTAAAATGTATTTATATTTAACAGTTCAAGGCAACAAATAAGAAAAGTTCTTTAAGGTTTACAGTTGAAATATTGGAAACCTCTATCAAGCTATAACATTTATGCACAATGTGACATGGGCAACATATGATATAACGTTATAACATCTGTGAAGAATCTGTAGCACCTGGAATTTTGATTTTCGGAATGTGATGGATGGAAACAAAGCTGTAAAAATGCAATAAAAAAATTCTGATTTGAAAAAAAAAAAAATATATATAAATATATATATATATATATATATATATATATATATATATATATATATATATATATAAATATATATATATATATATATATATACACACACACACACACACACACACACACTCAGGTCCATACGTATAAAATTCTAATCTTTTTGGCTCTATACACCACCACAATGGATTTGAAATGAAACAAATAAGATGTGCTTTAACTGCAGACTTTCAGCTTTAATTTGAGGGTATTTGCATCCAAATCATGTGAACGGTGTAGGAATTACAACAGTTTGTATATGTGCCTCCCACTTTTTAAGGGACCAAAAGTAATGGGACAATAGGCTGCTCAGCTGTTCCATGGCCAGGTGTGTGTTATTCCCTCATTATCCCATTTACAAGGAGCAGATAAAAGGTCCAGAGTTCATTTGAAGTGTGCTATTTGCATTTGGAATCTGTTGCTGTCAACTCTCAATATGAGATCCAAAGAGCCGTCACTATCAGTGAAGCAAGCCATCATTAGGCTGAAAAAATAAAACAAACCCATCAGAGAGATGGCAAAAACATTAGGTGTGGTCAATCAACATCCTTAAAAAGAAAGAATGCACCAGTGAGCTCCGCAACACCAAAAGACCCGGAAGACCACGGAAAACAACTGTGGTGGATGACCGAATAATTCTTTCCCTGGTGAAGAAAACACTCTACACAACAGTTGGCCAGATCAAGAACACTCTCCAGGAGGTAGGCGAATGTGTGTCAAAGTCAAAAATCAAGAGAAGACTTTGCCAGAGTGAATACAGAGGGTTCACCACAAGATGTAAACCATTGGTGAACCTCAAAAACAGGGAGGTCAGATTAGAGTTTGCCAAGCAACATCTAAAAAAGCCTTCACAGTTCTGGAACAACATCCTATGGGCAGATGAGACCAAGATCAACTTGTACCAGAGTAATGGGAAGAGAAGAGTATGGAGAAGGAAAGGAACTGCTCATGATCCAAAGCATACTACCTCATCAGTGAAGCATGGTGGTGGTAGTGTCATGGCGTGGGCATGCATGGCTGCCAATGGAACTGGTTCTCTTGTATTTATTGATGATGTGACTGCTGACAAAAGCAGAAGGATGAATTCTGAAGTGTTTCTGGCAATATTATCTGCTCATATTCAGCCAAATGCTTCAGAGCTCATTGGACGGCGCTTCACAGTGCAGATGGACAATGACCTGAAGCATACTGCAAAAGCAACCAAAGAGTTTTTTAAGGGAAAGAAGTGGAATGTTATGCAATGGCCAAGTTAATCACCTGACCTGAATCCGATTGAGCATGCATTTCACTTACTGAAGAAAAAACTGAAGGTAAAATGCCCCAAGAACAAGCAGGAACTGAAGACAGTTGCAGTAGAGGCCTGGCAGAGCATCACCAGGGATGAAACCCAGCGTCTGGTGATGTCTATGCGTTGACTGCAAAGGATTTGCAACCAAGTATTAAAAAGTGAAAGTTTGATTTATGATTGTTAATCTGTCCCATTACTTTTGGTCCCTTAAAAACTGGGAGGCACATATACAAAGTGTTGTAATTCCTACACCGTTCATCTGATTTGGATGTAAATACCCTCAAATTAAAGCTGAAAGTCTGCAATTAAAGCACGTCTTTTTCATTTCATTTCAAATCCATTCTGGTGGTGTATAGAGCCAAAAAGATTAGAATTGTGTCGATGTCCCAATATTTATGGACGTGACTGTATATATACACACACACAATTGAAAGCATTTTGTTGTATTTGTTTTATAAATTAATCCACCCATTTGTTTTAGAAATGGAAAATATTCTTGTCAGCAATTCAGAGCTGTCCTGAAACTTGTACTCTTGTGTGCTCCTGTTTCTTGTGCTGGCTGTAATGAAGTATGCCCCAAGATGTGCAGGCTGCTGAATTCTGTTGAAATTTGTACTGCAGGGCTACCCTGTCCTCATCCTGCTGCGGTTCTCTGGGCTCAGCTGGAGTAAGAAGATCTTACACACCCCTTCTCTCTTGTCCTACATTGAGAAAAGTTCTTTCACTGATTACACTGCCTTTAACACAAGGTGTGAATGATCAGTCTCAGGATCCCCACAACCATTCACATATCATGTTACAGGTAGTGTAATCGGTGAAGAAGAGGGCAGAAGGGGGTGTGTCCCCATCATCTTAAAGGGGTTGCAAAGTCTCGTGTTTTTTTTTTTAAACGACAAACACGTCATACTTACCTCCCTTGTGCAAGGGTTTTGCACAGAGTGCCCCTGATCCTCCTCTTCTGGGGTCCCCCGGTGGCGCTCCTGGCTCCACCCTGCATTGAGTGCCCCCTTGGAGAAGCGCTTTTCCTGGGGGCACTCATGCGGGCACGCTCCTGTGTCCTGCTGCTGTGTCCATTGACACAGACAGCAGGACTCGATTTGATTGACAGCAGTGGGAGCCAATGGCTGCGCTGCTATCAATCTATCCAATGAGGACCCGAGACACCAGCTGGAACTGGTGTGCTCGTCCCCGTCGTTGGAAAGATCAGACTCAGGTAAGTAAAAGGGGGCTGCTGCAGCACAGAAGGTTTTTCACCTTAATGCATAGAATGCATTAAGGTGAAAGGCCTTGAGGGTTTACAACCCCTTTAAAGGGGTTGCAAAGGCAGAAGTTTTTTTATCTTAATGCATTCTATGCATTGAGATAAAAAAACCTTCAGTGTGTAGCAGCCCCTCTAATACCTACCTGAGCCCCATCTTTGTCCAGCGATGTGCACAAGTGCCTCAGCCGTCAGTGACTCTCCTTCCTAATTGGCTTAGACACAGCAACGGTGCCATTGGCTCCTGCTGCTGTCAGTCAAAGTCTGTTAACCCCAACAGTGCCAGAAGTTCAGCAGCAGGTGAAGGACAGGGCAGCCCTGCAGTGAAGATTTGTACAGAATGCAGCAGCCCACAAATCATGAAACATGCTTGTTTACAGGTAAGTAATGTAACTAAGGAACTGGTACAACGGACTTATGCTAGAACACTACTGCGTGTATTGTTATTTTTTGCTAGGAAATTGATTTTAATGAAATGGAAAGATGCAGTAGCCCCCGATGTGCAACTATTATTTCGCATGGTAAATAAAGCCCTACCCATATATAAGCTTATCTATGCGGGCAGAGCGTGTCCGAAAAATTTTTACAAGATCTGGCAACCTTGGCTGGACATTGGGGATTCCTTTTGGGAGGACACCCCGTTGTCTCAGCAGTAGGGGGGTAGTGGACGGCTGACTAGTGCCTGGGTGACTGTGTAATGGGGTCGGTTGAAGACGACTGTCATTTTCCCCCCTCCCCCTTTGTTGGGGGAGTTCTCCTATAACGGCAAGGAGCTGGTGAGGTGTATGGGTGAGGACCTGAAGAGTGGATGGTGTGTGTGTGGGTGAGTGTTAGTTGAAATTTATTTATTTTTTTTTTTTTTGGGTTATAGTATAGTATAGTTTTTGTGTTTCTGTACACTCCTTTGACCTCCTGTACCGATCCGGCTGGGTCGGAGGGGCAGGTTTTGGTTAAACTCCTCTAACCGCCCCCCTTTTACAAAGGGGATGGCGGACTATTACTGTGAGATATGTTGTTGGCCATGTTCGGCCCTGGTTTGGTTGTAATCTGTATATCTCCTTGCCATGTGTTTTTACGACTAATGTAACTATTGTAATTATACTTTGTCAAAAATTAATAAAAACATACTTTAAAAGTAATGTAACTAAGGCTGTAGAGACAGAAATGTTTTAGCTAACCTTCAGCTTTAACCACTTGCCGACCACACACTGTAGTTTTTACTGCTACAGTGCGAACCAGCTGCGCAGAATCCCCTATACAGTATCTCACAAAAGTGAGTACACCTCTTACATTTTTGTAAATATTTTATTATATCTTTTCATGTGACAACACTGAAGAAATGACACTTTGCTACAATGTAAAGTAGTGAGTGCACAGCATGTATAACAGTGTAAATTTGCTGTCCCCTCAAAATAACTCAACAAACAGCCATTAATAAGTGAAAATGTCCAAATTTTGTTTGTCCGACTTCTGTACAGACAAGCCCAAAATCAGACGACGCCTTGTCGGCAGACAAAAGTTTTCTAGTCTGCTCATACAAGTTTTGTTGGACGATAATTCAAAATCGGTTGTCGAACGGAGCGTTCTAACATCGGATTATCGGAAGACAGGCTGTCGTATGACAATTTTAGGCCTATAATTGTACCGTGTGTATGGGCCTTAAGGATATGGATTACTGGAACCATGTCCTGTGGTCTGATGAGACCAAGATAAACTTTTTTGGTTCAGATGGTGCCAAGCGTGTGTGACGGCAACCAGTCAAGCATGGTGGTGGGAGTGTCATGGTATGGGGCTGCATGAGTGCTGCCGGCACTGGGGAGCTACAACTCTTTGAGGGAACCATGAATGCCAACATGTAGTGTGACATACTGAAGCAGGGCATGATCCCCTCCCTTGGAAGACTGGGCTGCAGGGCAGTATTCCAACATGATAATAACCTCAAACACACCTCCAAGACTACCACTGCCTTGCTAAAGAAGCTGAGGGTAAAGGGGATAAACTGGCCAAGCATGTCTCCAGACCTAAAACCTATTGAGCATCTGTGAGGCATCCTCAAATGGAAGGTGGAAGAGTGCAAGGTCTCTAACATCCACCAGCTCTGTGATGTCGTCATGGAGGAGTGGAAGAGGACTCCAGTGGCAACCTGTGAAGCTCTGATGAAATCCATGCCCAAGAAGGTTAAGGCAGTGCTGGAAAATAATGGTGGCCACACAAAATATTGACACCTTGGGCCCAATTTGTAGATCTTCACTTAGAGGTTGTGGGGGGCTAGCTCAATAATGATCACCTTCCCTGGGATGGGAAAAAGGTAGTCCAAACGGCAAGTTTTCTTAAAAGCTGACTTGTAGCCAGTTTTATTTTAAAAGGTTGCATGAAAATCAAACAAAACAGAAAATAAATTCTTGCCACCCAGGCTCTTACTAAACATTTCCAGTTTTCCTAACTGAGCGGTGAAGGGCTTCTCCCAGTCACCCACAAAACAAAGACAATGCAAACCTTTTGTTTCAGTCATAAAGCAAACTTCAGTTCAGCAGCTCTCTCAGGTTTGATGGCTCATGAGTCCCAAGCCAGAGCAGACCTTTGCTCTACTCTCCTTATTTATATCACCTGTTGGTGGAAACAAGTGAATCACAAAATCTGGTCCGGAACCAACCCTGCTAAGGTGGTTGGTAACACCTGGACCAGATTTTGCCTTAGTTCACTGAAAATGAATGCATGCGAGGTGAAACATAAGGTCCATCGATCATAATGTCACAGGGTGTACTCACTTTTGTTTCCAGTGATTTAGACATTAATGGCTGTGTGTTTAGTTACTTTGAGGGGACAGCAAATTTACACTGTTATACAAGCTGTACACTCACTACTTTACATTGTAGCAAAGCATCATTTCTTCAGTGTTGTTACTTGAAAAGATATAATAAAATATTTACAAAAATGTGAGGGGTGTACTCACTTTTGTGAGAGACTATATTTATGTGATTCTGTATTTCCGGGTAGGGGGCAAGTGTGGCTGCTGACCCGGCTGTGCAGTCACTGGCTCCAGCACATGCCGATCAGCAGGTCCCTGCCAATAATTTATGGCCATCTTCGGTAGAGAGTAGATCTCTCTACCGAAAGTTGTGATGTGCCGGTTTTTGTATCCTGCGAAGCAGGGAATAAAAAAAACGTTACAACCCTTAGTAAAAGCACCACACAGTCAACACATAAACACTTGCTAGGCAGATAACCCCTTGATTGCACCAGACGTTAACCCCTTCCTGTCCAGTATCATTAGTACAGTGACAGTGCCTATTAGTGTCACTGAAGATGTCAGTGTCAATTCCCACTTCATGTCAGTTAGTCTGCTGCACTATCACAGTCCCACTATAAGTTGCTGATCGCTGCCATTACTAGTATTAAAAAAAACAATAAGTAAGAATTCCAGTATCTGTACCATTGTTTGTAGATGATATAAATTTCACGCAAAGCAATTATTATACACTTGGGGATTTGTTTTGCCAAAGACATGTAGCAGAATACATTTTGGTCTAAATTTATGAAGACACTTTTTTATTGGATATATTTTATAGCAGAAAGTAAAAAGAAAAAAAAAAAAAAAAAAAAAAAAA
>BLSH010185337.1:344053-366446 GCA_018402905.1 Glandirana rugosa
GTGTGGTCACATTAATAAAACACCCACGAATAGGGCCACGAAATCCCGGAAATTTATACACAGGCCATCAGTCCTTTAATCTACGCGTTAAATACGAGGAACTTTCGGGTTTCCACGAGGAACCTAAAACCCGGGGAGATACGTAGATTCGACAACAGAGTGTGGACACCATAGGGGTATGAGACCTCTGTATCGTCTTACACAAAATCACACATTAATATTCATACGGATACGACACACACTCTTTATTGAACAATTTTACTGTTGAAACATTTTTTTTTTACGTTTTATTAACACTTTAATGTTTAAGTTTTATGAGTGGTACGGAGAGTGAAACCTGACAGATGAAAGGTTTTTCCCCAGGAAACCCCCGATTCTTCACAAAAAATTACAGTTTTATATGTTTATGTTTGAAGCCTGAAATGTGGCAAAAGGTCGCAAAGTTCAAAGGGGGCCGAATACTTTCGCAAGGCACTGTATATAAAAATGCTAGGGCAGTACAAATACCCCCCAAAGGACCCCTTTTTGGAAAGTAGACAGTCCAAAGTGAGAGGCATGGTGAGTATTTTGAATTTGTAATTTCACAATTATTTTGCATTTTTTTTTTACAAAGTTGTCATTTTAACAAGTTATTTCTCACACACAGCATAGGCATACTTATAATTACACACTAAAACACATTCTGCTATGTCTCCAGAGTATGGGGATACCACAGGTGTGAGACAACAGCTTAGATGCATAGAGGGGCCCAAAATCCAAGGAGCACCTTTGGGCTTTCAAGGAGCATAAATTGCGCATCTAATTTCCTGACTACCGGACACATATTTAAAGGCCCTAAAGCACCGGGATAAGCACCCACAAAATAATTACACTGGTGTGGCGGTGATCAGTGACAATATGACTGTTGTGGCAGTGATTAGGGACAAAATAACTTGTGTGGCAGCAATCAGGGACACTGTGAGTGGTGTCGCAGTGGACATGGACATGTGATCGCTGTGATTGTTCACAATGATCACATGGTACCAAGGGTGGAGCACAACCGCTCAGTACTCGGATCAGCCCCAGGGGTGCACACATGGCACAAATCTGGGAGGACGTACAGGTATGCCCTCCCAGATTGACTCCTGCCCCCCCCCCCAGCTGTTTTTATACAGTAGCCGGGTGGGAAGCGGTTAATAGACCAAGCTGACTAGACAAAGTCACAGTTAAAGGGTTGAGACAAACCATTTAACATTAACAAGGGTGCTTAAAACTTGTTCCCAAAATTGGAAAAAGAAACGCTTGCTGTAACTGCATACAAAGTGTTAACTGGAGATCAGCTTTAATTTGTCAAGTCCATCTGCTAGTCTAACACTCCCCTCTCCCCAGACTGATAGTGCTGCTGTACAAAAGTGTCTTCTTTACTACTTCATCTAGAATGGAGACATCATAAGACCGTAAGTGTACTACTGGCTGGATCACCAAGTGAAATAGAGGAAAAAAGCCTAAAAAAGAAAACAAATGCAGCCCACCAGATCTGGATTGATGAGCTGCAATAAAATACATTTTTGTTTTTGGATTTTATTATCACTTTAAATCTGTTTAATAAGGCAGAACTAATAACACTACAGAGTGCACACGAACTTGCAAGCTTGACGGATCTCTGGCTGGATCAACAGATATATTGAATATCTAACAAATCAAAACTAAGCAAATGAGAAAAGTTAATTGTTTGAGTTTTTATATATACGTTATGGTTACTCTGTATAAGCATACAATTCCACTGTGGCAAAAAAGATGTTTTTCAGACGAGATCGCATTATGGTAATCGCTTAAAGGCTATGTTTAGTACTTACACGTCAAGATTGCCAACTATGCCCACCCTTTCTGCCCTGCTCCTCCTCTCATAGAAGCTGTACTGTACACAAGGGTCCCCAACCCCCAGGCCACGGACCGGTGCCTGTTGCTGACCGGACCGCAGAGCAGGAGATGAGCGGCGACCGTGGTCTGCACTGGGCTATCACAGACCGTGATTCCCCCTCTTCTCCTGCTGTGCGGCCATGCCGTGTGTCCTCTCCCGGCTCCTCTTCCCACCCGGCCAATAATGTCATCCTATCAGCAGGGCAGGAGGAGATGCAGATCGGAATGGAGAGCTCCTCTCACCCCCTGCCCTGCTGATAGGATGACATCGTCGGGTGGGCAGGGGAGCCGGGAGAGGACACACAGACTGATCACTGCCTCTGCCTTGCTAAGGTACGAGTCCTGTGCAGGGGAGGCAGACATTAGAATGGGGAGGTGCAGTGCAGGGTTTTTCTTTTCAGCCTCTGGCAGGAGCCCTGTGCTCACCACTATCTACTGCCTGGCTTAACTGTAACAGCGCACCTGAGCTAACCCAGTGTCTCTAAACAGTTCTGTCTGCCCTTGCACACTGTGCCTAGAGAAAGAATGCACATTGTTCATGACAGTGAGTGATTCTCTCCTTTGAACAGCAGCAGCTCAAAGGAGAGCACATAGGAACCAATGTCCTACTCTAAATCTTGCCAGTGCCACAACAGTAGAGCAAAATAGCTGAGGTGCAGTGGTGAGGAGGGATTTAGTTACCAATATGAGCACTGGTGGCTGGGAAGTGAAGAATTGGTGAAAAAAGAATGGAGGGCAAATGTGTGCACTGGTGAAAGTCTAACAATATTTATTTTAGCATAAAAGTAAATTCTTCTTCTCTGTTGATGGTGGAGTACAGGGGTGAGGTGCGGGGAGGGTACAGGGGTGAACCACGGGGAGGGTACAGGGGTGAGCTGTGGATGGTGGGGTCCAGAGGTGAGATTTGGACATGGTAAAGAGGTGGGTAGTGGATAGGAGATGCAGAGGTGTTGCTTTTTTTAGGTGGAAAAGTTGTAAAATTTTGACTGGGGAAGATTTTTACCTAGTAGGGAAGGACAGCACATTATAAATACAGAATAGCATACATAGATTATTGGTTTAACAATGTCCCTCTAACTCCCACTGTAAAATTGCTCCACACCCACTCAATGACACAGACCGCATCACTACTTCTCCCCCCCCCCCCGGAGTTTGGTTTCCTGCACCCGAGATAAAAAGCCCTGGAGAAGTGTCATGTTAGAGAGGAAAGGGGTGGGGTTACACTGCAGGGACACTGTGATGAGGGGTAGCTGTATTTGCTAGGGGCCCCTTTTACAGTGCCGTCCCCTTTATATCACAGCGCCCCCTTTACAGAGCAGGACTCAGTACATTAACACAAAAGGGCACTGTGATGTAAAGGGACTGCACTGCAAAGGGGCACTGTAATATAAAGGGGGGCTGTGGACAGCTGCTGTATTTATTTATGCAGCACCAGAAATTACAGCTGCGGGGATATTGAGGGGGGAAGGGAGCAGAAGATGGATGATTAGCTAAGACAGCAGCCACCAGACCAAGGAACACATCTCATGGGATGCAAATACCATCCCTTGTTCTGATTAAAAAAAATAAAAAAATAAACTATCTTTGTGCAATTTAAAATCATTTGTTAGTAATGTAGTACACCTTTAATTATTTTTTTGCTAGGAGTTGATTTAGGAGAAGTTAGCTCTTCTGATATACAGGGTGGGCCATTTATATGGATACACCTTAATAAGATGGGAATGGTTGGTGATATTAACTTCCTGTTTGTGGCACATTAGTATATGTGTGGGGGGAAACTTTTGAAGATGGGTGGTGACCATGGCGGCCATTTTGAAGTTGGCCATTTTGAATCCAACTTTTGTTTTTTCAATAGGAAGAGGGTCATGTGACACATCAAACTTATTGGGAATTTCACAAGAAAAACAATGGTGTACTTGGTTTTAACGCAACTTTATTCTTTCATGAGTAATTTACAAGTTTCTGACCACTTATAAAATGTGTTCAATGTGCTGCCCATTGTGTTGGATTGTCAATGCAACCCTCTTCTCCCACTCTTCACACACTGATAGCAACACCGCAGGAGAAATGCTAGCACAGGCTTCCAGTATCTGTAGTTTCAGATGCTGCACATCTCGTATCTTCACAGTATATGGTTTTTTTATGGTCAGTAAAACCAGTACCGGGTGAGCTGCTCCTTCCAGGAGGTACCGCCATTCCTCCGAAGCCGACTTGATGGCCAGCAATTCCCTATCACCGACATCATAGTTCCAGCAAGATGGTGCACCACCACATTATGGGTGTCAGGTCCGAGCATTCCTAGATGAACAGTTTCCTGGAAAGTGGATTGGGCGTCGTGGGCCAGTTGAATGGCCCCCAAGGTCTCCCGATCTGACCCCCTTAGACTTTTATCTTTGGGGTCATCTGAAGGCAATTGTCTATGCTGTGTTAAAACCAAGCACACCATTGTTTTTCTTGTGAAATTCCCAATAAGTTTGATGTGTCGCATGACCCTCTTCCTATTGGAAAAACAAAAGTTGGATTCAAAATGGCCGACTTCAAAATGGCCGCCATGGTCACCACCCATCTTCAAAAGTTTCCCCCCTCACATATACTAATGTGCCACAAACAGGAAGTTAATATCACCAACCATTCCCTTTTTATTAAGGTGTATCCATATAAATGGCCCACCCTGTAGATTGGCTGGCAGTACATAGTGCAATGCTTTTTCTGTTTAGAGCGCACGGCTGTTATGTGGTCGTTACTCTTGATTTGTAATGTTTAAAGACATAATTGTATTAAGTAAAATGATGAATGTTTTCAGCACTATAAGACGTACTGGAGGTTAATAAGGAAATAAAAATGATTGATGCAAAAGCTAATGCTAGCATTGTTTACACCATGAATGCGGGTTTGAATGAACAAACACTAATACAAAGGTAAAGATGTTGCATACTACTCAACAGAACTAAATATGCTACTGCATTAGACTTCCTTTAACTGAGCATAAATTCGCAAATGTTTTCTTTATCCTTTATTTTAGGAAATAAAAGAAACTGATGTGAAAGGAATTGCAGTGAATCACTTACAGGTTCATCCAAATGGAAGACGTTTGTTAATTCATACAAAGGATAGCACTCTCAGGATTATGGACCTCAGAATGTAAGCTAGTTTTTGTATTATTCTTGTACTAATAGACCCTCTTTATTTTTTTCAGTCTGGCAGCCATAAAATCATTCAAAAGATGCAGGTCAGACATTACAGTGCATCCAACACGAACTATCCCACAACTGTGCACGCTTTTATTTTGTTCTAATGTGTGACAATTTACCAAACATTTCCAAACTGACTGATAGGGCTAAGTATGCTGTCACCTGTTTGCATGGACAAAATATGCTTTCCTCTGCTTTTCATGTGATAGCGCTAAGGCCAGGTGCTTTAACACTGAGCGCACAACTATGGAGGCAATCCAGTGTTCTTGGTTTCCCTATACTTTCTAAAGTACTGGGCTGTTTACTGTGGCCCTGTTTCATGACACCTGGGTTCAGGTGACAGGTGCACACCACTGGAGTGCGAGTCGCACTGAGGGTTGTGAAGCGCACCACTAAGGTTGTGGACCTATCGCTGTCTGCTGCTGAGTTCCGGCTGATACGGGAAGAGGACCCCCTGGAGCACGGACACTGAAACACAGGGAGCTAGTGCATCAGTCCCCCCAGGGCACGGAGTCAAAGAGCCAGTGGGTGTTCACCACTGCCTCTAGTGGTGAGGATGGATTTGGCTGCAACTGGATCCAGGCCACGGCCCCTGGGGTCCCCTAGCTCACGCTCGGCTGGCTACTGGTGGAAGAGAGGAAGCAGCGGCACAGGAACAGCAAAAAATAGTCAGAGGAAATTGCAAAGGGTCAGGGCCACAAGCAGACAGGAGAAACTGAGAACAAGCTTAAGATCGGGGTATCAGGCAGGCAGGGATAGTCAGACAGGCCAAAGATCGGTACCCGGAATAAGACTCAGAGCAAACAATAGGAACAACCACACGCAAAGCCAAACACAGACAAGCGTTGATCAGGAATGCAGGCTTGCACTGCTAGGAATTATATCCTGTTCTGAATTAGGGCCTGGGGTGGAGCCCAGCTGAGGAGGGCCTACAAAAGCATACAGGCGAGGGAGGCCTGGCCTTTAGCTGGACACATGCAGCAAGGTAGGCAATAGATAAGACATGAATGTTTGTTTGCTGTGGATTCATGACAGTATCCCCCCCCCCCTCTTACGAGGCCTTCCCCTCCCCCGCTTGGGTCCAGGCTTGGAGGGACACCTCAAATGAAACCTTTTCACAAGACGAGGCATCCATGATCCATCCTCAAATGAAACCTTTTCACGAGACGAGGAATCCACGACCTCTCCTCAAGACCAAACGCTCTCCAATGCACGAGGTACTGAAGGATGCCTTTTACAAAGGCGAGAATCCAGAATATGACTAACCTTGTACTCCTTATTATCGTCAGAGACCAGAACAGAAGTAGGGAGAGGACAAAAGGAGTTGTTATTGAGGACTAAAGGTGTCTTAGGAGTGGACAAGGGCAAGCGAAGACCAGCAGAAGCTTGCATGGAGGATTCAGACCGGTCAAACACATGACAAGCTCTCTTGGAATCATGTGCTCAACAAAGAATCTTAACTCAGTGGAAACAAAGGTCTTGCCCGGAGGAGTTTTTGACTCCAAGGTGGTAGAATGGGCAAGGACGCATGAGGTCGGACAGGCTCAGGTTCACAGGTGGACTGCTCATCCAGAGTGCCAAATGACCTAGAAAGTGTATCAACCTGACTGTTGCAGGGCAGTCCCAGAATTTGCTACACGCAGTGGGAAGAACATGAGATACTGAGGTGGTGGCAACAGGAAGTTCCACTTTTGGGGCAACCTTGAGGAGCCAAGACAAGGTACAGGAGGGACCCCAAGCCAAGATTTGCCCAGAAGTCCAGTCCATGTGTGGAGAATGGAGCCGTAACCAAGGAAGGCCCAATATCTTGGGGGTTGAGGCCTTAAGCAAAATAAAGGACATCCACTCCTGGTGGAGTGTCCCTACCGACATCTTAACGGGGAGAGTCTAAAAGCGGATGGGAGAACAGTGCCATCAATTGCCGATACCATCACTGGCGTGGTGAGGGGCAAAATGGTAAGTCCCATAGAAGATACAGTTCCCCATTCCATGAAATTTCCAGCAGCCCCGGAATCAAGGCCGGATGAGAGGAAGTGCCAACATGGAGGGACACAGAAACAAGAAGACGAGGAGGTGAAGGTGATAATTCTGGGTCCAACACTCCACCATCTGGAAGGTGGACCTGAGCGTTTTCCTGGGCGAAGTGAACGAGTGTCACGAAAGTGATCTTTTGCCCCCACAATAGAGGCACAGGCCCATAGTTCTGTGCCTAGCAGGTTCCTCGGAAGATGGCCTGGTCTGGCCCAGCTGCATGGGTTCCTCAGCTGGCAGGGGATGCTCCTCGAGATGAAGAGAGGGGAGCTCAGACTGCCTAAGGGCTGGGAAGTGCTGGCGTCCTTTTTTTTTTGCAACTAAGGCCTCATTATTCCAGCTCAGCTCAGCAGACAGTGTACGAAAATGAAGCGCATATTGTCTTACAGAAGCGGACTCTTGACGGAGAGACATAAAAGGGCACTGGCAGCTAAGGGGACACAACCTGGTTTCTTGAAGATATTCCAAAAGAGTTTCATTAACATACACAGGCTAGAAACCACTGGATCGTTATTCTCCCAGAAGGGGGCGGCACAGGCTAACGCCTCTCCAGACAGGAGAGATATAATATGGGCTACCTTTGCCCAATTGGACAGGAAGTTTTGGAGCTGGAGCTCAAAATGAATGGTGCACTGGCTAAGGAACCCCCTGCAGGCCTTGGAGTCCTCAGAGTACCAGGACGAAGCTGGTAAATTCAAGGAGTTAGGGGCTGCAGCTGTGACCGGAATCGGTGTGGCCACCAATAACGGTTGAGATTGTTGCACCAGTGATCCTATGGAGGCCTGAAGTTGTTAAAAGTGGGAGGCCAAATCCTGGAGGAATTGCATCACCTGGGTCTGATTAGATTCCTGGGTCTCGAGTCTGCAGACTATGTCCTGCAGCAAATCACCTGCGGGTAGCAACACATCAACCGGGTCCATGGCTGATCAAACTGTCACAACACCAGGGGTCAAGTGACAGGTGCGCACCACTGGAGTGTGAATCGCACCGAGGGTTGTGAAGGGCACCACTAAGGTTGTGGAGCTATGGCTGACTGCTGCTAATGAGTTCCAGCTGATACGGGAAGAGGGCCCCCTGGGGCACGGACACTGAAACACAGGGAGCTAGTGCATCGGTTTCCCCAGGGCGTGGAGTCTAAGATCCAGTGGGTGTTCACCAGTGTCTCTAGTGGTGAGGATGGATTTGGCTGCAACTGGATCCAGGTCACGGCCCCCGGGGTCCCCTAGCTCACGCTCCTCTGGCTACAGGTGTAAGAGAGGAAGCAGCAGCGCAGGAACAGCAAAGAATAGTCAGAGGGGGATATCGGACCATGCTCTGGTCCTGCTGTGCCTTAATACTGACACAGCTGCAGGTACGGGGCTATCAAGGTTATCTAGGTACTGGATTACGGATGAGAAGCTTGAGCCCCTGATGCTGTCTGAGTTAAATGATTAATGGGCACATAACAATGGGTCTGCGCCCCCAGCCATGGTCTGGGACGCCTTTAAGGTGTACTCCAGAGGTAGATACCAGCACAATATAGCCAAGACTAGGAAAGTGTCATGCATTCACTTGTCTGAGGTGGAGTCCCAGGCAGGTAACCTTGAATCCAGGTACTCCCAAGCCCCTAATCAACGAACCCACAATTACATGCTCACTGCATATAGGGAGCTAGCTTTGTTGAGGGCTGAGAATACCAAACGCTTCCTTCGTGCCCAGTCTCAGCGTATATTTGAGTGGGGGGGAGAGGCCTGGTTGTCTACTTGCTTGGCTGGCCAGGGAGAGGGCAGGGACAGCCTGCATAGCCAACATTAAGGCTGATGACGGCTCCCTTCTCTCTGACTCACAGCGAATCAATGAACGATTCAGAAATTACTATGCCCAGCTATATGACTCCAGAGCTGATTAGTCGGAAACAGAACTGTCTGACTATCTGGATCAGGTTGACCCCCCAACATTGACTAAAGCTAACGCACAAAAACTAGATGACCCTGTCACCTTAAAAGACGTTAAGACGGCTATTAAAGCTCTACAAGTAGGTAAAACCCCCAGCCCGGATGGTCTCCCGTATGAATTCTATAAAACGAATATAGATACTATAGCCCCCTGGTACTTGGAAACCATCTCCAAAGCACTGGAAGCACATTTTCTACCCCCTTCAATGGCAGAAGCCATCATAGTTGTTATACCCAAACCGGGGAAAGACCCTGAATTATGCGAATTGTACTGCCCAATTTCCCTCCTTAATGTGGACGCCAAAATACTAACTAAAATACTAGCTAACCGGCTAAACTCGGTTATACTCTCTCTTATACATGGCCATCATTTATTGCTTGGATCAAACTGCTTTATGACTGTCCCACGGCTAGGGTGTGGACGGGTAGCGCCCTTTCGACCCCCCCCTTCAGCTTTATAGGGGTACGCGCCGGGGATGCCCCTTGTCCCCAGGGCTACAGGTTATTGACGGATTTGGTGAATTCTCGGGAATCAAAATTAATTGGCGTAAATCTAGTGTAATTTCATTGTCGTGCTCAAACCCCCCCCCCCCTTCCCCACGACTTATACCAATTCCTTGAAATGGGTAACCCAACTCAGGTATTTGGGTATTCAGGTGAGAAGCGATCTCTCCCGCTACTTAACAGATAATCTATACACCATCTTAGAAGATTTAATAACGAAGTGTCAGCTCTGGAAGTCTCTCCCTCTGACACTGGACGGGAGAGTAAACCTGCTGAAGATGACGTCCGCCCCCCCCCCCAAGTTCCCTTACATCTTTAGGAATACCCCAGTGATAATTCCAGCTGCCTTTTTCCGTAGACTAGAGGGAAGTGCCACATCATTCATATGGGGGGGAAAGGTCCCTAGGATAGCCAAAAACAAACTACAACTCCCACTGTCGGCTGGTGGATTAGCACTACCATGCTTCAAAAAGTACTACTGGGCTGCAATACTAGTGACTGTCCGATGGTGGTTTACCCAGGTCAAGTCTAACCCAGCAGTTAACCTGGAGGCTGCTATCATGGGCTCCTACTCTGCTCTTACAAATCGTGTCTACAGGGGATTGACACAGAACTTGCAGGTTGCAACACCATTGAGAACCACGATTTATGTGTGGGCCCAAGTGACCAAAACTACACAGACACCCGACACTATTCCGCTTTCAATGGTTTTGTTATTGTTATTATCATAAGAGGTGGTGAATACACTGTATACCATCAACATAGCAAGGGAAGACCGAACAAATTTGAGTTACAACATACAGTAAATCTGTAGGTATATATCATCTTACAAGTGCACAATTGGTTCTGTATCCGTGACAACTTTAACCGAGCAAGAAACGCTGCTGTGCAGCAGTTGTCGAGAAGATAACAAAATAAAGTTAACTGGCAAACAAGGACCCAGTGGTGGAGGGAGCCAGCCATTTAGGTAGGCACCTGGGGGCGCCCATAGGGCCGCTAGTCTGGAGGCTCACAAAGAACAATTTTCCTCATGAGCCCTGTCTCTGCAATCAGAGAGTCCCCCGCCCACCCCTATGGGATCTCATCTGTGGGGTAGGGAGACTCGCCTAATAAAGAGGATTTCAAAATGTTGGGCTTCGCTCTGTGACTCCCTCAGAGCCAAAGAACAATGGTGGTTAAAGGGAGGAGCTTCCAGCTTCCTAATGCAGGAATTTTGACTCTCTCCTCCCCTGGGTCCGCAAACAAACAGCCATTATTGTACATATGAGAATGGCAAAAAATAATAAATTGAGAGGGAGAGATAAAGGGAAAGAGATAAGTGAGGAAAAAAAGAGAAGTAAGGGATCAAAGAGAAGAGATAGGATGTAACGAACCTCCGGATATCAAGAGCTTCCCGGGATATGACCAGGGTAGAGTGGGATCCTCACATAGAGAGCCCATGAGTCCCAAATTGCTTCAAATCTATCTTTTTGTCTAGTAATTTTGCTACCTTGAGTTTCTGGGCCATAATCCAGGAAATCTTCCTCCGTGTTGCGAGGAAGGAGACCTTGGGGCTTTTCCAAGCCCTTGCTAGGGTCATTTTAGCTCCTGCTAGCATGAAGTTTAGAAGAAGTTGTTTAAATTTGGGTAGCCCGACCACTTTCTGGAGGAGGAGTGCTATTTCAGGGGAATGCGGGATGTTGCAGTCTAGTACTGTCCTGGTCATGCGGAAGAATTTCTTCCAAAATGTCCTAATGCGCGGTCATGTCCACCACGTATGAGACATGGTGCCTTGGAGCCCGCAGCCAGGGAAGCACAGAGGAGTATAGTACCATCTCATCAGTACCTTGACATTGGCTTCTATTAGTGTAATGTTCATTAGGCCTTTTTGTGCATTTTGAACTGCAAGGAACCAGAATTACGAATGTATCTGAATATTTAGTTCATTTTCCGAAGCCTTAGCATAGGCTGGTTTGTCTGTTTACTTAGCCAGCAATGCATATATAGTAGATATGCCTCCCCTTTGGGCTGCTGCCTCTGTGCACCATATCTCATAGTCACTTGGCTTTGGGGGTTTTGTCCTGTCTGTCCAGATCCTGTGCAAGAAGTGGGAGATTTGTGAAAACCTAAAGTTTTCCCTTTCTGGCATTTCCAGTTTAGATATGCAGTAGGTTTTAGAAATCGGGCCTTGTTGCGTGAAAAAGCGTCCAATTCTAAAAAGGCTCTTGTTGAGCCACCACTTAAAGGCCTGTATGTTTAGTCCTGGGGGAGATGCTGGGTTGTTGAACATGTGAGATAACGGCTTGATTAATGATGTCATAGTTCCTTTCTTGTATAGTTTGCCTGCTAGGGCTATAGAGTGCGAGAGGGTTGGGGCCAAGATAGTCGGGCGTGCATTTGACTGGCTCCACAAGAGGAAATCAATTGTGTGGTTGGGGATCGCCTGTCGTTCCATGGTGACCCAATTCGGGTTGGGACCCCTAGAATAAACTATTGAAATCTGTGCTAGCTGGGCTACTTTGTAATAGGACCATAGGCAGGGCAGTCCCAGACCTCCCTGCTTTTTTAGATGGGTGAGTGTTTCCCTGTGACATGTATATCCTTTCTTCCCCCAGACAAAGGAGATGAGTTGGGATTGCACCTTCTGGATATGACCTTTGTTTAGTGGGATTGTGAGGGACCTGAATAGGTAAAGGATGCGCGGTAATATGTTCATTTTGATCAAGTTTATGTTCCCTGGGCTTGTCTTGCATAAGTTCGACCGCGATTTTAAATCTGCTGCAATGCGTTTTCAGTTGTTCGACTATTGGATCCGGGACTGAAATGTTCAGTGCCAGTGATTTAGCGGTATTGACTGTAAGGCCCGAGATTGTTCCGAACTCTTTTACTAGCTGAAGGGTATTAGGCATCGTGATCAGGGGATTCGTTATAAAGAGGAGGAGATCATCCGCGAAAAGCGCACATTTGTGTTCCTGGGATCCACAGCTAACTCCGCTAATGTCTGGGTGAGTTCTAATCGCTATCGCTAGGGATTCTATCGCTATTGCGAAAATTATTGGGGGCAGCCCTGCCTAGTTCCCTGTGAGATGAAAAGGGTGTCAGAGTATTGTCCCATTAGGCGAACCTGCGCATTAAGATTAGTGTAGAGAGCTGTCAAGGAGGTGATAAAGATAGGGCCAAGAGACCTTGTCAAAGGCCTTGTGGAGGTCTATAGAGAGTAAAAACCCTTCTTGTGAGGAGCCCCCGTCCCAGTGTGATTTTAGTAGGGTGATAATATCAATAAACTTTTTAGTGTAGATATATATATTGCAGCTCCTAAAGATCACACTAATCAGCGCCAAGGGTACCACTTAATTATACCAATCTATCTGAATGCTGCCGTACTAAAAGGTCATTATATTATAAAATCAAACACTTGTAAAATCAACGGCTATCCTGTAACCGTAAAAATCGGTAAATGATAAAAAGTGTCTGTACAGTGCTTTCAATAATCATAAGTTCATATATTATTGCAGGGTGAGCAGGGAAAACACGTGCACCAAAGCGTAGAGTGAAACACTGCAACAGTAGTACGCCAACCACCAAGTTCCTCAAGCCACCACGGGTGATCCTCTCCCTCTGTAGTGCCCACTTACCGGACACACACTTGGATAAGGCCCTTCAGAATATGTATGCTCTGCTGGCAGTTCCCTACTGCTCTTGCTGGTACACGTTCACAGTGCTCCCAGGTACCCAAAACAGATTAAGAAGCCTCACATAGCGTAATTCCATAAAAACACTCCATTTATTCATAAAAAACGCCAAGTGAACACTTACAAATAAACATTCAAGTAATCGCTTTACAATAGACACATCAGTACATCACCGCTCCAGCTCGGCTCATCGGACCCCTCAGACTCGTCCAAACAACTCCGTGACCCGGTCACCCGCCTGGAGCGCAGACGCAAGTTCTGGTTTGCCGTGAGGTCATGCTCTGACGCGTTTCGTCATTACGACTTCTACGGAGGACATGGCCCCACGGCACGGCTAACCGAACTATGTACAGAGTGGATGGTTCGCACCTCCCACTCAATCAGAGGATCATGCCCACCTTCATTGTTATGCTGGGCTAATACGCATCCACTTCCCAATCACTCCTCGCTTGTTCTTACTCCAAAGAATGGGAATAACCCTCAGCATTCAGAGCTTTTCTTGAAGCTGGCAATACAGTCAGTAATAGAGTGATTACGAGTGGATACCCCCTGATCTTATTTCAAAAAGAACACCAGATCATAAATACAACCTCCATTTCTAATCAGAGATTACAAATTTATACCGCTTTAACTAGACTATTAGTTTATAAGCAGTTCATTATGACAAATTAATAAAATATAGCAAATATACATAAAATCATCTGTGGAAACAACATTGCAATAAAACTGCAGATTATATACCACTTTCCAAATATGATAAATTGATACAATATACCGTAAATACGTAGAATGTGTTGCATAATCCTCAAATACACATACATTCTACGATATAGATGGAAGATCTCTCCTCAACTTAGATTGATTCAAATGACCCCTGTTTCACTCATATACTCATGGAGCTTAATGTTAAATTTTAACCAAATTACAGATAGAATGAATATGTTGGTTAAGCAATGATATGCATAGGGTCCCCACCATCCACCGCCAGAATGGGCAGAACCCCAGTCTCTCAACCTTGGCTGAGATTCATTCCATCCATCGGCAGTGACAGATATAGGGCCCCTACCAATCATCAGATCCTATTACATTACTAATCCAATTTATGCATCACTGATTAAACAATTAATATCGAGTTCTACATTCAGCCCCCTCGGCTCAAGACAGTCTGTAAGGAAGATCCACTTTCAAGGAATTTGAAATGAATGGATTAATTACATGCAATACGGATTATGTGGTCTATGCACTACTATGTCCGTGTAATCTATTATACATTGGTAGAACAAAAAGAAAATTGAGGGTAAGAATTAATGAGCATATTTAAAACATAACACAGGGTTTCAGAGAACATAGTGTTTCCCTGCATTTTAGAGAACATCACAATAGGAACCCAACGGGCCTGAAATTCTGGGGTGTAGAAAAATTAGTACCACCTTGGAGGGGAGCAAATCTTGCCAGGGAGATATCTAAACTCGAAACAAAGTGGATCTTCCTTACAGACTGTCTTGAGCCGAGGGGGCTGAATGTAGAACTCGATATTAATTGTTTCATCAGTGATGCATAAATTGGATTAGTAATGTAATAGGATCTGATGATTGGTAGGGGCCCTATATCTGTCACTGCCGATGGATGGAATGAATCTCAGCCAAGGTTGAGAGACTGGGGTTCTGCCCATTCTGGCGGTGGATGGTGGGGACCCTATGCATATCATTGCTTAACCAACATATTCATTCTATCTGTAATTTGGTTAAAATTTAACATTAAGCTCCATGAGTATATGAATGAAACGGGTCATTTGAATCAATCTAAGTTGAGGAGAGATCTTCCATCTATATCGTAGAATGTGTGTGTATTTGAGGATTATGCAACACATTCTACGTATGTACGGTATATTGTATCAATTTATCATATTTGGAAAGTGGTATATAATCTGCAGTTTTATTGCAATGTTGTTTCCACAGATGATTTTATGTATATTTGCTATATTTTATTAATTTGTCATAATGAACTGCTTATAAACTAATAGTCTAGTTAAAGCGGTATAAATTTGTAATCTCTGATTAGAAATGAGGTTGTATTTATGATCTGGTGTTCTTTTTGAAATAAGATCAGGGGGTATCCACTCGTAATCACTCTATTACTGACTGTATTGCCAGCTTCAAGAAAAGCTCTGAATGCTGAGGGTTATTCCCATTCTTTGGAGTAAGAACAAGCGAGGAGTGATTGGGAAGTGGATGCGTATTAGCCCAGCATAACAATGAAGGCGGGCATGATCCTCTGATTGAGTGGGAGGTGCGAACCATCCACTCTGTACATAGTTCGGTTAGCCGTGCCATGGGGCCATGTCCTCCGTAGAAGTCGTAATGACGAAACGCGTCAGGGCATGACCTCACGGCAAACCGGAACTTGCGTCTGCGCTCCAGGCGGGTGAACGGGTCACGGAGTTGTTTGGACGAGTCCGAGGGGTCCGATGAGCTGAGCCAGAGCGGTGATGTACTGATGTGTCTATTGTAAAGCAATTACTTGAATGTTTATTTGTAAGTGTTCACTTGGCGTTTTTTATGAATAAATGGAGTGTTTTTATGGAATTACGCTATGTGAGGCTTCTTAATCTGTTTTGGGTACCTGGGAGCACTGTGAACGTGTACCAGCAAGAGCAGCAGGAAACTGTCAGCAGATCAGATATACTCTGAAGGGCTTTATCCAAGTGTGTGTTTGCACTGTGAACATGTACCAGCAAGAGCAGTAGGGAACTGCCAGCAGAGCATACATATTCTAAAGGGCCTTATCCAAGTGTGTGTCTGGTAAGTGGGCACTACAGAGGGAGAGGATCACCCGTGGTGGCTTGAGGAACTTGGTGGTTGGCGTACTACTGTTGCAGTGTTTCACTCTACGCTTTGGTGCACGTGTTTTCCCTGCTCACCCTGCAATAATATATGAACTCTGATTATTGAAAGCACTGTACAGACACTTTTTATCATTTACCGATTTTTACAGTTACAGGATAGCCGTTGATTTTACAAGTGTTTGATTTTATGATAATATCAATAGCCTTTCTTACCTGGTCCAGACCCTGTCTACCCGGAATGAACCCCACCTGGTCCTTATTGATATAGTTTGCGATAAACTTTGACAGTCTGGTTGCTAGGATTTTAGTCATTAATTTGATGTCATTGTTTATTAAGGAGATCGGGCGGTAATTTGAGATATCGCTCTGGTCTTTTCCCGGCTTGGGAATGACCGAGATGAAGGCAGCATTTTGTTCTTTATCCAGGGGGGTTCCTTCTTGGGTAGCAGTGAAAAATCGAGTCAGATAAGGGGCGACCGTTGCGCCAAACTTTTTATAAAAGGCAGATGAGAAACCGTCCGGGCCTGGAGCGGTACCTGATTTTGCAATTTTTATTGCTTCTAGAATTTCAGGGGTGCTATACGGCGCTTCCAGTAGGTTTCTATGTTCTTGAGTTAATTGCAGGAAAGGAAGATCTCGTAAGAAGACGTCTAGTTTGTTTGAGGGTGTGGTATTTGTTCTCCCTTTATAAAACGTGTCAAAAGGAGTGGAATTCTTTCATAATTTTGTCTGGATTTTGGGTGAGATCCCCCTCCTTGGTGCGTATTTTCGGGAAGGCCGTAGGGCGTTGTTTGGTGACAAGGTTCGGGCTAGTTTTGTGCCAATCCTATCTTTTTTGCATATAGAATTTGGCTCCCGACCAACGCAGATATTTTTACGCACTGGTCGTAAGGGCAAGGTTGAGGTTAGTCTTGGCGGTGTCCAGTTGGGACAGCGTTTCGGGCGTTTGGAGGCATTTATGGGCCTTGCCGGCCTGATGGAATTTTTCAGTCAATATGAGGGTGTCAGCTGCATGCTCCCTTTTTAGTTGCAATGCA
Organism: Glandirana rugosa; assembly: GCA_018402905.1. NCBI lineage: Eukaryota > Metazoa > Chordata > Amphibia > Anura > Ranidae > Glandirana > Glandirana rugosa. Next base: position 361,166 of record BLSH010185337.1, read on the forward strand.
AATAGGATAAAGTGTCCCCTCATGACCGCCTTAACGGCAGCCCAAAGTGTGGAGGGAGACACCGACCCATCGTCGTTGGTGTTGAAGTAGTCTACCATAAGTTTGGTAAAGTGTTCACAGTGCGATGGGTTATTAAGGAGAGCTTCATTTAGATGCCATCTGAAGGGTCCTGCTGGGGCCCGGAAGACGTGTACTGCTAATGTGACAATTGAGTGATCAGATATGGGTGATGCTAAAATGCTGGAAGATATTGCTTTGTCAGCTAATTTAGCTTGGATAAAAATGTGGTCAATTCTCGAGTATGTCTGGTGTGGGATCGAGTAATGCGTATAGTCTTTTGAGTGTGGGTTCAGTTTCTGCACTATGCGGATACTCTGGGGGTCCTCTTTTGAGTGGGGTGTAACGCCTTTGTCTTATCCATAGACCAATCAAAAGGCGTGTTAGTATCCCCTCCCATGATTACCGTACCCTTCAGGTAAGGGGCTAGGTGGGTCATCATGGTTGAAGAATTTGCCTTGCCCCCTATTTGGGGCATAATAAGACACCAATGTAATTATTTTTCCATTTAGGGTGCCACTGACCAGTGGATATCTGCCTTCAGTGTCCCTAATAATGTCAATAGGGGAAAGGTTTGCTCACTTAGAGAGGCATATCGCAGCGCCTTTGGTTTTGTTGAGGGCGTTATAAAAGTAGAGATGCAGAAACGCCTTGTGGAGAAACTTTGGGTTGTAAGTGGAGGGGAAATGAGTCTCCTGAAAAAGTAGGACGTCTGTTTTAGGTTTGTGGTAAGTTTGGAATAGTTTCCTCCTTTTAGTAGGGGAATTCAGCCGTAGTGTATTGTGTGATTTAATGTCCAACACTGTGGACTTGTGAGGAATGTTAGCCATGTCTAAGTCTCGAGTGAAACTGCTGAATAAAAATGGACTTACCCCATCTGAAGGTCAGGTGTGAAGCCAAGGGCCTTCTGGATAGGGCGCGAAGGGAAAGTGTACCTGCTCGTGAGCTCAGGATTATCCGGAGGTTCGCTAGGAATCGAAAAATGGAGGCAAAAGAGATGCTAGAAGGGAAAAGATGGTTATGAAAGAGTAGGTTAGGAGTAAGTAGTAGAAGAGAAATAACATTAGCATACAGTAGCAATAGCTGTAATGGTCTGAGGAACCGTCTGGAGGTGGTCCAGCCTCCCTCCAAAGCGGTCACATCAGGCCACAAAAACCTTTCGGTAGGCATGGGTAACGTCTGCTCCTGAGAGGGATCAGTAGTGGCTCTCAGAGGCAGAATCAGGCCCATGGGTGCCGCCACCCTGTGTTAACCAAAGTTCCAAAGGGGATGCAGTCAACAAGAGACGGTTATCCGCCAGAGTCTCATGTGATAGTGTTCTGAACATAAAATGGATGAGAGTAGAGAACCCAAGCAGATGTAGTTAGTTAATTTGGGTGGGAGCCCGAACAAGAGGCCCTGATTGCAAATGTGGAAAGTTAACCCTCAATTAGGGCAAAGTCATTGTATACATAACTTTGGTATTGTAAGGGCAGTGTAAAAAAGCAGGAAGGCCTGGACTGGCCTCCTCCCGTCAGGAGTAGATTGCAGTGCTTGGGTGGTAGTCAGTAATCAGGTGGACCGGAAAGTATAAAGCATAAAACTGTTTATAACTGTTTATAAAGGGACAACTTTACGAAGGACTGGCTAACGGCCAGCAAGAGAGGAAAACCTAACAGCCCCTCCAGGGCAGTCCATCACTGTGCATGGGTAGGTGTCTCTGAAGAGGTGGTAACAAAGGTACTTTTAGAGGGTTTCATGGTGGTTGGGTCTCCTTGGACCTCTTCGTTTGCTATTTCTGCCAGGCTGGTGTAAGTGGGCTGTGTGGGGGTGGCCTTTTTGTTGAGGGATGACCTTTCCCTGTTGAAGTGAAGGGGGGATCGTGGGAAATCAAGCCCAGGTGGAGTAAAAGCTTTTCTCCTTCCAGGATCATGGAAAATCCATACGGTTTGTTTTTGTAAGAGAAATTGAGTCTCAGAAGGAATGACCAGTGGTATGTGATTTCATTTTGAATCAGTATTTGGATTAGGGGTTTCAGGGCCCTCTTTTTTGAACCGTATATGGTGAGAGGTCAGCAAACAGCTGGATACTGGGACCTTGTGTTTGTAGATTATCAACACTTCGTGCCTTTTTCATCAATTCTTCCTTCACTGAATAGTAGTGGGGCTTAATGATCACGTCCCGTGGCATGCCATCAGTTCTGGGGGTTTGGAGGGCTCTGTGTGCCCTATCCAGTTCCAGGTGATGTGCTGGTACATCAGGGATTAAGTCTTAAATCAAAGACGTCACTGCCGGGCAGATATCTTTTATTGATTCCGGGAGGCCTTTGATGCGGAAATTATAACGTCTTGATCGATTTTCGAGATCATCGATCTTTGACATAGCTGTGTTAAGCTGGTCTTGTAAATCTTGGATCCTCTCTGAGTTTTGGTTAATCCTGGCAATGGCCTGATCGGATTTCTTTTCTATAATTTCGGTCCTGTTGCCTATGTGCTGCAAATCAACCTGTATTGCTGCTGTAATCTGCTCTGCATTTTGTGCAAGACCAATGGCAAGCATGTCTGAGAATGCTACCATTAGGGCTGACAGGTCTGCTAGTAGGGGAGATGCTGGCTGTTTCCCTTGTAAGTGTAAATCTGGGGTAGACACTTTGTGGAGATAGATTATATTGCCCCATAGATCTCCTTATTAATGATTCCGTGGAGGCTGGTGATATTTCACCCCGCTGTGGGTGCATATTACCTTCCGGTGTAGTGTCCAGGACCGGGGGACTCTTCCCTGTGTTTTCCCCTATGGTGTCCATCTCCTCTTCTCCTTCTGGGAGCCGGCCGCATGGAGAGACAGGTGTGGCCGCCATCTTGGAATGGTCGGGCGGGTGTGAGGCCTCACTAAGGAGACGAGTGAGGTCTCTCCTCGCCGATCCGGTCGACATCCGAGTGATGTCTGAATGTTCCCCCAGCCTAGGAGCTCGGCTGTTGTGTGCTCTGAGGCTCTGGGAGGCTGCTGGCGGGCAAATTGAATGGCGACGGAGCGGAGCGCCGGGACTAAGCAGCCATCTTAGTCACGTCCGCGCATGCGCCTACCCGACACTATTTCACCACACACTCCACTACGGTTAATCCTAAACTGAGAAACTTTCAAACAATCCCGGACCCTGGTCTGTGGGCAAGACATGGGATAGTGAAACTACAGCATATAATACCAGAAGGGAAGCTACTCTCCTTTCCCACACTTAGAGAGACTCACCAGCTACCTAGCTGGATGTTATTTAGATACCTACAGCTCAAGCATGCGGCACAGGCTCAATTCCCTACTCCGATTAAGGTAGAATCAAACACGGTGGAAAGATTTCTGACCTCTCGAAATGCGGATAGGATCCTGTCCTCTATCTACGTATGACCTGTGGTGACTCAAATTGAGGCCTGAGTCTGTTCCAATCTTGGAAGAGAGATATTCCCTCTCTTACAGAGGAGGAATGGGAGCAGGGGTTCCCCAAATTCATACCCTCAGCAATCTCATCTAGAGATTTGTGCAACTGAAATGTATTCATAAAGCATACTATACCCCCCAAAGACTTGCACGAATATACCCCACACACTGAATTTGCCACATTCTATCATGTAGTCTGGGATTGTTCTGCTATTCAACTCTACTGTTTGGGAGTGGTGGAGGACATGAAGGTGGCTACTGACCTGTCGATAACCATGGACCCTAAGGTGCTCATTTTGGGTATGGCAGATTCACTAACACACTCTACTCACACTAAACTACTGGTGTTCTTTCTAAGCTTTTATGCCCGGAAAGTACTGCTACAAAACTGGAAATCAAATGTTCCCCTCCACTGTGGCTCAGTAGCGCCTGCTGGTGGACTCATTGCTCCCGTTATACAAGCTTACATATATGGGACGTAAGTGCCCTAAAAAGTCCACCGAGTTATGGGATGCCTGGATTACAGCAAGATCCCTGGACCTTTGACTGCCCTGTGATGCAATGGAGCCCCCTGCATATTTTCATGGGCCCACCATTATAGCCTCACCCGCCCTGCTGATCTACCTCTGTCAACATTCACTATGGTCATGTGAGTCCTCTTTTGATCATGTCAATTTCCAATCCCCTGCACCCGTATTGCAACACATATCCTTCATACTTGACTGTACCACACTGGAAATCTCAGAGAGAGAGGTTCCCCTGTGAACTGTGCATGACCATACTGTGCCTTAGGCCTCCAAAAGACTGGTCATATCTGGCAGATATTTATTAATGTAAGATAAAGTACTGTTAACACCTGCACTTATACTGCTGCTTTGATGGACAATTCCACCTGCCTGTATTGTACGTGTTGGATACAGTGCCTTGCGAAAGTATTCGGCCCCCCTTGAACTTTGCAACCTTTTGCCACATTTCAGGCTTCAAACATAAAGATATAAAACTGTAATTTTTTGTGAAGAATCAACAACAAGTGGGACACAATCATGAAGTGGAACGAAATTTATTGGATATTTCAAACTTTTTTGACAAATAAAAAACTGAAAAATTGGGTGTGCAAAATTATTCAGCCCCTTTACTTTCAGTGCAGCAAACTCTCTCCAGAAGTTCAGTGAGGATCTCTGAATGATCCAATGTTGTCCTCAATGACTAATGATGATAAATAGAATCCACCTGTGTGTAATCAAGTCTCCGTATAAATGCACCTGCACTGTGATAGTCTCAGAGGTCCGTTTAAAGCGCAGAGAGCATTATGAAGAACAAAGAACACACCAGGCAGGTCCGAGATACTGTTGTGGAGAAGTTTAAAGCCAGATTTGGATACAAAAAGTTTTCCCAAGCTTTAAACATCCCAAGGAGCACTGTGCAAGCGATAATATTGAAATGGAAGGAGTATCAGACCACTGCAAATCTACCAAGACCTGGCCGTCCCTCTAAACTTTCAGCTCATACAAGGAGAAGACTGATCAGAGATGCAGCCAAGAGGCCCATGATCACTCTGGATGAACTGCAGAGATCTACAGCTGAGGTGGGAGACTCTGTCCATAGGACAACAATCAGTCGTATACTGCACAAATCTGGCCTTTATGGAAGAGTGGCAAGAAGAAAGCCATTTCTTATTTCTTAAAGATATCCATAAAAAGTGTCATTTAAAGTTTCCCACAAGCCACCTGGGAGACACACCAAACATGTGGAAGAAGGTGCTCTGGACAGATGAAACCAAAATCGAACTTTTTGGCAACAATGCAAAACATTGTTT
>BLSH010185337.1:366456-401185 GCA_018402905.1 Glandirana rugosa
TAAGCCGGGGGAAACTTGAAACGTTGGAAAACGGTGTAAAGTCCGAAGTTTGTATTTCTATATTTTGACGTTAAAAAACACTTCTTAGTTGTTGTTCACCCTGTGTTAGTACTTCACCTTGCTGTAAATAACCTATAAAGTTTGAAAAAATTGTTTATTTTTTGACTTTTTAACCCGCACGTTTTAATAAGTCGGGGGAATTCAATTATGAAACATCGCGGTGGAAAACGACGCTAATGTCGACATTCAGCGAACCCAATACAGAGATAGTCAAAACGTGTAGCTCTCTGACTTTAAAAACGGGTAAGGAGGAACGTTTTGTCGAGCTCGAGTCACTCCAACGCACGCCCAATTTTTCAGTTTTTTATTTGTTAAAAAAGTTTGAAATATCCAATAAATGTCGTTCCACTTCATGATTGTGTCCCACTTGTTGTTGATTCTTCACAAAAAATTGCAGTTTTATATCTTTATGTTTGAAGCCTGAAATGTGGCAAAAGGTTGCAAAGTTCAAAGGGGGCCGAATATTTTCGCAAGGCACTGTATATACTTGATTGTGTACCTCGCATTGTGCTCCGGATTCTGTATAATCTTTATCTGCAATAATAAATCTTTTCTGTTAAAAAAAAGAATAGTAAGAGGAAATCGCAAAGGGTCAGGGCCACAAGCAGACAGAAGAAACCGAGAACAAGCTTAAGATCGGGGTATAACCGGCAGGCAGGGATAGTCAGACAAGCCAAAGATCTGTACACGGAATAAGACTCAGAGCAAACAATAGGAACAACTACACACAAAGCCAAACACGGACAAATGTTGATCAGCAATGCAGGCTTGCACTGCCAGGAGTTATATCCTGTTCCCAATTAGGGCCTGGGATGGAACCCAGCTGAGGAGGGCCTTCAAAAGCATACAGGTTAGGGAGGTCCGGCCTTTAGCTGGACACATGCAGCAAGGTAGGCAATAGATAAGACATGAATGTTTGCTGTGGATTCATGACACTCTGGATGCAGATTGTATGGTGGAGCATGCTGACAAAGCTGAGTACTGGTTTGCTTTACCCTGACACAACAAACAAACATACCACATTTGGGTCTGCTCTGTAGGAAGGAGTTGAACTACTTTTAGTGAGGAATTTCTTATTTTCTCCAAATTTTTTATTTTTTTTTTATTTCTAAGCATAATCCATATGATCTTGAGAAAGGTAATTGTAAAACACTTAACAATTAACAGAATATCTGATCCACCAAGACCAAGTGGGCTTCATTCATGATAGAAAGGTGCCAAATAATATTAGAAGGATGTTAAATGGTACAAATGTAGAGCTGAAGTAGACTGCTAAACAAGATGACTAATTCTCAGCGCTCAAGCTTTTTGCCATAATATGCACCGCTATATATATATATATATATATATATATATATATATATATATATATATATATATATACACCGTATATATCAATATGACAGACCTACCAAGCAAAGCTTTCCCTTCTGCCTCCAATGCTTTCTTCCTCACATAGTCTTCTTGGATCTTCAGCCATCTTGATTGACCTGGCTGGGGGGACATGACTAAAAGCCAGCGACAGTAAAGCAGGGTGGAAGATTAGTAGTTGGAACAGAAGATCCTCTTGGGGATGCCTGTGATCAGCCACACCACATCTGTGTACCAGGGTCACTGAGGCAATCCAGAACCATCAGAATGACCAGGATCCCTTTAGCCTCTATCCTGCACAGAGGAAGAGGGAGAAGCTTGAGAGGGGGAAAGATGTTGGTAATAGCTCCATGAAGCCACCAGATTGTGTGCCGCTTTCCGCCAGGGCATACCTCACTCTTGTCACGAATCTTGTTGACACGGGAGACCAGCAGATCCATGTCCAGTGTGCTTCGCTTCGCTAACAGATTTTAAGAAATACATGCAGGTACAGTGACCACTCCCCTTGATCCAAACTGGTTGACGACTAAGGTAGTCCGTCCACCAGTTTTCTATGCCCGGAATGTAAGCAGCGGTGAAAGCTAGCATGTGAGCTCCGAACAATGCGCAAAGTCTCCAGCGCCGCTGCCAAGCTCCTTGTCCTGCCTGGTGATTGTCATAGGTCACCGCCATGGTGTTTCTGACTGGATACTGCCCGGGCACCCTCAAACAAGCTCTGTCCAATGAGTTGGACAAAGTCTTGTCGACTCTAGCTCCAGGATATTGATCGATAGCCAAGATATCTCCAGCGTCCAATGGCCCGGGAGCTGACCTAGGAGGCCCTGGCCAATCGTCCTACACGGATATGGTTGTTCAAGAACACAAGACTTATCCCACTTGGATAAGATTTCCTTCTGCGGACCATCGTATGGAACTGCACATATCAGACCACCATAAGACCCAAAACCTGCAAGCAAAAATGCAGATAGGACCACCTGCTGGACAGCAGCAACCTGACTGCAGTCCAGAACTTCTAAAGCTTATCCAGTGGGAGGAATACCTTGGCCTGTGCTGAGAATCCGCTCCAGATAGTCCAGACACCTGGTTGGGGTCAGAGCGGACTTCTTGGGGTTCAACACCCAGCCAAACTCCTGCAAAGTGTGTGTGGTGCTCGCCACGTTGTCCATCAGCATAGAATGAGACTCCGCTCCCAGGAGGAGGTCATCCAGATGCTATCACGGCAATCCTTCACTATTTCAGCAATGCTAGGACTAGAGCCAGCGCCTTGGTAAACACCTGGTAAAAAAAGGCCAGACCAAAGGGAAGCGCCGCAGAATGATAATGCGCGTGTCTGACTGTGAAGGAAGGTAAGATAAGAAGTGCTGGTGCCCAGCACAGATGGGAACATGTAAGTATGCTTCCTTGATGTCTTTGGAGGCCAGGAAATCCTCCTGATAAAGTGAGTCCACCACAGAACGTAGGGATTCCATCTTGAACTTCTATACTTTCACAAAGCAATTCAGGTCCTTGAGATCCAGTATCAGACGGACTTCTTCCATCTGCAGAACCTTAAACAGGTTGGAGTAAATGCCCCGGGGAAGCAGATCCTGCACCATGTAGTAAAGGGCCTGCAGATGAGATGTGGAGTTTGGAAGCAAAGAATTAGTATGGTGGATAGGAAAGAAATTCTATTTTGTAGCCTGACAAAATCAGTTTGTGGACCCATTAGTCGGAAAGCAGAGAAGTCCACGGCTCTGCAAACTAATGAAGGCACCCCCACACCCTGGAGACAGGTGGGGGCAAGCCTTCATACTGAGGAGGGCTTGTCTGTGGCCTTGTGAGGCCAGGAGCGCTTTGTGCCATGCTGGAGGAAGGATTGATGATGTCATCCAGGGTAAAACCAAGGAGCCGCTCCTGCTGAAAGGGTAAATCAGCCAGGGCATTTTCAGACCTCTGGTCCGCAGACCATTATTTAAGCCAGATAACTTGCTGAAGCACTACAGTCAAGAGGGAGAACTTGGCAGGCAGCGGAACCACGTCCAAGCACTTTACCTGAGGCCCTGGCCCAAGTTATCCGCCAAATCCATGTATACTGGGGAGACCTGCTCCTTACCCCAACCTTGGTGTAAGATCTTAGCACACATAGTAAGTCTGGGACACCAGGGCTCACTGGACAGGCTGGTGTGACTCCTGAATCTACTGTATATTATCCAGCCTGTCGCCTAGTTCAGCTGTCGGTTGAAGATCTTCACAGGGAAAATCCTAGGAAAAAAAACAGGATAAAGGAAAAAATATCATGGGACTAAGAGTCCCCCCAGGAAGCTAGATCCTTACTCCTACAAGAAATGTTGTAAAGTAAGAATGCTTTAAAAAAAATGCTTTCAATTTACAAATTGCAAAGTGTGCGAACAGAAGAAAAATCTAATTCAAATCAATATTTGGTGTGACTAATCTTTTGACTTTAAACCCACATCAATTCTTACACTTGCACAAAGTCAGGGATTCTGTTGAAGTCAGGTGTATGATTAAACAATTATACCAAGCAGGTGCTAATGATCATCAATTTCATATGTGGGGTGAAACACAGTCATTAACTGACACAGAAACAGCTGTGTGGGAGGCTTAAGGCAGAGAGGAACAACAATTCTGCTACTAAGGTGAGGTTGTAAAATACAGTTTCATGTCAGAGGTCATACACTATGGCAAGACTGAGCAAAGAAACAAGACATAAGGTAGTTATACTGTATTGGCAAGGTCTCTACCAGGCAAAAATTTCAAAGCAGACTGCAGTCTCAAGATGTGCTGTTCAAGCTCTTTTGAACAAGCATAAAGAAAGGGGTAACGCTGAGGACTGTAGACGCAGTGGTCAGCCAAGGAAACTTTATTGCAGATGAAAGCACGTCATGCTTAGTTCTCTTTTGACATCGGATGATGTCCAGCAGTGCCATCAGCATAGAACTGGCAGAAACCAGTGAGACCCAGGTACATCCATCTACTGTCCAGAAAAGCCTGGACAGAAGTTGTCTTCATGGAAGAATTGTAGCCAAAAGGCCATATCTCTGAAGTGGAAACAAGGCTAAGCGACTCAACTGTGCATGAAAACATGGGAACTAGGTTGCAGAAAAATGGCAGCAGGTGCTCTGGACTGATGAGTCAAAATTTTAAATATATGGCTGTAGCAGAAAGCAGCTTGTTTGCCTAAGGGCTGGAGAGTGGTACAATGATTGTCTGAAGGTAACAGTGAAATATAGTAGAGGATCTTTGTACGTTTGGGACTGCACTTCTGCAAATGGAGTTGGAGATTTTGTCAAGATCAGTAGTGTTCTCAATGCTGAGAAATACAGACAGATACTTATCCATCATGCCATACCATTAGGGAGGTGTGTGATTGGCGCCAAATTTGTTCTGCAGCAGGACAACAACCCCAAACATACAGCCAATGTCATTAAAGAGAAGGTTTAGTCTGAAAAAAGAAAATTAAAAGTCAGCAGCTGCAAATACAGGGGGTCCCCTAGTTACAAACATCTGACTTACAAACGACTCCTATTTACAAACGAAGGTAGACAATAGGAAGTGAGAGGAAATCTACCCCTAGGAAGGGAAATTCACTCCTGTAAGAGTTATTATGGGAAAAAGGTGTCTCCATTGAAACTTTATCACCAATCCTTGATTCCACAACAACCCAAAATTTTCAAAATCCAATATCATTGGGACAGGAAGTGAGGGGAAATCTTCTGAACAGAAACATAGACAGCAAAACAAACATTACAGGGGTGTTAACCCTTCCCTATGCTATCCAGAAAACTTAGAAATATTTTTTTTGGCTGAAGCTACACTTAAAAAAATGTACCTGTTCTAACTTACAAACAAATTCAACTTAAGAACAAACCTACAGACCCTATCTTGTTTGTAACCCGGGAACTGCCTGTACTGTAGCTGCTGACTTTTAATAAAAGGACACTTTTCTGCCTATGGGTCAAGCGCCGTCCTCACGCAGTCTAGTTTTTCACTAGCCTTCGGGATACCGGCATCGGCATCCTAACTGTGGGCAACCGGCTATGCTGCTTTCAACTCCACAGCCGTCTGTCCACTGCGCATGTGCAAGCCCTTCTGCACTTTGTGAATGGTTCTGCAGTTGTCTGGGACGGGAGGGGGAGAGGAGAACTTCAGCTCGGATCGCCTAGGCGATTTAAGTGGAAGCGGGTACCTTTCATAACTCCCCTCCCAAAAAAATTACATGCCAAATGTGGCAGGGGAGGAGGACTTGAAGCACTTTAAGAACTATCTTTAGTGTGCAGAAGAACAAGGAGTCCTAGAAGTGATGGTTTGGCCCCCACAGAGCCCTGATCTCGACATCTTTGAGTCTGTTTGGGATTACATGAAGAGGCAGAAGGATTTGATGCAGCCTACATCCACAGAAGTTCTGTAGTTAGTTCTCCAAGATTTCTGGAACAACCTACCTGCCGAGTTCCTTCAAAAACTGTGTACAAGTGTACCTAGATGAATTGATGCGGTTTTGAAGGGAAAGGGTGGTCACACCAAATATTGATTTGATTTGGATTTCTCTCCTTTTCATTTGCTTTCCGTTTTATTAATAACATTCTTGCACAGTAGTGTGTGTGTGTGTGTGAATAGGGGGGAAATGGATCCATAGACACTTGCTCACATTATAACATTAGGGTCTCTCAGAGGCACATCTACCACCATAGATCCCCTGGCGCCGATCCAACCCGGCCATATCTTGTCAAATTTCTTAGGGCAGTGCCTGTTTATGTACGTAATTTTGTACAGTGGCAGGACGGATTTCAGGGCCGACCGCCACTGAGCAACCGTGGGTGGCAGAGCTTCTTTCCATTTAAGGAAAATTTCCCTTCGAGCATAGAAAGTGGCATACCCAGAAACCACTTAGTATATCTACTTACAGGTGAGTTTACCATAATATTCAGGAACAATATTTTTGGGTCCGACTCAAGGGTTAAATCAGTGGCCTGGTTTATTTCAGCCAGTACCCCCGCCCAGTACACATCCAATGTCGAGCATGCCCATACCATATGTATCAAGGAGGTGGCCGGTTCGCCACATCTTGGACATGAGTCAGGGGCTGCAATGTAGATCGCCGTTAGCCTCTTAGGGGTGTAGTAAGACCTGTGTAGGAATTTTAATTTGAGGAATCTCTCGGGCGGAGATCATGTTATTGACAAAGGAGGATATGCAGCCCTCCCAATCCTCATCCGTCAAACTAGGGAGATCTTCCTGCCATTTAGCGAACGCCTTTTCCAACGCTTTCTTTTGGGGCAAGGAGAGTCAGAAGTATATAGAGGAGAGCGGTTTATTTATAAATTTAGCAATAAGGAGGGCTTCTACCGGATCAGCCTCCAGGGTAAGGGGAAAGGGAAATTGGGAGTTGAAAGCATGCCGGAGCTGGAACTAGCAGAAGTACATCCTCTGTGGAAGGGCATATGCCACCTTAAGATCTGCAAAGGATTTCAACCTACCCCCTACCACTATGTGTTTGAGCTTCACTATCCCTCTAGTAGCCCACACCTGGGGATTTGGTATACCATTTATATGGGGAAGGTTCGGATTAGCCCACGGGGGGGTATGGGGGAGAATGTACCGGGCGAATGGTAGCGGGTTCTGCCTTTGTGCCACAACGTGATAGTAGTACACATTAGCGCTGTGGTCTCAGAGTGAGACCGAGCACCACGGAATGCCAAGTTGCTTAGGGTGGAGCATGATCCCATTATGGCCACCTCCAAAGTCACAGCCGGGTTATCCCTGGGCTGGGAGAACCACCACCTGACCGTCACCAGAACTGCCGCCCAGAAGTATTGTAAAAAATTTGGTAAGGCCAGACCACCTTGTGTAAGGGGTAACTGTAGAGTGGAGACAGCTAATCGTGGGGGTCTCCCACACCTTATAAAGGATGAGATAATACTCTTTATTTTCCTGAAAAAGGAGGCTGGGGGAATAAGTGGAGAATTGCGAAATAGATATAGGAACTTTGGTAGGTAAATCATTTTTATAAGGTTCACTCTACCCACGGGGGAGAGAGGAAGAGATCTCCACTTCATGCATTTCTGAGAGATGTTTCCGAGTTGGAGGTTGAGGTTAAAGTACGAGGACAGCGGGGCCCACACCACCACACCCAGGTATTTAAACTCCTCCACCCACCGCAGAGGAGTACTCGTCCGGGGGGAGTCTGAGGAGTATAGGGGAAATAACATTAATATCTCCCAGTTAATTTTTATACCCGATAGGGACCCGAAGGAATTGATAGTCCGGAGCACCGCTGGAAGAGAGGAGACATCCCTCAAATAGAGGAGAGTACATCGATATTTTCTCCATCACCACCCTAACCTGTATGCCTTCTATCGTAGGGTCCAACCTAATCTGCGCCGCCATCGGCTCCATTGCCAATGCAAAAAGGCCCGGGGATAGTGGGCACCCCTGCCTGGTCCCTCTGGTTAAGGGGAAGGGGGAGGATAGGGAATTATTAGTACATACCCTAGGTACAGGAATTGGAGCCATGTGATGAACCAGGGGCCAAATCCAAATTTACGCAGGATGGCCCAGAGGTAGCACCACTCCACCGAATCGAAAGCTTTTTTGGCATCCAGTGAAGCTACCACCCCAGAGCCATCCTGATCTACCCTGGATACGTGAGTCAAGAGTCTATTGATATTTATGTCCGTTCCCCTGCCCAGCATAAACCCAGACTGATCGGCATGCACCAACGCAGTAATTACCGAGTTCAGACGGCCAGCCAAAACTTTTGCCAGGATTTTTGCATCAAGGTTTAGGAGAGAAATTGGCCGATACGAGGAGCATTGATCTGGGGGTCTGCCGGGCTTGAGAAGGACTACTATCACTGCTTCCAACATTGAAGGGTAAGAGATGATTCTCCCAACAATTTCAGGAGCACTTACCTAAACATGGGGAGTAGGTCCTCCGAGTAGGTTTTGAAACATTCCGGCTGCAGGGAGGCCACTGCCTCTTGTATTTCTTTCAAGGTTATGGGGCTATCCAATGCGTCTCTGGAGGCGGTTGTTAGGCACGGCAGGTCAATATCTTCCAGATAGGTATATAATTCCTCATCTGTGCACGTCACCCTGGAGCTTTAAAGCTCTTCATAGAATGCAGCAAAGCAGTTATTGATACCAGCAGGGTCCGTCACCAGCATACCATCTGGAGCACGCACCCCCGATATCGACACAGGCGAGGAGCTCTCCTTGGCCAGCCATGCCAACATGCGTCCATTTTTTTCCCCATGTTCAAAGATTTGTTGCAATTGGTGAAGCAAGTGGGTTTTGGTGTTGGGCGTGTGGATTACTTGAACATCCCGTAGCGGCCTGGAAATCTGAATAGACCCGGGGATCCCTTGACTGGGAGAATTCCGCCTCCAGGGCAGCCACCCTCCCCTCCACCCCCAGCAGATCGACCCTCAGGTCCCGGCGCATCCGGCGTATATAAGACTGAAAGCTCCCCTTAGAGAAAGCCTTAAAGGCATCCCAGTGAGTGGACAGGGGTATAGACTGATCAACATTGTTCCAGTATCGGATCATGTCAGATCGGTAGGGCTCAGACACCCTCAAGTTGGACAACCAAAATCTGGATAAGCGCCACAGACTATCCGATGGGGCAGTAAAAACTCGAAGCTGCAGGGACAGCGGGGCATGATCCGAGATCCCCCGATCCAGAATAGAGATATCCCAGACACTGGAAAGGACAGAAGGACAGACCCCCCCCCCGCGTACACCAGGTCTATGCGAGAAAAAGTTTCATGCACAGCAAAGTGGCAGGTGTACGCTTCTGCTGGGGATAGCGCCATCTCCACACATCCACAAGATTGGAAGCATCCGCCCAGGCTGCCAGGCCACTGGGGGCCTGCTCCCCTGAGGGAGAGCCTGTCCATCCCAGGATCCTAGACCATATTGAAATCTCCAATAAACAGAACATTATGAGTGGCATAAGACACCGCTCTAGCCATCAGGTGGTGAAGGAGTCTAGCAGAGGCTGGGGGCGGCAGGTATAAGCCCACCAACACCACCTCCATCCTATCTAACATGGCATATAATATAACATAACAACTGTCCAGCTCCAGCGCCAACAGTTTAAATGGTAGGTATTTATGGATTAATATGCTAACACCCCGGGAGTAATTGGTATGGGAGGAGTGGTAATAGTGTCCCACCCATGGCATCCGCAAATTCAACAATTTACTCCCCGCCAAATGGGTCTCCTGGAGAATACAAATGTGAGGCCGGTAGGCGGACAAGAATTGGAACACCAGGGACCTCTTCATGGAAGAGTTCAGACCCCTGGTATTCCAGGAGACTATAGTACAGTCAGCCATGGACGGTGGGCTTCAAAAATGGAGGCTGGAATTTCAAGGGGGGACCCCGGAGCAGGACCCGGACCATCGGATACAGTACAACATCCACATCCAAACTACCCAAAACAATGCGCCGTACAGTGCCTGTAAAAGAAGTTAGGTGAACAGTAACAAAACATCCCAAGCCGCAACCCAAACCCGGGGGGGGGTCTCAATCCCAATAACAAAACGGAGGCAAAAACACCTTTCTGGGGGAAATGTGTGCAAAACAGTCATAGTCGGGCATTTACTTGGCCTGTATCTTGGATTCACATAAAAGAAGGAAAGCAGGTGTAGTCTCCCGGCAGCCGGTGGGGCACAAACTTAAGTAGTGGTACCATGGGACCATCAGGGGGTGGATCAAAAAGCAAAGAAAAGCAGCACCAAGTTTTTTTCTGGAAAAAGCTGGAGGAGGAGTAGAGCGATAACAGTAGGGTACAGCCTTCAAAGTGATGAACTCTGAACAAGCCCCTGGCCAATAACAACTGTAAAAGAAGGGGGACAGGAGACAACGTTCCTTGGGCTCAACAGATTGGCCAGGTGAGGACTCAGAAAAGGCTTGGTGGCTCTGAAACCATAACATAGGAAGGTCCCCAGTCAAGGTGGAGGGAGGGTGTCGATCCATGCTGATGTCTACTCTGGGGAGGTAAAGAATCTTGCAGTCTCCCCGTCTTCTACCCACAGCCTGGCTGGGAACAACATGCTACATTTCAGGCTTCTGGCCCAGAGCCGCGCCCGGACTGCGTCAAAGGATCTCCGCTGGCGCTGAGTCTCAACTGAGTAATCAGGGAAAATGAGAAGCTTAGCATTCTCAAAGCATAGCTCGCCCACAGCCCTGGCTTCCCTCAGAACCAGGTCACGGAAGTGTAGAAATTGAAGATGAAGGTTTTGGCGGTGCTCCTTGAGGCCTCTAACCGAAGGAATACAATGTGCCCTTTCCACAGTGAAGAAGGGGGAGAAGCGAGCAGAGGGAAGCAGTTTTTGCAGTAAGGTTTCAACGAAGGAAGTAGCATTGGTGCCCTCGGCCCCCTCAGGAAGGCCCAGAATATGTAGATTTTCTTCTATTGCGGTTTTCTGCGTCTTTGGTGCGGGCCTCTAACGCCTTAACCATGGTCTTTAATGTGTGCAGATCCGCCACATGGTCCCTTACTGTATCCTCAGTTTGGGAGACCCGTTGTTCCACTTCACCTACTCAACCATGGAACGAGTCTAAGTCCCTGCCTATGAATTCAACATTTGTATGTGGTCTATTTTATCTGTCAGGGACGTGATTGCCTGCAGGACAGTTGTAAGCTCCGTTGAAGCCATGGAGGCGCAGCCGCCATCCTCTGTCTGGGTTGCCATATTGGTATTCGTTTTAGGCGAGGCTGCGGCACCGGCCTTAACCTGTCCCTTCTTCTTCCTAGTAATGGCCGCACATCTAGTGCAGGGTCTCGTTGCTCCCCTCTCTTATACCCCAGAGTGACTATTTAGCAGGGGGTGGGATTAGCACAAGAGTGTAGAGTGTCTCTTCTAGGATACCAGTTCACAAGCCAAGTTCCTCTAGTACCCCCCCAGAGAGACACAGTGGGAAGGGGGGGGTCAGGAGTCCAGGAAGCCCCAGCGCCGCAACAGCCCCCCAGCACAGAAGTCTTATAATGTTCTCCCCCTCTGGAGCCCAGAGTGCTTGGGTAGCTGGAGGGGGCGTGACACTGCCACCCGGGATCGAGCAGTCGCGGGGGGAGGGAGAGGCGGCCCGGGATCTCAGGCAAGGCCGCGGCTTTGGGGCCTAACTGTCTCTCTCGGCTGAGCAGGCCAGCAAATACACCCCCACAGGTGTTCAGCAGCAGTCAAGGGTCATGGATGCCACTAACGTGCCCTCCGATGGCACTTCCCAGGTCCGATGCGTCCGGATGAAAAGGCCACGGCCCAGTGGCCGGCAGGATGAGGTAGGCCGCGACTCTCCCGCAGCCCTGCACCTATGATGGGCCCTTTCGTTCAGAGGCCAGGAGTGCACGGATCAGCGATGGGGTCCTCAGTCCTCCTCCCTCACTCCGGTAATGAGATGAGGCCAGGAGACTCGGCAGCCTAGGTGTCAGCAATGCGGCCCCCTGTCCGGACTAGCTCTGCAGCTCCGAGTGGTAGCGCCTCCGGTTGTTCGGCTCCCCTCCTCTCTAGGATGGATACAGGGCTCGGGGTGACAGCTGGATCGACCCAAAATAAATCAGCAACACCCGCAGGGATGGAGAAGTGCCGGACCTCGGGAGCTCAGGCTCTATGCGACTGCTCCCGCCTCCATCTTGGACACGCCCCCGAGGGGACAGCAAATTTACACTGTTATACAAGCTGTACACTCACTACTTTACATTGTAGCAAAGTGTAATTTCTTCAGTGCTGTCACATGAAAAGATATAATAAAATATTTACAAAAATGTGAGGGGTATACTCACTTTTGTGAGATATTGTATATACTACAGTATATACAAGTACAAACTGTCTCTAAAGCAAGTGCAATATCACTATGGTGACATTGTAGTGCTGTGGCAGTAGTACAGCTAGCAGTAAAATGTCACCAGACCAGTGCGGCCAGTCACAGTGCCCCCAATCCCACCACACCGATCCCAGTGTAACCATAAGGCCTTTGTTCACATGTGCGATGCTCTCTGAAAAGCAATCTGTGTTCAATTGCTTTTCAGAGAACATTTGACAGGCTGTAAGGAGGCATTGTATCACCTGCTTTAACCCCTTGACCCCTGCATAAGCACCCCTCTTCATTTGAATGGGTTGCAGTTGGAAGATGCTATGGGCGTAAAAGCGGCATAGGATTTAATTCCTGCCGTATGCCTCTGTGGCTAAAGGGGGCTGCTGTTGGAGGGGCAGTAAAACAACGGCTCATATGCAAAATTATACTACCCCCAACCTCGCTTGTGAACAAGTCCTAGTAGTGCAGCCAGTCAGTGTCTCCACTACCACACATGCCAATGCCCAAAAATGTGATCAGTAGTTAGGAAATTAGATGCATAATTATTCCCCTAGGAGGCCTTTTGGTACTCCTTGGATTTTGAACCTCTGTATATGGCTAGGCTGTGAACAAGTCTCTCACATGTGGTATCGTCATACAGTAGTAGAATGTGTTTCTCGGGTGTAGTTCTAAGTATGCTTATGATATGTGTTATAAATATCTTATTAATTGACAGCTTTATGTATAAAAAAAAATGACATTTTCAAAGAACTCTTTGCTTTTCAGGTGTTACTTTGAGGTGTTTGTTTTCCAGAATGGGGGGCATTTTGTGGGTGTTTCTCCTATGCTGGCACTTCAGAGACTCAAGAAAAGTGACAGGTAGTCAAGAAATTAGATGCAAAATTTAGGCTCCTTGAAAGTCCAAAGGTGTTTCTTGAATGTTGGGCCCCTCTGTGCATCTACCCTGTTAAAAAGTCTCACACATGTGGTATCCCTATACTTAGGAGGAGTAGCAGAATGTGTTTTGGGATGTAATTGTTAGTACGCCTATGCTGTGTGTGAAAAATAATGTGTTAACCCCCATGGCGGTATTCCCAAGTGTGGCTCGGGGTGAATTTTCTGTACCAAGAGCGGTAACCCCGAGCCTCACTCAGGATTGCATCGCTGGATCTGGGCGGCGTTACGTACCTTGTCCCCTGGATCCAGCAATGTCCCCCCGCCGTGTCAACGGGCTGTCTTCCACCTGATTCACTGTGTGATGCCGGGCTCCATTCCCTGCGAGCGTTGCATCGCACGGGGGTGGAGACCAGTGGGAAATTCAAATAATGAAACACAGTAAACATACAGTACACTGTAATCTGTAAGATTACATTACTGTATGAAATCATTTCACATCCCCTTTGTCCCTAGTGGTTTGCCCAGTGCCCTGCATGCACTTCTATATTATATATGCCATTCTTTCTGCCTGGAAACTTGAGAATGTCCATGGCAACCAAAAAGTGTCCCTTTACGTCAAAAGTGTTTTTTGATCAGCTAGAAAACACAGATAGTAAATAAGAATCATTTGCAGAATTGAGTGATACTGATTTGTGGTGAAATTTGTCATCAGACACTGAAAGTGACGACCGCGACAATTCTGCAAATGAGCAAATTTCAGTGTTTTTGATGTGATTACATTATTGAATACATTTTATTACTATTTTGTTATTATTTTTGATAATTATTTATAGTTATTTATTATATTATAATTTATAATTTTGTGTTTCAAACTTTATCATACCCGGGATGTCTACTAGACTCTTGTTTGGACAGATTTAAAGCGGAATTCCACCCATGTAAAAGCAGCTACAAAAAGCGTAGCTGCTGACTTTTAATAATCGGACAATCACCTGTCCTTCACTCCAGCGATGCGGTCACCTGAGGGCTTGCTCTTCGCCCCCTCCCCTCGGCGGCGCCGGCATCATAAGTGTGGGCACCCGGCTTTGGCTTCAAAGCCGGGTGCGTACTGTGCATGCGTGATTCGCGCTGCGCCTTGTGACTAGCCGGCGTATCTTCTGGGACCTGTGACGTGTCCCAGAAGATTGCTGAGAGGGAGGGGGAAGGTAGACTTCCTTCCTGGAGCTGCGGTGCCAGGGGAGGAAGTGGACCTGGGACCCTGTGAAAACAGGGTCCCTGGTCACCCCCCCAAAGAAAAGACATGCCAATTGCCAGTGAGGTTAAAATTACGACTTTGTGAAAATAAAGCTAATTTTATTTAATTTCTTCTCCAAAAAATTACAAATTCAAAAACTCATCATGCATTTTACTAAATACCTTATTACTGTCTACTTTCCAAAAAAATGGTCATTTGGGGAGTATTTGTACTGTTCTGGCATTTTAGGGCCTCAAAAAATGAAATAGGCATCCATTACATCAGAAGTAATAAAATATTACATATACTGTATATACCATAGTTTATATACTGTAAAACACAGACTAAATAATATACACAGATTTATATAAATAAAATAAATATAGCAGGATACATTCTGGCCTAAATGTATGCAGAAAGATTATTTGCAGAGTTTTATAACATAAACTAGAAAAAAAAATTTTGCCAGACTTTTGGGCCTTTTTTCGTTTATATGGTAAAAAACCCAGTGGTGATTGAAAGCGAGGTTCACTTTTACTTGGGGCCAAAGTTTAATTTCTTCAGTCTTGTCCATTTTAAATGGACACAGGGAGCTGCAGCTCAGTTTGGGTGCCCGATAGCAAGCTGCTTGCTGTGGGGCCACTCAACAAGAGGGAGGGGCCAGGAGCACAAAAGAGGGATTTGAGAAGAGGAGGATCTGGGCTGCTCTGTGCAAAACCTACACAAAGAGCAGGTAAGTATAACATATTTGTTATTTTTAACTAAGAAAAACACAAGACTTTAGTATCATTTTAAGCTGGCTTAATTGCCTGGCCTTCTGTAGTTGGGAATCCCAGACATCATTATCTAGATATGCTAAATCATATGGTTTCTGGAGCTTAAAAATTGGGTCTGTCATTCTTTAGAATGGGTCTGGGGACTCCTGTAAGCCAAAAAGGAAGGCCACATACTTATACAGCCCATCTGGTATCCACTGTCTTTTCTTTTGCCCTATCTGTTAGGGGAACCTGCCAAAATCCTTTAGTAAAATTCAGGGTGGTAACGTAACTGTTAGGACCCAATCTTTATATCAGTTCATCTACCATGGGCATGAGATAAGCATCACATTTTGATATTTCATTTAGCTTTCTGAAGTCATTGCAGAGCATCAGGCTGCTATCTGGCTTAGGGATCAGCACTATGGGATTTGTTATTGAATTGTCTTATAACCCTTAAGCTACTTTCACACTGGGGCAGGGAGGGGGCAGTAGCAGGGCGCTTTTATCCCCCAGGAAGGGGTTAACAAGGAGTTAAAAGCGCCGAGGTGGTGTACAGCCGCTTCGGGAGCACCATCCATTGCTTTCAATGGAGAGGGCGGTGTAGGAGCGGTGTATGCACCGCTCACCGCACCGCCCCAAAGATGCAGCTTGCAGGACTTTTCTTCCCGTCCTGCAAGCGTATCACCCAAGTGTGAAAGCACTCGGGCTTTCACACTGGGGAGAATGGGGGGGGGGGGGGGGTTCAGGCGCTATTTTTAGCACTGCAGTGCCTGAAAAGCATTCCGATGTGAAAAGGGTCTTAGGGCTAACATTTCCAGTACCACTTATGAAATGGCTTCAAGTGTACAATAATAATAATAATAAATACCATTAGTTTGGCCAGGTAAATCTGAAAACACCTCTCGATTTTTCTGCAAGAATTCTCTCACTTCCGGAATCTGAGTAGCAGATAGGGTCTCTGACCACTTACCCTCTGGTATACTGTTCGCTGATTTTACTTTAGGGTTGCTCTCTGCTGAACTTTCAAGGGTTTCATTAGGTTAACATGGTGTATTTGGATAAGATTTCTCTTTCTGGGTTGCTATACCTGTTGACATCATTTATTTTCCCTCTGATGTTATAGGGGTGCTGCCAATTTACTCTCTAAACTGGGTTAAAGTGGTTGTCAACTCATGACAACCACTTTAACCTACAGGTAAGCCTATAATCAGGCTTACCTGTAGGTTCCCTGCATATCTCCTAAACCTGCACGGTTTAGGAGATATGCAGTGTACTGTGATGTGCCCGTGTCATCGGGCACATGTGCAGTGAAGAAACTGCCTCTGTGCCGTTCCTTCACTGTCATCGTGCCACGATTGGCGGCTCGCGTACGCATGCGCGGGAGTGACGTCACGCGGCTCTGGCAAATCACAGAGCCGGAGTCTGTGGCTCCTGAAGGAAGAGGGGCAGAAGATGGATGCTTCCTGGAGCGGGGACAGCACGGGCTTCCAATGCAGGTAAGTGTCACATAATAGGCTAGTATGCGATGCATATTAACCTATTATGCTTTTACATTACAGGGGTCATTCAGAGCAACGAAGAGAAAGTAAAACCCATCAGGCTTTACTTCCTCTTTAATTGCTCTGATTTTAGCAAAGCAGTTTTAAACTCCTGTCTGCACCCCCTGCTGTTATCCTATCCTGCATATGAGCAATGTGTTCAATTACACTTTTTTGAGGTGTGGCCTCTTTCTTCAATGTTTCTTGGGCTAATATATAGAGGAGTCCCCAAGGACAGCTAGCGCACAAAAACTTTACACAGCAAAATGCCTGTGAAGGACTATGTCACTTCCTTGATTGAAATCATTAAGGAAGTCCCAGTAATTTCCATCCTTATCAGCCACTCTTTTTGAAATAGCAATAAGGGGTTCTATTCAACTGTTCTACCAGCTTATTATTTTGGCTGTGGAACACTGAGGTGCAGACATGAGTTTTCAACAACTGACACAGCTGTTTAGGAATAGCTCTTTTGCTATAACCTTAGAAGATGGGTTTCTGAGAAGGATTGCTTCTGTATACTGGGTGACAAAGTTAACGACTACCAATATGTACTGGTGCTCCTTAGTGGACTTTGGCAGTGGCCTGACCAGGTCCATAGCAAGTTTCTTAAAAGGTACCTCTGTTATAGGCAAGGGTACCAGCAGACTTCAAAAATGCGTCTGGGATGCATTAAGATCATATCCAATGGGAGATGTACAATACTTGTCAACTGCTTTGTGAATTGTGGACATAAAAATGGCTGTTAAAACTGCTCTTTTGATTTTTTTCTACCTCTAAATGATCACCCAACACATGAAAATGAGCCAGATCCAACACTATCCTTAAGTGAGACTGGAGAACTACCATTTTCTCTACACTTTGCTCCGGTTTCTTCTTGCCATGATACAGTAAGTCATGGTATAGTCCGAAATATGGCATACCTGGTTAACTTCTGACTCTTTAGGTACCCAGTATATCACCTTATCTTATTCATTGAGTTTGCCACATTATAGTCCTGCAACTGCATGGTCCCAAAATCTTCCCTGGCCACCGGTATATTTGTAATATCTGGCTCTGGTGAAGTTTCCTCTAACTCCCCAACCATGACTGGTAGGTAAAGGTTGTCATGTACCTCTGAAGTAAGGGTGTCAACATCCCTCTCTTGCAAAATATTGAGATATTTTACTTCAGACACATTTTCAATACTGGGTACTTGTTTTTCCCACTACAGAAAAGTAAAAATGAGTCATGACTTTAAAAATTCCAGCTATTTACTGAAATTGCACCTTTAACGCATTTACCACACTCCTCGGTTGAGGTTACTGTGTATACTGTATTTTAATTTACCTAAATATGGGAGACTGTAATCATTTTTATTTCATTAGATTGGCTGCCAAAAAATATATTGGTGCAACAAATTACAAGGAAAAACTTCACAGTGCCTTTACACCATGTGGAACATTTCTTATAGCCGGGAGTGAAGATGGAATGGCATATGTCTGGAATGCAGAAACAGGTAAGTTTCACGTCATGTTCGATGTGCATTTGCTAATTATATTAGACTTTGAAAAAAATTGACTTGGAGGGACTTCTGCAGCCTAGGCATTAGCACACTAAGATATATACAACGGGTATAGAAAAGAATCACCCCCCTTTCAAATAAAAATATTACCACCGCCAAGCTTTACTGTAGGAATGGTGTTACTTGGATGGTGAGCTGTATTGGATTTCTGCCAAACAAATCGTTTGGTGTTAAGGCCAAATAATTCAATTTTAGTCTCATCTGACCATAACACATTTTTCCATGTGGTCTCAGAATCTTCAAGGTGTCTTTTATGGTGGTCAGATGAGACTAATAAAAGATGGAAAATGCAAGACTTTTTTTAGTGCATTGCACCTAAACGCACGTAAAATGCACAGGTGTGAATGGAGCCTAAGTGTGTAGTGTTATTTTAGTGTGAAGGTAACATGGTAGCAGCAGTTGACTACCTGTGCCCATGCCACAAATCTGTTATTGCTCTGAGTAGGATTTTTCTGCCATCTCGTTAGAGTAAAGGGTCAGGTTTTCCTTCACAGTGATTAGATTCCTGAAACCTCTGATATTTCACTGATTAGTGATACTAAAGGTTCGGATTTTTATTTTTAAATAACAAACATGTCCTACTTACCTGCTCTGTGCAAGTGTTTTGCAAAGAGCAGCCCGATCCTCCTTTTCTGGGGTCCCCCGGTGGCGCTCCTGGCTCCTCCTCTTCACCGGGTGCCCACTTGGGAAGCTCTTTCCCTGGGGGCACCTGTGCAGGCACGCTCCCGACTCCTGCTGCTGCGGATGATAAATCTGACTTCATAAGCCAATAGATGATCAGCTTAGAAAATATATATCCATGAATGGACCGATGGTAAACCACTGAAGCACCTTTAATACTATGGCGATCCTCCACCTGACACCCCGGTCACACAGCCTACTCATCCTGTCATGGGAATCCATTTCATTTGATGAGTAGGCTGTGTGACCGGGGTGTCAGGTGGAGGATCGCCACAGTATTAAAGGTGCTTCGTGGTTTGCTATCGGTCCATTCATGGATATATATTTTCTCAGCTGATCATCTATTGGCTTATGAAGTCGGATTTATCATCCTTTATACCATTTTGGCTGAAGATTGGATAGCCTGGGACTATTTGGACTTATTAGCACCATTATACTCAGGCGTTACACTTTTGTATTTGCACATAATTTTTGCATGTTTTGCACAGTTCAACCGCAGATATTGCTTTGTATGCACTTTGTATTTCATTCCACATTTTTGCACTGACCTTGTGTGACCTGTGTGGGATATGGTTTACACCTAGCCACCACATCGATCATATTGGGTATTTATGTAGCACTTGCACTTTATTTGAGTACTTTAGTTGGAATATATTCAACATCATTTAGCTTCCTGCCTATATATGTCTAGTGTACATTATAACTAGCAGTTGGAAGAATTATCACTTTATGAGCGGAACACGTTTTTTTGCCTTTATTAACCTCAGTAAAACCGTTGGAGCCTCGACTTTATTAACAGTCCAGCACCATGGATATGTAAGACAGGGTCACCCTGTATCTTTGCGCAAACGAGGATATGTTTGGAATGTGTTCACAGTGTAAATTTTACATACTTGGCACTAAAATTCAGCCACCCATGGCTCGTTCTCAAGAGGAGGACAAGGTATTACATCACGCCACTGGTTGCACACATTTATGCCACTGTTGCCTAGAGACCATATAGGGTACTGAGGTGGTCCTCCCTTCCTTTCTCTATGAGGATTCGTTGCAAGATGGTCTACATTTGGGTGACTGCATAATCCTACCGCACACTTTTAACCTTTCTCCCACACACTACTCCGTAGGTACTCCACAAGGGAATACACTCACTTGTAACTGTGGTGGAGACCAGGCTAAAAGGAGCCAATACTAAACAGCAGGTGAACATTCACTCTACCAAAGGCCCTGACAATGCGTCCCTTTACCAAAGCAGGAACTGGTTTTAACACCTGGCTCAATGCCCAATTTTATCTCTGGTTCAGGCATACAACAATTAGCCTACCTGACAAAAGCAGAATTCTCTGCATCCATGTCACAATTCATGGTACTGACTATGGCCTCAAGCTGGCAGTAGACGGATTGCCAGCTGATCAAAAAAAAATAATGGATTCCCCCATCCACCCTATTAAGATGGATGGAGGAATTCCACTATTGCATTTTGACAGCGAGACTCCTCTGCTGTCAGAATACGCTGGTCAGTGGTGCAGCCCATTGGCTGCAACACTGATCGAACCAGAATTTTACAACATTCCCGTCCAAGAGAAGGTGATAGTTAAATTGACTCTGTAGCGGGAATGGCCATAGATGGGTTGAAAGTTGGCCAGCCTCTCCTCATTATTACTCATCCCCCAAGTCCCTCATGACAGACACGGACCAAGTATTATACCACCAGTCTAGCCATCATTTTTGGTATTTTACTTTAACCCTAAAAAGCCGGTATAAAATAAAACACATAAAACAAACAACTACAGCAGTCCTTCGAGTATGCATATCTCCAATCCCAGTCTCCCTGCAAAGCCCCACCTCCCACCATGACACTGCCCCTTGTTCCATAGAATCTATCCAGCGGAACCTCATACGTCATTCTATAAAATGGAAGCTCCGCATTAATCAGCTTCTTACACATTTCTAAGGTCAAGGATACCCTGTATATTCATCTCCTGGCTATAAGATTTCAAACAGAGAAGAGGATGAGTCTGAGGAATAATTTAGTAGCTATGTCCAACTCTTCATCCTCAATAGCACCCAGTATACAAAGAAGGGAGCTACATATATTGGGAAGGCCAACGTTATTGGCAATAAATTCTGTCACATGGGACCAGAGAGGCCTCACCTTCAAAATGCTCCCATACCATATGAAAAAAGTACCTTCATGCAGTTGGCACTTATGACATATGGCATTATGACATATGGCAGTGTCTCTCTTGCGCATGCGGAAAAGACGTGCAGGAGTATAATACATCTGATGTAAGTATCTCAATTGAATCATCCTATCTGTGGAGGCAATAACTGTGGTTAAATATATAGGGTGCACCTCACTCCACTGTTTATCTGCCAACTCCGGAACAATGGCAAACCAACGGGCCTTGGCTTTCTCAGAGTAGAGTTCCTACTATGTGGCGGCACAGTGGTGTAGTGGTTAACACTTTTGCCTAGCAGCAAAAGGGTCACTAGTTCAAATCTTAACCACGATACTACCTGCCTGGAGTTTGCATGTTCTCCCTGTGCCTGCGTGGGTTTCCTCCGGATACTCAGGTTTCCTCCCACACTCCAAAGACATGTTGGTAGGTTAATTGGATTCTGTCTAAATTGGCTCTAGTATGTGTATGTATGAATGTGAGTTAGGACCTTAGATTGTAAGCTCCTTGAGGGTAGGGACTGATGTAAATGTACAATGTATATGTAAAGCGCTGCATAAATTGACAGCGCTATATAAGTACCTGAAAAATAAAATTAAAATAAACTGGACAAATTTTGATCAGTCTATGGTCAACTTGAATTCATCCATATTTGTCCAGAGTTAGACATGCCCCAACTCTTCTCCCACTCCTATTTCTCAACCTGAGTCTGATCCTCATATGCCGGTCCTAGAGGATGCTGAATCAGAGGGGAATGAAGAAGGCGTAGAGGCAGTTTTGGAAGAAGCTGCAGAGATTTCTCTACTCCACACTGTTACTATATTAAAGATGGAACTTCACGAAACATGCTTGCTAACTTTGAAAAGCTCATTGCGTCTGTCTGCAAAAGCCTTGGCATTGTGCATTTTGACTCTCCTCCATCTTGGCTCCCCCCTTTGGACATAAAGAGACTTAAAGTTGCAAAACATTCCCCGTTCATGAACAGAATTTGCAGTCTGTGATTATTGGGTCACTCCTAAAAGGATTTTCACTCTTCCCAAAAATCTTTGCTGAAGTCTATCCAGTGGAAAAAGCATTTGAAAAAAAAGTGGGTTGTTTCTGTGGTAATCCAGTTGTCTCTGTCCAAAACAAAGATCTCACTGTACTTATTGAAAATGTTCTGCCTTACCCCTAAACTGGCCCACAATATGCTGGTACATATTGTGGACATGCTCAGACTTCTTGCAGAAGACCCCTGGCCTCTTCCCATGAGGACAAATCTCAGGGCACTTTATTCTACCCTGCTTCAGTGTCTCTGGGTTTAACAGCATGGCTGTTGAAACCCAGATGCTAAAGGACAGAGGGGTTTCGGAATTTGTGATTCGTACCTTACTGAAGGCAGGAAAAGCTACTTCAAAAAAGATTTATTATCATTCTTGTAAATTTTACATCTCCTAGCAGGAGCTCAGTCCTTTCAATCCCAGTGATTACTCTGTTACTCAACAGGAATCATCCCTTGGAGATTCTTACCAACAAAATAGCCTTTCTGGAGGCTATCACATCTGTCAGACATTTATCTGAACTGGCAGCCCTTTCCTGTAAAGAGCCTTTCCTCACACTTCACAAGGTTGTATTATGCCTAGACCATCCTTTCTTCCAAAGGAGAATTCAGTGTTCCATCTCAATGAGGACATTGTTTTGCCATCCTTGTGCCCTGCTCCTAAGCATCTAAATGAAGGCTCTACATTGACTGAACGTAGCCAGAACCCTAGAGTGTACCTAAACGCTACTTTTTCCATTGGAGAAATGTATTCCCTGTTTGTTCTTTCATTGGGATTTCACAAGGGGCACCCTTCTTCAAAATCCACCATTGCACGGAGAATAAGGAATGTGAAAAGAGCTTATGCTCACAAGCGAAAACATCCTTCTGTGCTGTTACGCCCACTCCACCAGATTAGTTGTACTTCATACTCTTTCAAAGTTTTACCAGCTGGATGTCCAGTCTTCTACGTATGCAGCTTTCAGCTGCAAGGTTCTTGCAGTGGAACTCTGAACATGGGCATACACATGGACACGGTTTAGTTTAGAAAAGAGGGAGGGGGTACCACTCTATGGATATACCGTTTAAATTAGTGTAAAATTAAAATAATGTGAATGCTGTGTGTGGTAGCTGCTGCCCCCACCGTAAACCTCTGCTAGTCAGAAGTTTAAAACATGAATAGAACTAGAAAAGAGTGGGATGGTGCTGCTAGAATTGCTGAAAACTGTGAGAAAGTGCAAGAGTGCTAAATCATACAATACATACGTGTACTATAACAGTTATAGTGCAATACACAAATCCCATATATGTGCAAACTGCAATAAAGTGCTACAAAAACACAAATAAAGGGTCCTGTCTGGTATGTGACCCAAATAGAATAATAAACAACAAAGTGCTATCGTGCAAACAAGTAAATGTGTCCAATCAGCTTATAGTCCAACAAGCACTATCCCTTGAATGGATGGATAAAGCTATTCCAAGCTGTAATGCCAAAGAGAAACCACACAGCGGTGTTCCCGTCAGTCACGTATAGTAGCTGTACCTGTTCCCCAATATATGTTGAGGGTTATTTGCCAGACCGCTTACCAAACATGACAGTTGTCCCGGTCCTCCTAGAAATTTTTCATCGAATCCTGATGTGGAAAGGATGACAAGTAAACTCCCATGGTGTAAAAGCATTCAGTAGAGTAATCGTGCACACTCATCCACTTACATAAACTGTATGAGAAGTCAGACGTGTAAGCCAAAGTGTTTCCGCTTCCACAACTTGCATTCCATGGACATAAACCGGAAGTGCATAAGGACGCTATGGCTCCACCTTACGTGTTTCGTCACAGGGACGTCATCTGAGGCGGCAGTTTAGTTTGCCTATTTGTTGCCCATCCCTGTATTCATTGCTTAGGGACATCCCGTTTCGTATGAATAAGTTGCTTGAGTTTCACACTGTATGATTAATATGATTAAGATCAGAGGAATTTTGACTTGCCTGTAAATTCCATATGTTACATTACAGTACAGGACCCCAGCCATCCTCCCTAAACTCTCCTTGGTACTTTGTTTTGCTTGCTATAAAACTGAGGACTCACAGAGTGGGATAGGTTTATAGGTGAGGTGCCCGGGAATGGGGGGATTTAATAAAAGGCATGTATGTATAAACATATCAAGTATGCCCTTTTTCTTGATAAGAACAGGAATTTATGGGTCTGTTCATAAAAAAAAAAAAAATTGCTGTATGAATGTGACAAACCTTCGCACAGCTGTAATGAAAAGGTGCTGTGTTTTGTCTATTATGGTTATTTCCTGTGATTCTCAGTGCCATATAGTGGCCATTATGTAGTATTTTTCCCGATTTAACCTTTTTTTTTATAAATAGACCCCTTAGTGTTTACAAAAGTAACGGTTAAAAAGCTTATAAATAAAGTATCAAGCTAAGTATTGATGTGCCATTATATGTTATGTAATTGCTGACTGTAAATTAGGAGGTACCACTAAGAAAGTACATGCACGTAGAGGCCTAGTTGCTCTCCATTTTGCCTTGGCCATCTTAGTGACTTATTTTGTCAGTATGTGATTTAAAAGGTTTAAATATATAGGTGTTTTGCCATGACATGAAGAATCTCATCATTTATGTTAGATGTTTATCTTACTTTCATTGATTGACAAAGGTTTTCTTCTTCATTCTTGAACATAGGGTTTA
The DNA here is from genome assembly GCA_018402905.1 of Glandirana rugosa. Lineage (NCBI taxonomy): Eukaryota > Metazoa > Chordata > Amphibia > Anura > Ranidae > Glandirana > Glandirana rugosa. The sequence continues at coordinate 391,243 of BLSH010185337.1, forward strand.
TAGTGCTACCTACAGGAGTAGGACACTAGGCAGAAAAAGAACACAGCACCACCTATGGGCTCTCCTAGCTAGTATAAACACCCTTTCTGCTATAGGCAATCCAGTTGTTTGTTTACCCACCTGTCTTTAAGGCACTGATTTGGGATGTCCCTATGGTCAAGAATGACAAGAAGCTGTGTTCGTCAATGAACATAAGAGAGAACAGAATTTTTATTACTCAATGTAAAATACCTTTCCCAAAGTTCATTCACAGACACAACACCCATCCCCCCTTTTTTTTTCTTGTACTGCTTTGTGACTTGAATATAGTAGAGAGGGGGTTTCAACCAGTTAGGACTGCCCATAGGCGGTGCTGGGTTCTTTATTCTGCCTAGTATCCTACTCCTGTAGGTAAATACACGTATTCACCAGCACACCAAGGATCCTCAAATGTCCAAAAGTTTTATTGCAGAATGATCACATCACAAGAAAAAGTGCAACGTTTCGGAGTCTCGCAGGACCCCTTTGTCACATGCCTGACAAAGTGGTCCTGCGAGACTCCGAAACGTTGCACTTTCTCTTGTGATATGATCATTGTGCAATAAAACTTTTGGACGACATTTGAGGGTCCTTGGTGTGCTGGTGAATATGTGCATTTACCTGTGATTTTCCAGTAACCAGCTGGTTGTCGCTGCAGCACCCACTACCGATGAGCCTTGTTTCCAGGAACGTGTGCAAGGGGAATATAGACAAGACTACTCCTGTAGGTGGTGCTATATAAACCCAATGGTCAAGAATGAAAAGTAGCTGTGTCCGTCAATGAACTCAGGGATTTTACAGTGAGTAACAAAAACTTCCCCTCTTTTCTGTGTCACTGTATATACCGTCATCTGCCTACAAGGCAATTGTAGATAGAACAGGTGAACTCCCTTCTAATCTGTGAAAAGTTGACATCAATGCCAAAACCTTCATAAGAAATGTATGACTATATTGTAAAACTGTCTAGAAACTCTGGGGCTTTATAGCAGGTGCTTAGTAGGTTACTCCAAATGTAATACATTCTTTCCACAGTTGAGTTCACCTCAGCAACTTGAGAGGATACAGGACTGGAGATGGAATCATGGGCCTTTTCTATGGGTGTGGCAGAAGGGGCTCTACTGTACTAAAAGGCACATACAATGTTCAAGGAATATGGAAAGATCTGCCACACTGCAGGGTTTAAAGAAAATAGTAAACATTTGAATTTGTACCGCAGATGCCATGTACTGTATTTTGTATAATAGTTATTTTTGTATTGTGTGTGTGTGTGCACAATATTATCTCAATAAAAAGTATTTGATTTAAAAAAAATATATGTTTTTCTAGTTTGTTTTTTGTTTTTTTCATTGATAACTCAATAATGATAACTTTGGTGACAGTGAGCAGTGAGACATTTTTAATAAGTTTTAGTCTGTTTTTAATGTAACATTTTTAGATTGGTGCAGACAATTTCTTACTAGTTTGTGGAACTGACATTGTCATTTTATTTTTCTAAACCTTTTCATGATATGCCTTTTATCACAGGGGATCAAGTAGCAAAGTATACCAAGCTATCCTACACAGCCCCTCTTCGGGATGTTGTCTTTCATCCTCATGAACATATGGTTGCATTTTGTGCCTTTGGACCAAACCAGCCTATCCTTTTATATATTAATGACTACAAAGGTAGGTAATAATTCAAAGGAATGCCAAGGCTAGCCCTTATTAACATCTGACTACATTTAGAAGGTTATTTCTGGGGAAAAAATAGTACAAGAATTCAGCGATGTATTTAAGTTTTGTGCTGCCCTAAGCCTGACTAAACTCATGCACCCCTAATTTAAATATGACCCACCACTTCCTGTCAAGGACAAGCCCCTTTCAGTTTAAGACCTGCCCTGTCATCTGTAAACCCCAACCCTTCCTTTTTAGGCTCCACCTTTTCATCTTAGAGCTCCACCTCTTCCTCTCTCTACATTAAATGTGGGTACCAAGTGCAGCCTCATCACTGCCCTAACATGCAGCCTCATCAGTACCCATCAATGCAGCCTCATCAGTACCCATCAATGCAGCCTCATCAGTGCCCATCAATGCAGCCTCACCAGTGCCCATTAGCACAGCCTCATCACTGTCCATCAATGCAGCCTCACCAGTGCCCATCAGCACAGCCTCACCAGTGCCCATCAGCACAGCCTCACCAGTGCCCATCAATGCAGCCTCACCAGTGCCCATCAATGCAGCCTCACCAGTGCCCATCAATGCAGCCTCACCATTGCCCATCAATGCAGTCTCACCGGTGCCCATCAGCGTAGCCTCACCAGTGCCCATCAATGCAGCCTCACCTGTGCCCAGCAATGCATCCTCACCAGCGCCCATCAGCACAGCCTCACCAGTGCCTAGCAATGCATCTTCACCAGTGCCCATCACCACAGTGGGGGGGGGGGGTCAGCTCCTCTTTAATGAGTTTGTATTGATTTCAGCATGCATGGAGCACTTTGCAGATGCTGAAATCAATGCAAACTCATTAAACAGTTCACATTCAGAGAAAGTTTATTAATATACAGATCATGATATTGCAATAAAGTTATCCATGCTACAAACTCATTAACCACTTGCCGACCGCCAACCGCAGGTTGACGGCGACAAAGTGGTTTGATATTGCAAATTGCCGTCATACGACGGCGGCTGCGAGATTGCGCACTGTGAGCGCGCGCGCCACCGGAGGCGCGCCTGCATGCTCACTGTGTTCGGGGAGGGCCAGGGAGCGGGTGCGGTGGACTCGATCGCCGCCGGTTACCCGCGATGCCCCCCCCGGAATGAAAGAACGGAGGTCCGTGTAAGTAAACACGGACCTCCGTTCTGTGAGAGGGGGAAGGGCTGTGATCACAGCCTTCCTCTACATGGAAGCTGTGATCACTTCCCTTCCCCTGCTAGGGCAGTCCCCCCACAGTTAGAACACGCCCAGGGAACACAGTTAACCCTTAGAGCACCCCCTGCAGGTTAACCCCTTCACTGCCAATGGCATTTACACAGTAATCCGTGCATTTTTATAGCACTGATCGCTGTATAAATGCTAATGGTCCCAAAAAAGTGTCAAAATGGTCCGACATGTCCGCCGCAATATCGCAGTACCGCTAAAAATCGCAGATCGCCGCCATTACTAGTAAAAAATAAAAAAAAATAAAAACCCCAAAAATGAATTCTCATCATCCGTAAACGCGGCCACTTTTGCGCAAACCAATCAATAAATGCCGATTGCGATTTTTTTCTATCACAAATATGAGGAAGAATATAAATTGGCCTAAACTGATGAAAAAATTTTTTTTTGTATTTTTTTTTTTTGTATTTGTATTTTAGCAAAGTAAGAAATGTGGGTTTTTTTGCAAAATTGTCGCTCTTCTTTTGTTTATAGCGGCGATCAGAAATGACGCAGTGATGATCAAATACCACCAAAAGAAAGCGCTATTTGTGGGAAAAAAAGGACGCAAATTTTGTTTGGGTACAACGTCGCACGACTGCGCAATTGTCAGTTAAAGTGGCGCAGCGCCGAATCGCAAAAAGGGCTCTGGTCCTAAAGTGTGAAATCCTTCCGGGGCTGAAGTGGTTAAAGTAGAACTATGGTCAAAATGAAGAAATTAATATGTTATGCACCTATACAGTCCTGTACGTGTCACTGATTGTTTTGCAAAAAGCAGTAAGGATGGTGAGATATCTACCTTGTCCCCTGCTGTCATGTGCACTTCTTTTAATGAGGTGACAACTTTATTTTCTGGTTTTCGAATTGCCTGTGTTGAACAGGACACTTGTCCCCTTTTGCGTCTATCTCTCTCTGCAGAAACGTCCTGACATCACTGGGGGAGGGGCTCCTATATCCATGGAAATCTCAGCCATCCATTCTACATACAAGCCCTGATTAGGCTCCCCCCACAATTGGCATGTGAAGTCTCGCCCGCTCCCACCTATGTCCCACCTTTGCTCACCCACTGCTCTGTCTATACAGCCAGCTCTTAGGTTGGATTTTGTTCTTCCAGTTTACAAATTACCGGAGGAGAGCAGGCAGGGAGAAGCACACAGATTAATAGACAGATCTGTGTGGAAATGAACCTCTAATGCAGGGTTTCTCAACCAGGGTTCCGTGGAACCCTAGGGTTCCTCCAGAGGTTGCTAGGGGTTCCTCGAGCAAGGAGCCATTTCTACCTCTCAGATAAATTCCCAATGACATCATTGATCTTTTTAGCTATCTGTAAGAGTGCAATTCTTCCCAGTGACCACAAGTGTAAGGAGCATTCTTCCCATTGACCATCACACTAATGTATCTTGAGTTGCAGACTTTTAATTTTTAGCAGGGGTTCCCTGAGACCGGATAATTATTTCAAGGGTTCCTTTGTGTTGAAAAGGTTGAGAAAGACTGCTCTAATGGCTAGTACTGTTTTACATAGCACACACCCAGTTATTGATTGGCAGATGGGTGTGTGTTATGTAAAATAGACTGAGCATCATAGAAAGCTGGAGGTCTGTTGGAGAGACAAGCCACTTCACTGAAAGGAAATGACATCTGAGCTCTGCTCTACTCTGCTGAACTCCATCATCTCTAACAGTGTATAACAAAGAAGAAATGAATGGAAGATTACAGACCACACTTGTAGCTACATGGTAGGAAAATAATAATTTCAGTTATTATGTTTATTACCATGTGTAAGTATATACTTATACTTATATATAGGTATTTATATGAGGATTTACTAAAATATGTATGTTGCCTTTAGTTGTACTTTAAAGTGGTTGTCAACCTGTGACAACCACTTTAACCTACAGGTAAACCTAGAATAAGGCTTACCTGTTGGTGCACTGCATATCTCCCAAAACTGTACGGTTTAGGAGATATGCAATGTTTTGCATGTGCCGATGTCATGTCGGCACATGTGCGGTGAAGAAACGGCCTCCATGCCATTTCTCCACTGACCCTGTGCCGTGACTGACGGCTCCCACGCGGCAGTGACGTAACTGTGACTGGCCGAAGTCGCGGCCCCGGAAGGAAGAGGGGCAGAAGATGGACGCGGCCAGCACAGGGGAAAGCGCTGGATGCTGCAGGCTTCGTTTGCAGGTAAGTGGCACATAATGGGCTACTATGCGATGAATAGTAGCCCATTATGCTTCTACTTTACTGGGTTATATTGAGGAAGTAAACTCCATCTGGGTTTACTTCCTCTTTAAACTGTCCACATTCAGTGAAAGTTCATGTACTGCAAAGTTTGCAGTACATGAACTTTCACTGAATGTGAACTGTTTAATGAATTTGTAGCATGAATACCTTTATTGCAATATCATGATCTGTATATTCATTTCCATTGTGAGCACAGATTGACTGTTTGGTACACACATATTACAAAAGTAATTTACTCAATTTTACCTGCTGTCCTGGCCTGGGGGTTTCCCTTGTGCTTCTCTCTGCCTCTGCTCCTCCTCCTCTCCTATAATCAGACAGACCCGCCCCCGGCCGGAGAGAAGATGCAATGAACTAAAGCCGCTTGGAGGAGGGCAGGCGGAGCTTTAGGCTTTACATGCAACCAGTCACCGGCTGCTTATGGGGGCGCGATTCGCTCCCCCCCCCCCTCGGCCACACACGCCCATCCACCATCCTATTGCCCAATATATTTGCAAGTGCTGTTACAGCAAGCTGGCTGCAGGGGGCTGCATTTGTGTGGGAGGCGGCTGCTGGAGCCAGGACTCGGGAAGGCGGTGTGGGGGGGGTGCTTTTTTGCCGTGCCCTCCCCAAAAGTGCTGTCCTAGGCCTGGGCCTTGTCGGCCTAGGCCAAAACACAGCACTGCAAGAATTAATTACAGCTTACTAGAACAGAGATTCGTCTGCGTGTAATGAGAGTATGTTCCTGTTTCCAATTGAGAAAGACAATCAGGAGAAAAAAATAAATGTAACTGTTTAAATGATGCAAACTTTATTGCTAAGACTTAGTTGCTTAGTTTCCCCTTATTGAGCTAGCTTTTCCATCATATTGTGTTTTCTGCATTTCATGAAGTATTCAATTGGCACAGTGCAATGCAATGTTTACAAAGCAATGTAAATAGATTTTTTTATTGTATGTGTATACAGGGTTATATGCATGTACAGTATCTCACAAAAGTGAGTACACCCCTCACATTTTTGTAAATAAGGAAGTATCTTCCCGCTGCTGCTCTGCCTTGCAAGCAGTGTTAATTTCGTAGACTAAAACCTACTAAAACATTTTAGTCGACTAGCTTAAAACCGTTTTAGTCAACTAAAATACCACTAAAACTAAAACAATTGGGATGACTAAAGTACGACTAAAACTAAAATGCCATTTTAGTCAAAAGACAAAGACTAAAACTAAATTGAAATTAAATGTCAAAATTAACACTGGTCTGTATGCATGTTCATACCTCAATACCATAAATAATAACATATTCAAATTTTCACTCCAGCAGTATATTATGAGTTTGGAAATTGTAGAGAAATGCTTAAATAATGCATTACAATTTAACTACACCCATTCTATTTTAGATGACTAAAATGTACTGGAGATTTTAGTCGACTAAAATGTTCTGGAGATTTAGTTGACTAAATAGGACTAAAACAATTGCAGGAGACTAAAATGGGACTAAAACTAAAATGCCATTGTAGTCCTAAGACTAAGACTAAAACTAAATCGAAATTTGCTGCCAAAATTAACACTGCTTGCAAGGTGTCACAAGAAACTTTGCTGGTCGATCTGCTCCTACTGGCCCTATACAGTGACTTTGGTCATCTCTGGCCATGGCACCATTGCTGCTTGCAGCATATCTTCTGATGTGGTTGACGTCTGCAGCCTAGAACCCTGTTGCCCTCTACATCTTAGTCTATCCTGTCTTTGGCGTCTTCTGAGCTTTGTCAGGTGTGACTGGTTCTCTATCCTTTGAGCTGAGGTTTTTACTAAAGTCATGACTTTATGGTCAAAATCACCCTGTCCATGACTCCGGCTGCAAAAGAAAACTAGAGCACTCCTTCACCTTCCACTGATTCTGTTCTTGTTCTATAGGTGGCCTCTTAGCTATCAGTCTTTATATAACAAGCTGGTCTCTGAGGTCTTGCAAGCGTTAAGAGACTGTTTCAGGTCTTATTGATGCGGTGCACTCCACTTCAAAACTAGAGGATCAACCTGTTTCTTCTACAAGTGGTTATTCAGTTTTCAGTCCTTTAGCACCTCTAAGGTTGCAGAGACCTTCCCTTTGCAACTGCTGTTCCAAGTATTGCTCTACAATCAAGTTTGGAAATCCCCCAACAAGACGTTTACTTCCTCCGAGGTGCTTTGTAGCCTTGTACCGGTTTGTGATCTGCCTTTATTTCGGATTAGGAAGTGTCCTACCTGAAGAAAACAATTACCATACCGGTGGAGGATGTACCTGTCTTTAAGGACCCAAATGATAAACAGTTGAAAGTCCTTTCTAGGGATCTTTGTTATCGTTGGCAGGAACTGTTCTTCACCCCATCCTAACTGTGACCTTGCTTTGCCAAACCCTGTTTGACTGGTCAAAGTCCCTAAAAAGCATCTTGGTGCTACTACTATAGTTGATTCTTTAGTCATAGATGATATGGAGAAAATAGATGTCACTTTAGGGCTCATTTGCACCAAAGGCCACATTATACCGTGGCTGCTGGTGTGTGCTCTAAAGAAATGATGCATTGCAGTTTTTACTTTTTTCTTTCCTGTTTTTTTTTTTTTTTCTTTTTTTTATGCGTTCATACCGGGCTTCATTTATGAATGTGCCTAAGTGAGGCATTGTCTTGACAGTCAGTTTTGTCCAGTACCAACTAATTAGTTTTCTCATGGCCATAGATGACTCCCTATTTTTTAAGCCAGCAGACTGATAAAAAAACATGAATGCATTCCCCCATCCACTCAATCGCGGTGGATGGAGGAATCCTACCCACTGCGCTATTATAATCTTACATCAGGACTCCTCCACTGTCAGAATACAAAAATCAGTGCTGCTGTAACAGATTGACTACAGGCGCTAACATAACATACATTGACCAGCAGGCCTGTTAGAGAGGAGTTGATCATTAGATCGACTTCTCTCACATGGGAATGGCCATTGACGGATTGAAATTCTCCAGTCCCTTCTGAACCAGCCGAGTTTTCATTTATCTATGGCCAGCTTAAGATAATAACATTTTCACTCAGAAAGGCACTTGTTCTGATGACAACTATTGTAGAGGGGATTTTTCTTACTTTTTCACTAACTTCCTATTGTGTCTATTTGAAAAAAAAAAAATTAACAGAGGTTTAAACTGCTCCTTTCTTTATCCACAATTAGAAAAATATGTGCTAAGCTATATACTGTATATAAATAAATATATCATGTATATATAAATATATCCATATATATATATTTGTATATAAACATATATTTTAACAATTTGAAAGAGTACTGGTTCCCTCTGCATGATTCTTTTAGGTCACTTTAATAATGTCTTGCCTATTGTAATGGTAATTGTGAAACATTCTTTTCTAATTTGTTTAGTTGCTCAGCTTGAGGCAGAAACAGTGCACGGTGATGTCAGTAGTCATACTGATGTTCTCACACTTCAAGATTCTATCTTTGCTGCGAGATCTTCAATGCGGATGATGAAAGTAAAACAGAAACTGGATTCCGTTCTGGTATGTTCATTAATTTCTCATACATATTTCCAGAGCACCTTTATATTACACTTTGCAGATTTTATGTTTATAAAATTACATTTAATGTATAATATTATTTGAAAGGGACTAAAAGGAAAGGTGTCTGTTCCTTAAAGTGTTTGTGAAGTCTTGTTTTTTTTTTTAAGTTAAACATAACAAACATATTATATCTACCTGCCCTGTGCAGTGGTTTTGCACAGAGCAGCCCAGATCCTCCTCTTCTCGGGTCCCTCTTCGCTGCTTCTGACCCCTCCCTCCTGTTGAGTCACCCCACTGCAAGCAGCTTGTTATGAGGGCTGCCCAGCCACTGCTCCCTGTGTCCATTCAGACATGGAGCTGTGGCTTTCTCTCCTCATTGGCTGACTGACTTTGATTGATAGCAGCGGGAGCTAATGGCGCCATGCTGCTGTCTCAGCCAATAAGGAGGGGAGTCCCCGGCATACGAGACACTCCTGTAGCATTGCTGGATCTAGATGGGCTCAGGTAAGTACAGCCCCTGGCAAAAAGTATGCAATCACCACTCTTGGAAAATGTTCATTCACTTAAAAATATGGAATCACTCAATTCTGAGGAAAATATTATGGAATCACCATGTACTTTGCAGTTCTAAAACAAACATCTGCATCCGATTACATCCTGAAACATGCCATCATCACCAAAAATCCTTTCAATTGATGGAATAAGAAAAGTGTCCAAAATCTCAATAAACTTGTGCATTTATTGAAGATTTAATAACTGTCATCTACCTTGTACCTTTACTTGACATGCAACCACATATCATCAATGATTGTGGAAATTTGCATGTTTTCTTCAGGCAGTCGTCTTCATACATTTCATTGGAAGGGCACCAAACAAAAGTTCCAGCATCATCAGCCTGCCCAATGCAGAAAAAACTTTGATCAGTATATAGAAGAAATAGACAAACTGTACTGACAGTTAAAAGGCAATAGCCAATAATTAAAAGTCGACAACATTGTCATACTTAACCACTTCCTTACTGGGCACTTAAACCCCCCTCCTGCCCGAACCAATTTTCAGTTTTCAGCGCTGTCGCTCTTTGAATGACAATTGCGCGGTCGTGCGACGTTGTACCCAAACAAAATTGGCGTCCTTTTTTTCCCACAAATAGAGCTTTCTTTTGGTGGTATTTGATCGCCTCTGTGTCATTTCTGATCGCCGCTATAAACAAAAAAAGAGTAACAATTTTGAAAAAAAACAATATTTTTTTACTTTTTGCTATAATAAATATC
>BLSH010185337.1:425050-440906 GCA_018402905.1 Glandirana rugosa
TGGAACGGTTATATAGTGGGACCAACAACTGGCGAGGGATGTCTGTGGGAGGGGGTGTGTGTGGGGGGGGGGTGTCCATTTTGGAGGAATGTCTTTTAGTCCGTGGGGTAACCAGGGTGATATATTGGCAAGGTGAAGATGTTAAGTGGCCTGCGAGTGATGTAAGCAGGGGAGGGAAGGGATGGGGGGTTGTGGGGAGCTAAGAAGTGGTTACATAGTAATGTGTGCAAGCTTAGGGTGCAGGTGGGAAATGGCTTGAGAGTTTTTTGTCAGCATTTGCATTCCAGAACCTCGTCCCTGAACAGATAGGGCCCTTAACACCAGTACCATTCAGCACAGCGTTGAACCCCATCATGCAGCAATCTTCCGTAGACTTTGACAGGCTGCCTGCAGCGGAGCTGGATCCTGCACCTGTCCCTTCTAGGCACACTGCAGTTGATCGCCCCAGTTTGCAAGTGGCCTTTAGGAATGGAGGATGGAGTAGGGAAATGGCTGCAGAGATATATATCAGATGAGAGGGGAAGTATAAGTAATTTAATGCCCCCTAAACTCCACTACTGCAGTGACATGTACAGAGCTACAGAGGCAGCAAGTTAGGCTGGCTGCAGCAGCACACAGCACCAGTGCCTACTGCCTCCTGCAGCTTCCCCGCATACTTTCACCCTTCTCCTGATCTTCTTGTAGATTCGGTTCGCCCCAGTCCCCACACACTCACCCTCTCTGGCAGTAGTAAACCAGCTTCTGAGTTGTGCAGCCAGAATTGGAGATCAGGAGCTACAGTGGACTGAGCATGGTATAGCACACTCAGGAAGCAGATAAGGTCAGGACTCAATTAGAGTAGCCTTCCTTCCCTCCTCGCTGTCCTTCATGCTGGCCTACATACTGCCCTAGCAGGGCCTGTACTGCTGGGAGAGCACTGGAGGTGGAGGTAATAGTGGCAGGGCTGTCTTTAAAAATCATGGGGCCCTGTAAGAAATGGCATTGCAAAGGTATGGAGTGTATTGTATGTAGCAGTAGGAAAGTGCAAGACAGTCAGTGAGCCATATGTAGTGGCAGGACGGAGCAGTATCTAGTGGCAGGGCAGTCAGTGAGCAGTACGCAGTGGCAGGCTATGGCAGTATGTAGTGGTAGGGCAGTGAATAGTATGTAGTGCCAGGGCAATCGATCAGCAGTATGTAGTGGCAGGGCAGTCAGTGAGCAGTATGCCTTGGCAGGCAACGGCAGTGTGCAATGGCTGGGAGCCCGGTCACTAACCTCACGGCTGGGAAGATGAAAGACTTCCTAGCAACAGAAATAGATATGGCACTGACTCTGTGGGTCTCTCATCCACAGGAAACCTGCAACCTAGCAGCCTTGATTCACTTCTGGGAGGGAGCAACTGAGGAAGGTGAAATTAGAATCTACATAGGCGCTTTGGTGCAGGAGCAAATTGAAGCTAGCAGGAAATGTCAAGACAGTGCATGGTGTAAGTTATTTCATAGGACAGTCAATAGAGAAAACATGATGTCATAGATAAAGTTAAATGGAATTTTATTACTCACAAGTAAAAACAGCCTCTTGTGACCAGCAGGGAGCCAGCCCAAAACCAAACAGGACCATAGGAAGATGGTGGTATTTCTCAGGTGGAGGGGTCCTCACTCTAGCTCAAGAGAGGGGACGCTGAGAGCCGGGAGTAAGTCAACCAATGGGCTGCATGAGCCGGTGTGCGGCCGGGCGGTGTCAGCGGCTGGAAGGTTCCAAGTCACTCTTCAGAGTGAACCCGGAGGGGGGGGGAACCAGTGGAGGCCGATGCGGCTCCGGGCTCCACGAGGTAAGAAGAGCGGGCAGGCAGCAGAGACCTGCGGTGATGTCACTAACAGATGGTCTGTGAGCCCGGCAGATCCTGGATGGATGTTAGGGAGGCCACTGGAAGCGAGGTAGGTCACGTGGAAAGTCCCGTCATGATGACGACATGTTTCGCAATGAATGCTTTGTCAAGTCAAGTGACGGGAAGAGACCAAGGAACATTTTTAAAGGAGCCGGACCCGGAAGTAGGAAGGGGGAGACTGTAGAAAAACTGTAACAAATTCTAGGACTCCTCCATCTGGAAACACCGACCACAATTCATTATTAATTATTAAATAACATATACTGTATAGGGCAGTGGTTGATAAAAGTACTCAGCACCATATAATGATCCCTCAAGGGGTATCATGAAAAAAGACATCATCAAAAAAGGCATCCTAAAATGACATTAATAAAAAAAAAAAGAAAAAAAAATCATCATAAGAGGACATTGATAAAAAACCTTTAAAAAACGCTTTGTCAAATAAATACACATACAGTTGGCCTCTACAGGTGTAGATGGGCTATATTTAATCCCTTGGGTAAGAGATGCTACTGCAAATGTATTAATAAAAATTAGTTAAATTGAATAAAATAAATTCACATACACTTAACCTCTACAGGTGTAAATAGACTATTTTAATCCCTTAAGATAGGAGATACTAATGTTAATGTGTTATTATTGAATCATGACCCTATATTGATATAGTTTATAGGGCAAAGAGATGGAAGAAAGACCTGTGTGGAAAGGGGGTGACTATACCTGGGAACATCAGAGGAACAGCAGGAGGGAGAAAAGGATATATAATGTCCTAGTATATGGACGCATTATATGTAAAAGAATAGTAATGATACACCCATATGTAACAGATTAAAATAATAATAAAAGTAATAACATTATCTTCCTATGGTCCTGTTTGGTTTTGGGCTGGCTCCCTGCTGGTCACAATTGTGAGTAATAAAATTCCTTTTAACTTTACCTATGGCATCATGTTCTCTCTATTGACTTTCCTATGAAGTAATTTACACCATGCACTGTCTGGACATTTCCTGCTAGCTTCAATTTGCTCCTGCGCCAAAGCGCCTACGTTGATTCTAATTTTACCTTCCTTAAGATTTTCTAGGCTGTTAGTTCTGCTTTTCCTTCCCCCATCTTCAGCTGCGCGATCAGCCAGAATGAAGTAGCCACCAGTGGTAGGAGTGGTGGAAGCCACCACACTTCTGGCCGCACCCACCAACTCTGTCTTCCTGGAGAGATATTCAAGAGCCCCAAAGGAATAACCTAACTCGGAGGACAGGGGAGAGCTGCAGACAGCCCCCAGCTAGGTCCCCTTGCCGACCTGATCAGTGCCTCAGCCTAGTGATGTACATATGTAATTGTAAGAACATGTATACTGCAGCTGTTCCTGAGTCTGGGATCTGGGGGTACAGCAATCACGTGACAGCTGACTTAAAGGCAAGACTGCATCAACAAATCTGGTACAATTGGCATGAATGGGAACCAATCAGTTCAAATAGATGAGCTTGTCACTGCACAGTTTCTCCTTTCGCTTTCCAGTAACAGACAGGGGTGGGTCCAGGATGACCTGGTCTCGGAGAGAGTGGGTTGAATGTGCTGTCCTTTAGATTAAGGATTGTAGAGTTTGAAAAAAATACTGCATGGGAGATCTCTGGATTGAAGATGAATATTACAGTGATTTCACATAAGGAAGCAATACAAAGAGAACAGGATATCTTCTCATACAAGTACATAGTACAGCAGGCACAAATCAGGAATATGAAGTGTTGGGGTAACAAACACTTTAACACTGGGAGCTTTCTGATCCTTTAACCTTATTGGTTATAGACAACCTTAACATGATGAAACTCCTTCATTGTCCAAACAGCAGGCCTGGGACAAGTGAATGACCAAACTTTATTGGTCATTGTAAGTGGAGAAAAATTAAGATACCAACCTAGGTGTGCTAATTGGCAGGGTTCAGCTTCAACTATCCTAAGACTGAAACATTCTTGTTGTTTGGCCTGAAGAACTTACTGTTTCCACTCCCCTATCAAAGCAAGTACATATATATATATATATATATATATATATATATATATATATATATATATATATATATATATAGGCAGGTCCATAAATATTGGGACATCGACACAATTCTAATCTTTTTGGTTCTATACACCACCACAATGAATTTGAAATGAAACAAACAAGACATGCTTTAACTGCAGACTTTCAGCTTTAATTTGAGGGTATTTACATCCAAATCAGGTAAACGGTGTAGGAATTACAACTGTTTGTATATGTGCCTCCCACTTTTTAAGGGACCAAAAGTAATGGGTAAGATTAACAATCATAAATCAAACTTTCACTTTTTAATACTTGGTTGCAAATCCTTTGCAGTCAATTACAGCCTGAAGTCTAGAACGCATAGACATCACCAGACGCTGGGTTTCATCCCTGTTGATGCTCTGCCAGGCCTCTACTGCAACTGTCTTCAGTTCCTGCTTGTTCTTGGGGCATTTTCCTTTCAGTTCTGTCTTCAGCAAGTGAAATGCATGTTCAGTCGGATTCAAGTCAGGTGATTGACTTGGCCATTGCATAACAATTCACTTCTTTCCCTTAAAAAACTCTGGTTGCTTTCGCAGTATGCTTCCGGTGATTGTCCATCTGCACTGTGAAGCGCCGTCCAATGAGTTCTGAAGCATTTGGCTGAATATGAGCAGATAATATTGCCCGAAACACTTCAGAATTCATCCTGCTGCTTTTGTCAGCAGTCACATCATCAATAAATACAAGAGAACCAGTTCCACTGGCAGCCATACATGCCCACGCCAAGACAATACCACCACCATGCTTCACTGATGAGGTGGTATGCTTTGGATCATGAGCAGTTCCTTTCCTTCTCCATACTCTTCTCTTATCATCACTTTGGTACAAGTTAATCTTGGTCTCATCTGTCCATAGGATGTTGTTCCAGAACTGTGAAGGCTTTTTTATATGTTGTTTGGCAAACTCTAATCTGGCCTTCCTGTTTTTGAGGCTCACCAATGGTTTACATCTTGTGGTGAACCCTCTGTATTCTCTCTGGTGAAGTCTTCTCTTGATTGTTGACTTTGACACGCATACACCTACCTCTAGGAGAGTGTTCTTGATCTGGCCAACTGTTGTGAAGGGTGTTTTCTTAACCAGGGAAAGAATTTTTCGGTCATCAACCAGTTATTTTCCGTGGTCTTCCGGGTCTTTTGGTGTTGCTGAGCTCACCAGTGCGTTCTTTCTTTTTAAGGATGTTCCAAACAGTTGATTTGGCCTCACCTAATGTTTTTGCTATCTCTCTGATGGGTTTGTTTTGTTTTTTCAGCCTAATGATGGCTTGCTTCACTGATGGTGACAGCTCTTTGGATCTCATCTTGAGAGTTGACAGCAACAGATTCCAAATGCAAATAGCACACTTGAAATTAATTCTGGACCTTTTATCTTCTCCTTGTAAATGGGATAATGAGGGAATAACACACACCTGGCCATGGAACAGCTGAGCAGTCAATTGTCCCATTACTTTTGGTCCCTTAAAAAGTGGGAAGCACATATACAAACAGTTATAATTCCTACACCGTTCCCCTGATTTGGATGTAAATACCCTCAAATTAAAGCTGAAAGTCTGCAGTTAAAGCACATCTTGTTTGTTTCATTTCAAATCCATTGAGGTGGTGTATAGAGCCAAAAAGATTAGAATTGTGTCAATGTCCCAATATTTATGGACCTGACTGTATATACCCTTATAATTTGATATTAAAGTACAACTAAAGGCAACATACATATTTTAGTAAATCCTCACATAAAGACCTGAAAGTTACACCTGGTATTAAACATAACTGAAATTATTATTTTCCTACCATATACTGCAATTCTGGTCTATAATCCCCTCCAGCAGTTCTCCTTTGGTGTATACAAGTAATGATGATGGGAGGAGTTGAGCAGAGCTCAGATGTAATTTCCTGTCGGTAAAATAGCTTGTCTATCTATCAGTCCTCCAAGCGTTCTATGGTGCTCAGTCTATTTTACATAACACACACCCATCTACCAATCAATAGCTGAGTG
Organism: Glandirana rugosa; assembly: GCA_018402905.1. Taxonomy (NCBI): domain Eukaryota; kingdom Metazoa; phylum Chordata; class Amphibia; order Anura; family Ranidae; genus Glandirana; species Glandirana rugosa. The sequence continues at coordinate 430,974 of BLSH010185337.1, forward strand.
TGCTATGTAAAACAGCCACAAGTCATTACAGACAAGCTAGGTCTAGGATCTAAAGCAGTGGGTGGGTAAAGGAGGGACATAGGTGGAAGTGGACGGGTCCTCAAGAGTCAGTCGTGGGCGGAGCCTAATCGGGATTCTGTGTAGAATGAAATCCCTCAGCTTCCCATTTGATACAAGATCCCCTCCCCCACTGATGTCAGGACGCTTTTTGCAGAGAGATAGATGCAAATGGGAACAACATGAGTTCAACACGGGCAATTCAAAAACCAGGAAATAAAGTTGTCACCTCACTAAAGGAAGTGAACATGAGAGCTGGAGACAAGGTAGAGATCTCACCATCCTTACTGCTTTTTGCAATCATGTTTAACAGTCTGCATAGGTGCATAACATATTGATTTCCTCATTTTGACCATAGTTCTACTTTAACATTTTATCAGTTACTAGATGCTTTGGACAGAAACAACACCTTTCAATAACCTTATTCTCCTTGACAGCAACTATAGGTTTTCAATATAATATTCTGGGTTTATCTCTTCCGTGCTCTGCTATGTCTTTATTTTAATTCCTTGACATCTACTTTAATAAAGGCTATGAGCAGACAATGTCCTCAAATTTCACAATAAATGGGTAAAAAGAATCATACAGCAATTATTTTATAGTTCTGCTGTTTTTTATAGTGTTCTCAACAAGATTACTTGATAGCTGTAAGTTGAGTTCAACTTGGCCATGCCAAGTAATTGCATCCTATAAAAAGTCTGTAAACCTTGTTTTAGTGTGTACATGTGTGTTTGAAGAGTGACTGATCTCTTCAAATAATTATTTTTACACTCAGTAGCTTAATATTTGTCTTCCCATACCAGTTTTTTTGTAAATGTACATTTTTATCTGGTGTGAGGAGTGCATGTAACCAAATCCTTGCCTATGGTATTATTGTTCATAAAAGATTTTTCTTTAAAAAAAATGAATAAATACATTTAGATCCGTGAGTGCAGGCATATTTTATTTCAGTCTTTTATATGTGTGCAATCATTGTATTTGCTTGTGCCTTAGGTAGGCACAAAACATTTTGTTATGCAATGCGATAAAAAAAGGGGGATCTGGTGGGGTACATATTTTTTTTTGTTTACATTTTTGAGCATCTTTAGACTTACTGAGACTTATCAATGTGTTCAGAAAATGATTCCCGTGCATGGGCTAAAAGCCCTTTTCTAACCGCATTTATAAACATACTTAATCATTTATTTACAGGCATTACACATGTATTCATGATCATCCTTCTCTTTCACGCTACTTAGTCTTGTTAGGGTCAAGGGAAAGTAGACTCATGAGCCTTTCTTGAGGGATCTAGTGTTCCAGGAATACTAGAAAGTATCATCCTCCTAGCATGTACTGGATACCTTTGAAGGCCTCTTAATTTGCAAATACATGTACTCCAGAACAAGCCTTCCAATGGTCATCCATATAAAATGCCTTTTCATTCTAAGGATCATTGCCACTTAGAGTATAAAATCTAAGCTGCAAAATGAATCGCCATTTCACGAAGACTAAAGTCCTACTGTATATTTTTGTGAAGGAACCTCATTTGTGCTACTAGAATAAAACTAAACTCTTCTAGTCATTGTCAGCTTGTAATCAGAAGCCTTATTCAGTTTATACTTGTCCCTTTGCTCCCTTGCCACTCTAATCATTCATGAAAGAATAAGAATAAATCCTGTGTAAACTCAAGTCACGACTTACACAGGGCTGAGGACTCCCTGCACTTATGAAACAACACAGAGTGTCTAAACAACCAGTTGCAAAGCTCCACTGCTGTCTTGTGGAGGAAAGGGGTGCGGGTTACCTGCTGTCCTATACGTGAACATACTAAATTTTCCTCTTCGTTTCTGGTAGCAGAACTGAGAGGCGTACGGAAAAAAGACGAGGTGGATAAAAGATGTTGCAGTGGGGGAAAGGAGTGTGAGTAACCTGCTGTCCTATAGGTGAATGTACTAGATTTTCCTCTTACTTTCTGGTAGCAGAAATGAGAGGCATGGGGAAAAAAGACAAGGTAGATATAATATGTTGCAGAAGCAAAACACAGATTCATTTTCAGTGCAAAGTGCAATAGCTCATGGCGACCAACCAGACTGATCTATACTGAAGTTGAATGATGGATTTAGTACTAGAACACTTTGCCCTTATTATTTTTCAGTTTCCTGAATGAGGGTGAAAAGGTCTACAAAATGTTATGGTTTTACAATATGAGCTTTTGAAGCAGCCTAAGCAGTTTAAAACATGCATTTAGAGTCTTGAGAGGTATGGTTGTGGAAGAGACTGAAGTGTAGGCACTGTCAGTTGAGGTTGTGATGGTGTGACAAACCATCCAAATAAGTTATATTGTGGGTTATAATTTTCTGAGTTTTAGTTGTGGGTATCAAGAAACGCAAACAGAAGCATGTTGTGTAGACTTTTGTGTTCCTATACTAAATCATTTACCCTTTAGCTTGTTAGCAGGTGACATTAACTATCCATGACCATTAGTTCTCAGTATTCACTGTCCCCTCTCAAGCCTCATAAATACAAAACCATCTACAAGGTGATACTCTAAAGTTAACATGTCAGAGCATGCTTCTCTCTCAGAGAAGTATCGCTTTTGAAAACTGACCTAGTCTTGCCTAAACACAGAGGATTACCAGTAAGGCTGGGAGCCAGTGACTTATGTGAGACTATGGTAGAAGTTGTTGCCATGGGGAAGCACACAGTCTAGGTCCAGGTAAGGGGAAATGTCAGCATCAGCCTCTCCTCTGCACATGACTTTTATTGGAAGCAGCATTTAGCTAACCTCAGCCGCTTACTTGTTGAAGGAGATAACTACACAACATTGAAGATAGAATTTGTACTTTGAATTAATTCGTAATTTGAATTGGCTTACAGTCTTCAGTTCTTTTGCGCTCCAGGTCCAGTCCAAAGTTTAAATACTTCAAATTTAAAAAAGGGTGACAACGTTGTTTATCCTTTAGTTTTTAAGGGTGGGAGCTGGAGGGTACTTTGCCCTTTTGGAAAATTTCTGTAATTTTTTGAGATTTGGATTAAAAAAATAAATTGTACCCAGTGTTTTAAGGTAATACCACTGTTCTGTCCTCATTTGAAGCAGCTTTGTTTTGGTTTGGGCTTCTTTGATCCCCCATTTATTTGGTTATAGGTTCACATACACTTGTCAAACTGTCTATTCACAACCATAGTTTCTTAAGATAAGTTTGAGTTAACGTTTTTGATAACTTTGCTGACTTTGCTTTATATGCCTTTTAATAAATCTGAAATGTACCATTATATAAGCTGTGTGAACATAGACTGCAAATCCAAGGGTTAAAGTTGATCTAAAGCCAATTTTTAAATATTTTTCATCAGAGTAGGGTAGGATTAGGCCCTCTGCCAGGAGTGTATTGCTGCCCTCACATGCCATTGGTTTGTCTTGGTTGCTCTTGTCACAAGGACAGAAAGTGATTGGAGATCCAAGTTTGTCACCAGAAAAGGAGGCAAGGGGAAATTTTTCAATGGGGGCATCTGTTCTGGTGACAACGAAGAGTGGATTTCCCCTTACTTTCAAGAGATTTTCTCTCATTTTATGCAGTGCCTCTGTGCCAGGAAGGGAAGGGAAAATTCCACTAACATAGACACTAAAATTAAATAACTAAACCTGACAGCACTTTTAACAATGTCCTGCTCTTTCCAAAACTAAAATCTAAAACAAAAATCAAAAAAAAAAAAAAAACGCTTGGGCTATTAATACATTTTAAGGTGTTTTTTTCTTGCAATTAATTACAGTAATTACCTTTGCATAATGGCAGTTAGCTATGCTCACAAATAATAAACTATAGCTGTTAACATGGTTTTGCTTTTCATTAGACATAGACCATATCAGTTCTGTCAGGGTAACTTTATTAAACAATCTCCTCTTTTGTTGCTGGGATTTGGTGACAGGCAGATTTGATGCTAAAATGAAACCCTTGAATTACAACAAATGACTCCCATGACATTTGTATTGTTTTACACCTTAGGACAGTTGAACATGACTAACTGTTATATTTTAAGATGTGGTTCTAGCCAGACTTAGGCCAGGGATCATGGCAGGAAGCAGACCAGCATGCTAATGAGACGGGAGACTTGGGCAAGCTGCAGACAGGCACTGGGAACCAAATTACTACTAGACAAGTCATATCCAAGGGCAGTGGATAAGAAGCAGTAATTTTTTTGGCATTTACAGCCATGAGTTAAACTAAGCTTGCTTTTACAAATTGTGCTAACAGGTAGGTTTTAATGACAGAAGTGATTCTCCTCTTCATCATAGATTCTTCTCCCTGTCTGTCAACATTTTCTATAAGTGTACACTAAGCCGCACATGCGCAAATCAGTGTAGAGTCTCGATGCCATTCTGTTTTGGCACAAAGTAACTTTTGTGCATGTGTGGGAGTAACGTCAGGTCCAGCCAATCAAGAGACCAGAGACTTGAAATCCGAAAGGAAAGAGAAGATGGAAGTGCCACTCACATTGCAGCTCTGGATGGTATAGCTTTGATAGGTAAGTCTGGCATAATGTGCAAATATGCTTTGCTAAAGGACCAAAATTTTGAGGTTTAGTTCCCAAAAATGTTGCAGTTTAGTTCTGCTTTAAACTGAAGATGAAGGGTGCTTTAAAAGCTTCATTTGTGAAAGCGTTCTGTACACACTGCTTTTATATAAGCTTTTTACCATTTTCTTTTGATTATTTTTAATAAAATCTACAAAATTCTAGTGCTATTTGCAGGGTGTATTAAATTATGTGCACACACATGCGTGTGTGGTTTTCTAAAGGTGGACTGGACAGTCTGACTACAACAAAATGTATGCTTTTCATGTGAGTGTGGACCTCTTTGTGGATGTGAAATAGGTATTAGGCCCCTTTCACACTTGTGCGACTTGTCCTGCGATTTGAGATGGCAAAGTTGCATGACAGGTCGTACCCCATGATTTCCAGTGAGTACCATTCATATCTGTGTGACTTCAAAGTAGTCCCTGTACTACTTTGGTCCGACTTTGTTGTGACTTGAGGTTCATAGACCTCAGGATTACACAGGCATTGCTTCAAGTCGCATTAAAATTGCGGCAAAATCGTGCAACTTAATATTTTCAACATTATATTCCTTCTACTCATGCTCTTATGTGTGTGTGTGTGTGTGTACTTTTACATACATACTTCCACATTTTGGTCTGTGCATGAAGTTTGCTTTTTTATTAGTAAGTTATTGTTCCTCTTGTGTTATGGAATCAGGCACTCTTTGTGACAGGTGTTTTGAATCGTCCATCTTTGCACAGGTGCATTCTTGGTGTGGGTGTGATGTTGGGAATTCTGCCAAGTGCAGTCAATTCTATAGAACTGCTCGAACAATCATAATCAAAGGGATGTACTATATAAACAAAGGTGAGAGGGGCAACCAGAAAATATGAAAAATTATTTAAAAAAGGGAGCTGCAAAGGATTGATAATTATCTTTGCACTTTAAGTTCCAGAACTTAGGGTTTTTTTTCAACTTATTAGATGTTTAATGGTACATTCCTTCCTTATTGTAATACTTTGTGAAATGTTTTATTGCAAATCTATACCTCCCAACCACCTTCAGAAAAAGACACAATTAAAGCAAACCTGTGAGATCTTCAGACATTAAAAGTAGAAGTATGGTCAAAGCTATTTTAGCTGTACTTCTCCTGTAAGTCACAGGAGTGCAGTTCGCTCTGCACTACTGTACAGTTGGGATCCACCCAGATGCCTGGACCGATAGTTGAATGAGCCTCTCATCGAGCCGCAGGGAGACTGAGCAAGCTGATTTCGTCCTCTCCACAGCTCAGTACTCCAGTGAGCGCTGGAGGGGCAGAGCAGAGAGCCGGTGACTGACGGTCACCGGCTCTCTGCTCAGTGAAGACTGAGACCTGAGCGATCAGCCATCTTTGATTGTTCAGTTCTCAGTGGTGGGGGACAGATGCAGGATCAGATCGATTTTCATTTTGTGAAACTCAAACTTTAAACTTTTAAACTGACCCAGCGCCTCCATTTGCCTGCACTGCAGTTTCCACAGTTATCCAGGCATTGCAAAACGTGGTGCTTTACTATGCTAATGGAAACCTGAGCTTGCATGGTCACATCCTAGTCGACACACTTTTGCACATTGTACCTCTATATTAGTCAACAAGTGTGATAGGCAACCTCATTAATCAAGAGAGAATTGAAAGAAAAGTGGTGTGGCGCTGCTGTATAATGAATGAATGAATATGGACTGCTGCCCCCACAGGCCCTGAAATCAGGGTATAAGTGTATAAAGCAAGGAATCAAAGTGGGTGTGGCGCTGTCACTAAATATAAATATCAGTAAGTTTGTCAGAACATATAAATGCAAAGAAGTGAAAACAATACATATAAACCTAAATCCATCCAACAGTAACGTGAAATTGGTGAGATGTTAAAAATCTGTTTAACAACAAAAACAACAATAGTGTGTTTAAACCAAAAGTTCAATGTCCATAGGAAAAGGCAGGACTGTCCGTAAGGTGAAAGGGTTGGGGGAGGAGGTGGAGCCAATGTGATGGTAAATAAGTGCTCCCCTCCAACAAATCCACTCACTAACCCTTCTATCAGAGCTGTCCGTAGAGGATTTTGACTCGGTGTATTCCTTGCTTGTATACGACTCAATCCGGATGGTATTGGAGGATTACATGCAAGAAGAAAACTCCATAGTGTAATATGACAACGAACATGGCATAAAGTAATAGCGTCTCTATGACAAAACGCGTAAGGTGGTGCCAGAGAGCGTCCCACGCACTTCCGGCAATTTTGGTGGAATGAACGGAACTTGCGGGTCTGAGCGTCTGACTTCTCATTTGCACAATAGTATGTTTCTATTACTTTACGGCACGTTCGTTGTCATATTACACTATGGAGTTTTCTTCTTGCATGTAATCCTCCAATACCATCCGGATTGAGTCGTATACAAGCAAGGAATACGCTGAGTCAAAATCCTCTACGGACAGCTCTGATAGAAGGGTTAGTGAGTGGGTTTGCTGGAGGGGAGCACTTATTTACCATCACATTGGCTCCATCTCCTCCCCCAACCCTTTCACCTTACGGACAGTCCTGTCTTTTCCTATGGGCATTGAACTTTTGGTTTAAACACACTATTGTTGTTTTTGTTGTTAAACAGATTTTTAACATCTCACCAAATTCACATCACTGTTGGATGGATTTAGGTTTATATGTATTGTTTTCACTTCTTTGCATTTATATGTTCTGACACACATTTACAGATATTTATATTTAGTGACAGCGCCACACCCACTTTAATTCCTTGATTTATAACCTCATTAATCAATCAGGAGGGGATCGACCAAACCACAACCATGCAAGTTCTAGTTGCAGTTTACTTAGGCGTGCTCCAGGTTTTGAAGCTTCTGGTACTCTCTGGAAGTAAACTGATATGTGCAGGTACTTCCTTCTATATTTACATGGGCAACCATGTCTGTAGGGACATGTGGAACAGGGTACAATCATGCAAGTTTAGATTGCAGTTTATATAATAGACTACCCCAGGTTTTGGATCTCCTGTTGGGTGCACTCTGAAAATAAAATATATATGCTAGTTAAATTTACTCCAAAGACATGCTGGTAGGTTAATTGGATCCTGTCTACATTAGTGCTAGTATGTGTATTAGTATATGTATAAATGTGAGTTAGGGACCTTAGATTGTAAGCCTCTTGAGGGTAGGGACTGATGTGAATGTACAATGTATATGTAAAGCGCTGCGTAAATTGACGGCGCTATATAAGTACCTGAAATAAAAATAATAAAAATATATATCCTAAAAGTACACTATAAATACACACAAATACACATGACGACACTTAATCTGCCAAAAATCCCTACCTGATTTACCCATATTCGGCCTAAAAATTGCAACCATCCCAACAGTTAAAGTGGTTGTCAACTCGTGATAACCACTTTGACCTACAGGTAAGCCTATGATAAGGCTTACCTGTAGGTCAGTGGTTCTCAACTCCGGTCCTCGGGACCCACTAACAGGCCAGGTTTGCAGGATAACTGAAATGCATCACAGCTGATATCATTTGCTGCTCAGTGATTGCAGTATTCTAGTCTGCATCTCCTTAAGGTAATACTTAAAATCTGGCCTGTTAGTGGGTCCCGAGGACCGGAGTTGAGAACCACTGCTGTAGGTGCCTTGCATATCTTCTAAACCTGTACTGTTCAGGAGATATGCAGTGTATGTGCTGTGCCGACGTCATGTCGGCACATGCGCAGTGAAGAAACGGCCTCCATGCCGTTCCTCCACTGGGATCGTGCCGTGACTGGCGGCTCCCGCGCACATGCGTGGGAGTCACGTCACGCGACTGCGGCCAGTCACAGCGCTGGAGTCGCCACCCCAGAAGGAAGAGGGGCTGAAGATGGACGCGGCCAGCACAGGGGACATTGCAGGCTTCGTTTGCAGGTAAGTGGCACATGATGGGCTAATATGCGATGCATAGTAGCCCATTATGCTTCTACATTACAGGGGTATATTGAGGAAGTAAACCCAATATGGGTTTACTTTCTCTTTAAAGTGTTCTGTAATGTATCTTGTAAAACTACAATCTTTTATGTACAGTATAGGTTTCAATACATATGCAGATGATTGCCATACCCAAAATATAACATTTTGTAATGTGGTTTAGATGTATTAAATAGTATATTCATGTGGGAATACGGGAAGGAGTACTATGTTTTATTTGTTTTCTGACGTCTTTTGTGACATAATTTGCATCTGTTCATGGTATAGTTTTAAAAGACTGCAAATTCTTGGCAATGTGCAATTTCACTCGCCTTATATTTACTTACAGTAATAACAACCAATACAATATTGTGAGGTGGGCCAAAAGGATTGGAAAATTCCCACACAGGAAATAATGTAAACTGCAGGATTGTCTTGTTGCGACAGATATCCTTGCATTGTATAAAAGAACAACTTCTGTCTTATTTGAAGTAGACCTTTTATTTAAAAAATGGGAATAAGCCCAATTGAAAAAATCCTACTGCAATTAATGTATTACAAAGCTAAAAATGTAAAAAATAACCGTATGCACATTTCTGATGAAAAAATATTAAACATGGGAGGAATAGCAAAATGTGTTTTGGGGTTTAATCGCCTAAGTAGACCTATGACATGTGTTAAAAATATCTTATTAATTGATAACCATGTGTAAAAAAAATACAATTTATTTTCTTTCCTGCATTTCCAAAAAACGTGTCAAAAAATGACATTTTCAAAAGACTCACTTTGCCTTTTGCGAAAATACTTTGGGGTGTTTGCTTTCCCAAATGGGGTCATTTTGTGGTTGTTTCTCTTGTCCTGGCACTTCAGGAACTCAAGAATTATGATCGGTAGTAAAGAAATTACCGTAAATGCATAATTTATGCTCTTTGAAAGTCCAAATGTGCCCCTTGGATTTTGGGCCCCTCTATGCATATAGGCTGTGAAAAAAATCACACACACGTGGTATCCCCATACTCGAGAGGCATACCGCGTTTTGGGGTGAATTTGTAAGTATGCCTATGTTGTGTGTAAGAAATAAAGAAAATTACAAAGCGTGAACAAAAGCAAATGTTATTTAACCACTTGCCGACCGTGTAGCGTAGATACACGTCGGCAAGTGGCACCCATTGTTGTGGGAGGACGTTATATATACCCCTGGGGCGCGCACCTGGGAGCATCCGTGACCGCCGGGTCTATGAGACACGGCGCATCACGGATCACGGTAAATGGCCGCTTGGAGCATCACATGTAAACAAGCCGGCGGAAGTGCCGGCTTGTCTCCCCCCTCTCTGCACCGATCGGTGCAGTGTGACAGGGGAGGGGGGAGAGAGGAGATGCAGCGGTGCT
>BLSH010185339.1:56828-68386 GCA_018402905.1 Glandirana rugosa
TTCGTCAAGAGACGGTATGAACGAGGGATAAATGACGTTAATGAATTGATATGTAAGTGGTGCCCGTGCTCGGAAGGACTTCGGGAACTCCGGTAGTAGTGATGGTAGGGATTCGGTCCATTTGGTGTACTACTGGGTCGGTTGATGTCCGTATATAGGAACGACTTGAGTCTGTGGTTTTATATACGGTTTGAAGATCGGTGCGCGGATAGGTGTGAGTAGGGCTACCCTGGGCAACTATATATGTCCCTCACGTCTTAATAATCCGTTCAACATAAAAACTCCTTATTAAAATAATAACTTGTTGTTGGTACAAGAGTTACTAAGGTTTTTGAGTAATTATAGTTTCGACTTATAAAAACCTTCATCAAAAATCAAACAAAAATCAACATCGATAAAATCCTCCTATAGACACACACGTCCACTGATAATGACACGTATTAATAATCCGTTTGATATTAATGAGTTTTTGGAATCATTGAGAACATGGTTGTTGTTCAATAATAAAATTATTCCTCAAAAATACAACTTGCCTAATAATTCTGCACTCCCTGTATATATCAACGGGTCCCATCGGGATGAGTGTGGATAGGCGCGTGGCTAGAAGTTTGGCATATATTTTGGTGTCTGAGTTCAGCAAGGATATATGCCTGTAGTTGGCTGGGTCATCATGTGGTTTACCTGGCTTAGGGATGGTAGTGATGATGGCCTCAAGGGCTTCAGGAAGGCTCGTGCCCGTGGTGAATGTATAGTTAAGTAATTGCAGTAAATAGGGAGCAAGTATGGCAGAGAACTGCTTATAATACTCGTTACAGAAGCCGTCGGGACCTGGGGCTTTGTGTAGAGGCAGGCAAGCAATGGTTTGATTTAATTCAGCCAGGGAGATTGGACCAGAGATTTGGTCCAATTGTGCCTGAGTTAAGGAGGGTAGGGACAGATCATCCAGGAATTTTGAGATATCGGTTGCCGTGGGAGGCAACCGATATCTGGCTGAATCTGTCAGCAATATCTTTAGGATTAGTAAGCTTTCTTTTGTGGGGGGAGGTTAAATATGGAATTTTAGTGTGTACTAAATGTTCCTTAAGTTGCTTTGCAAGGCGCGCTCCTGGTATGTTGTGACGGGCGTAAAAATTCAATTTCAGCCTCTTCAGTGCAAAATCAAAATTTGATTGTAAGTAGTTACTTAGATTCTGTATAGCGTTATTCAGTTCTGTTTCTAAATTGGGTGAGGGTTGCGCTTTATGAGCTAACTCAAGCGACCATATTTGGTCAAGCTATTTAGTGGTGGCAGCGTTACAAGCTTTTCTCTCCTGAGCGCCCAGTTTAAGAAGAAGACCTCTAATATAAGCTTTATGTGCATTCCAACAAGTATTCAGATTAGATACCGAGTCAGCGTTCATGTGGAAGAAATCTCTGATTTAGGATTCAACTTGTTTCTGTAGCAGTGGTTTAGTAATCAGGGAGGTGTTTAGTCTCCACATTTTCCCCATTTGTTTGGGATTGGCTGGAAAAAGTTGAATTGAGATTGGCGCATGGTCTGACCACGTAATGTGGCCAATAGTTGCCGACTGAATGGTTTGTAGAGTATGCTTGTCTACTAGAAACAAGTCTATCCTAGAATAGGACTATTGGGTGTGCGAAACATAGGTGTAGTCTTTTTCGGTGTCATGGAGGCACCACCATGGGTCAAATAGCTCTTCTGAGTGGAGAAGATTAGGGAGAGCTGAGGATTGTTTCCTAGTGGGGTTGGAGGAAGTGTGATCTATGATCTGCTTAAAGTCCCCTCAGAGGATTAGGGGGAATTGGCGGAAAGGTTGAAGTTTTGCCATTATAGTCTTGTAGCATTGGTGTTGATGGGTGTTAGGTGCATATATATTAACCACAGTCATAATGTGGTTGTTGAAAGAAGCGTGAAGGATAATGAACCTGCCCTGGGCGTCCACTTCGGAGTGGATCAATTGACATGCTACCGCATTGCTGTCGGGACCTCAGCTTTCTTTTTAGTGGAGTTGGCATAAAAGCAATGTGGATACTGCTTGTGGGAGCATGTGGGGGGCTTAAGAGAAGAGAAGTGTGTTTCTTGAGCACACATAATATCTGTTTTTAACATTAAGGCTTCCTTCCACAAAAGATGGCGTTTGAAAGGGGAATTTAGGCCTTTTACATTAAGTGAGGATATGTTAATAGCCATATTGGGAAATTGTGTCTTTTACTTCAAAAGTGGTAGGGGTGTGACGAGAGAGAAGACACCTGTTTTATCGTACACCAAAGGTCAAGGTGGGATGAGCACAACTCTGGGGAAATAACAAATGAACTAACAAGAAGGTAAACAACACAACAACTGTTGTTGCTACAAGTCATAGCAATTGGTCTGGTTAAACTGTTACTAGATCTTACCTATAGCAGTGATACTAATCAACTCCGGGTTGCAGGATAAGAGTAACTGAGGGTTCTTAGCACTCTATACTGGAGCAGGGGGACAGGTAGACTATGATAATAAGTATAATAAACCATAGCATACTCATCTGGGACATATGGAGATAGCAGTATTCTTGTTATAGTTCATGGTAGGACCTGGATAGAACAAGGTTTAAGTAGGCTTCAATATTGTTGCTGAGCTCGAGGAGGGAGCCGGTTGGTGTTGAGACGTTGTGGATCGCGAGGACCTAGTGGGTGATGTTCAGATGGTGGTGGTGGAGGAGGTGTAGAGATAAACCTCCAATTTTGTAGCTGTTTGATACTCTCTTTGGGCGTTAAGATATTGGTTGTTTGAGATATATCAGCAGCAGAGACTGCAGTTGGTCCCCTCTCCTTTTTGTCGTCTGTTGGGTATTTTTACATATATATGTAGCATGAGACAGTGCAATGATGATGATCTACTGTTATTTCAATTCTGTACATGTGATCTGACTATGTGCTATGTATGAACTTGTTCTGCCTTTTTGTATGTATGGTATAAACAATTGCATGTGAAAAATATTTATAATGAAAGAAAAAACTCTTGGTTCTGTACTGCTATATTCTCTCTATGCCATTATATGTTGAACATACTATATTGCTGTGTAAGCTCCTTTTACAAAATGTGGAAATCATTGTGATTTAATTATGAATCAACAGACTAACTTAACATCCTGAGGTGCTGGTGTGGCCCACTTGCCCTCCCGGCCCCCGCCCGGTGCACCCAGCCCCCCGGCCTTCCAGGCCTTGGGGGGCATTCTGTCTCCATGTGGGGAGCTGGGTGGGAGATTCGGGAACACGCCCAACTTGTCGGGCCTTTCCCGTTTTTCTCTCCTTTGTTTCTCCACTGGAGTCCTTGCGTCGGTGGAGTGCGCATGCGTGGCTTCCTTAGGTGTCCGCAGATGGGGGAGCCGTGCATGCGCATTTCGGGAGCCTCATCGCGTCACTCTTTTGGCCACCCCCGTCCCACCCACCATTGTGAACGTTGCACGTCGCGTCTCTAATGACGCATAAAGGAATGGACGCGAAGTGTCCATCCAATGCGCATGCTCTGGCGTCTTTTAAAAGCCATGTGTGCAGAGGGCTTTAGTGCGCACAGCCACTCTGCACACACCACGCCAGAGGACTACTTGGGAAACCATTCAGGTATGCGGGGATTTGTTTTCCCTTCCCCACCTTCAGCCCGCTTTGCATTCCCCTCTTTTTGCCCTCTTTGCAGACAATTGGGCACTTTTGTCTGGGTTGGATTCTTGTACGTGGGTAATTTTCAAGTTGATTTAAAGTTGTACTGTGCTACGGCTTGGGTTGTGCTAACACATCGTAATGGCAAGGGTCCCTTTTTGAAACATGTCCGCTGAAGGGATGATGATGATTGGTCATCGCTTTTTAGCGGTGATTCATAAATGCAATTGTGAAGTTACAATTAGAGGTGATCCCTGGTAACGAATGACTATAGAGATACAAGGATGGGTGATCTTCCCCGTTCCCCCTGAGGACTAGAAAGGTTATTAAGGGGTTTTCATTTTTTTTTTTTTTTTTAACACTAATGACTGTTTCCCAGTAGGTGCTTGGGCACCTTTATATTACAATAAACATATAATTTTTTACATATATAGATTCGTGACGACTTTTCAACATTCTCCAATAATCGTGGAAACCAAACTCCCTTCCAATACAATTGCATTACGGTGGGATCGGCGCAACTGTAGTGACGATCACGGAGGCTCAGTGGTGACCGGTTGGGTGGTGTGTTATCAGCAGCAACTCGTTTTAGATTACCCAGTATTAACTGGATTATATGGTTGATTCTGCTCTTGTTTTTAAACATACTCATAGAGTGCCACAATTGTACTTACCAGCAATGTGATTTTGAAGGTAAAAGAATCTAGATGCCTCTAGTGGTCTGGAACAGTATTGTTGTCTTTTGAATGTGATCATAACATTTGTACTGTATTATATTATAGAATTGATTCTCTTCAAAAAACAAAGTCCCTGAAGAAGTGTATTGTTGGACTTCGAGAATCAGCATACCTTGGCTGTTTTATGTATTGTATATACTTGCAGTCTGTACAACTGAATCGCACTCTGTGCCTTTTTTATATAATCTCCCCCTTTTTTTGTATTGTATACTAATAAATTAGTAAAGTCTATTCAGAATTGTGAAGTCAGTTTGCCTGTAAAAATCCCATGTTCTAATCGAGGGAACTTTTCCTTACAATTGGAAAAAGTGAATGCACGCCAGCAAATCTCTCGGGATAGAATCCGGTAAGTAATTTGGTTTTGCGATTCTGTGTGCCCGATCTATAGTTATGTCCAACTGCAATAGTTGGGGGATGAGTTTAAGGAACAGCTGTTGGATGTATTGTGTGATTTCTGATGGCTTCACTGACTGAGGGATGCCTCTGAACTTGATGTTGTTCTTTCGAGAGCGGTCCTCAAGGTCCACCATTTTCGCTTGCAAATAATGAAGTTCTTCCGATTGTTTGGTTAGGGTTTCAGATGTTGCTTCATAAGCAGAGGCCTGTGCTGTAGCCTGGTTTTCAAGTGCATCTGTGCGCTCCTCAATTTGGTCCAGTATGGTATGGAGGGAAGAAAGTGACGTGTGCAGTTCAATTCTTAGGTCTTTTTGAAGTGAAAGCAGCGTCATTTTTAGTGTTTGTTCAGATGGTGGTTGGTCTGTGGCAGGGTGTGCAGCCAATGACTCCTGTAAGCCTTCAGGATTTGTTATTTCTTTCCAATGCTGCTTTTTATACAGGGGGGTTTTAGACGGGGACTGGGCTGGAGATTGAGCAGCCCTTTTGCCTGTCTGTTAGTGAGCCCTGTTGAGACATGGTGCCATTCTCCGCACTATCCATATCGATCTGCGAGTTCTCCAGGTCTCGTTGTTCCTCCGGCATTTGTGGTAATAGTTTAGGAAGAATTGTTCCAGTACAGGTCTGGGTGTTTTGCACGTTATGACTGTGAAACTCAGATATGTGATGTGTCTTCTCTGTATTTCGAAGTTTCTTCTTGGGCATACCTCAGAGTCAAACAGTGTCTTATCTCCATCTATATAGGAGGATATGAGGCAAGAGCGGTATAGAGGGTGTCTCGGAAAGTGTTCCAATTCTGTAAACTGTTGTTGCGGCACAATTTTTGGTATAGCAGCAGAGAACTGAGAGCTGGCAATCTTCTACAACAGGATATGAATTGGTAAACAGGAAGCGTCTGGTTAATGTCCTGGGTGTCGGGCTACAGCAGGGGCCCCAGTATGAGAGGGTCCTGTGCCCAGTACGTGGGTGTAGGGTCTGTCAGCCGTGCAGAGGGTAGGCTGTCGGTATGCTGTAGTGACTATATGTAGCCGGTTAATATGGTATAAGTGGCTGTTTCACCTTCAGAACACTCACCTGTCTGGAGGTGAGTCTCACCTCAATTTCACCACTCCTGTGCCTAAAATCTGAGTGGAACCTGTGCGGCAGGAGGGAGGGGGGTGCAGGGGCAGGATGTTCCACAGGTGCCGTGTCTATCCCCAGTCAGGAACAATGCGTTTTAATTTGCAGCACCAGGTTAGGCAGTGATGTATCCCTGCTCAGCGCCTCCACTGTTTCCTTATTGTGGTCAGCTAAATAGCAGGCAGTATAGGGATGTATGGGCAGCAGAGTTCTATGTTAGCCCATTTATGGCTCTGCGGCTAGGCGGTAAGATAGCGGCCAGTCTCGAGCTATCCCCTGATGCCAGGTGTCTCCTCTCCGCTTCCCTGCGGTGATCTCTGTATTGTGAGTTGTGGGGTCACAAGCGGGTGAGGGGTGCAGGGACAAGATGTGTCTTGAGTTGTTTCCCTGTCTGACAGTGGAGACCCGTTTATATCTCCCTCGTGATCTGCGGCTGGGCCGCAAAATGGCAGCCGGACCGACACCACCGCTGCCAGTGATGTGTCTTTGGGTAACCCCACGTCTTCCCTGTCCTATGCTGGGGTAGGAGCGGCGTGCAGTAGAAGGATGGGGGTGTGGAAGTAGTCTGTGCCCCGGTCTGCAGTTTTCAGGAGTCCAAGCGGATCTGTCTGGGGGCCGCTGCTAGACCTCAAGATGGTGGCCAATGCAGATGTGAGGGCTCCACTACGGTCTTCACAATAATCCCCTCCTGTTTCAGGATTGTGTCAGTCACATCTCATCCGCGAGCAGGGGATGTGGGGAGTCTTGAATGGATGTTAAACCTTCTCACCCAGCTTGCTGTGAGGAGGATGGAGGTCGATGGTAGTGTCAGGATCCGGCGCTCCGTTCCAGGCTCCGTCGTTCCTGGTCCTCCGTCTGAGCAGTGTTCGCTCCCAAACTTGAGCGTGTTGTAGCCCGGAGTAGTAGGACCCCCCTCAGATGGTATTTAGGGGGGATATGTTGATTTGTCCAACGCTGGAGTTACTAATTGTCCCAGGCTAAGCGGAACTGTGAGATCAAGCAGCCATTACAGTCCGCAGCCAGCCACGCCCCCGAAAGAAGCTGCTTTTAACTGCTTCTACTACAAGCCAAGCCTACAGTTTGCTATTGCAAGGACTTCTGCTTTAGCTTTTCAGAAAGGAGATCACTGTCCTCAACTTGTACACGGTTCTCATTTTTGGAGTATACTACTCAATTCTCTCAACCCTATCCCAGTTACTCCAAAAATAAAAACAACAAAAAAGAACACCCCTAGACTGGCTTTTGGGGGAACCCGGACAATTTCCAGCGGCTCCTTCAGGGGTAGCGCTACATAACTCTTTACCAACTATATGTCACTTTGCTAAAGGACCAGCAAAGCAGATTGGCTTCTTTATCTGTTGAGCAACCTAGAATCAAAAGAAGGCTCCATATATCCAGCCACAATGGCGATCTGCTCCTTTTAAGAAAGTAGCCCATTCCAATGCCCCAATTTGGCTACTTCCTGCAAACCAAAACCCAAGTGGAGGGCTCTGCGACCCGCGCAACATGAGATTCTAGAAAACCAGGATCTACTATGCCCACCCTCAACAGGTCCCAGATAAATGTTATAAGCCAGACACGCAGTAGTAGGCTTCATGCACACAGGACTTTAAAAAAAAGTCCAAAAAACGTCAGTAGCTTATCAGGGATTTTTTTGGCTTTTACCAGCATTATATTACCGGCGTTTTTGCATGTTTTTTCGCGTTTTTTCACATTTTTGAAGGGCCAGCATTTTGGGTTTTTTTTCAATTGGTCTAAAACTTCCAAAAACGTTGGGGATCAATGTTTTTGAGCGTTTTTGGGAGTTTTTGAGCGTTTGAACGTTTTTATAGCTGGGGTTTTTTTACAGCTCAAAAACGTCACTGCTAAAAACAGTTGATAACAGCCTATGTGTGCATGAATACATAGGACAACATGATGGAGGGTTTATTGACTGTAGAAAAAACCTCTGCAGCTAAAAACAGCTGCTGTAAAACAGTCAAAAAACGTCCTGTGTGCATGAGGCCATATACGGAAGTTGTTTCCTTTATATACTGTTCGACCGCAACGTATGATTTTGCCTTTGTGTTCTCCACAGCGGGAATATTTTTTTGTAATTGACATGGTGTCTTTTCTATGTCTGTACTTTATATTTTAAAATTAATAAACTTTATTCTTTTTAAAAAAAGCAGGTTCCATATGGCACTACTAACTGCAGACACAATCTATACAAAAAGTCCAGTCCAACCCCCACAGCCAAGACATCCCTGCAATCCTGTGCTTCATGCCTCCCACCTTTCCAAGTTAGCACAGCACTTAAAGCAAACATGTCACAACCTGAGCAATCCAAACTGAGCACATCATTTAATGTATTAGCAGAGTTCACTTCATTCAAATGCAAATGTATACTTTTCCTGTAAATGTTTTACAGCCTCCAGTCTCTCTGCTTGGCTTTGTGATGCAAACCCTCACCGAACAATAAAAAGTTTTGGAAGTCAGGAAGAGGTGGACCAATGCTTGCCAATTATATATAATGAAAAGTTTTGCATACAAATGTAGCTGCTTATATCTCCGGAGCTGTCATTTTGGGGTTTTTGGAAGGAAATTACTATTGAATTCCTTATTAATTTTTTGTCAACTGCTCATTGTTCATTTCCCAAATCTGTGACAGGTTTACCAGGCAGACCTTTATATTAATCCCAAATTTAAAAGGTGCAATTCCTGTGCAGTGTTAAAGTAAATATAAAGTCAAGTGCTTCAATATCTCCAGAGCTAGCAGTAATCATCAGGGTCTTCACACCAACAGACTCAATGGACCATTTAGACTTCCAAGCATCTCAGAAGATAGGCAGCTTGGAGCAAAGACAGGAAAGTATGTAGCACCTATAAACATAGAAATGATTACATATATAATAAATGTGTGAGGGTGTACAGCAATTGGCATGTTCTATTTGTGACTGCTATAGGCTCCAGGCTCCTTCTTAAAAAAATAAAAGTCAGCAGTTACAAATACTGTAGCTGCTGACTTTTAATAATAGGACAATTACCTGTGGAGGGATCCCGTGGTGTCTTCACCCAAGCCGATTTTTCAGTGGGCTTTTGGGTGCTGTTGTAAGGGAAACCAACAGTGAAGCCTTGTGGTTTCACATCCGTTTCCCTACTGCGCATGTGAGAAGCACGCTACGCTTTATAAATGGCCCAATGGCGTGGGAAAGAGCCGATGACTTTGCCATGGTGAGTCACCAGCAAGTGGGAGCGGGTATCTGTCAAAACAGGTACACGCTCCTCCCGAAAGGTGCCAGATGTGGCAGCGGAGGGGGGAGGAGGCAAACAAGCGGAGCTTCCCCTTTTGGGTGGAACTCTGCTTTAATTCGTAATGAGTAGTTTAACCCCTTCCCGCCGGTAGGACGTCCATGGACGTCCTGGATTTGAGGGGTGATATCTGAAAGGTGCCAGCAGCTACAGGCACCGTTCAGATATAATTTTTTTAGGCTGGCAATTCTGTACACCATGGAAACGGTCATAGTGGCAGTTCAGCCACTTAATCGTTCTTATAGGCAGTGGCAGGGGATGTCCCCCCCCTCCCGCCGCCATTCGGTGCTTCTCCCGTGCCACCCGTACGATTGGCGGCAGGTAGAAGGAATCCGTCACCGCCGGATTGTCGTCATGGAGATGACTGATGACCATCTGGTCACCAGTCATCTCTATGACCCTCGGAGGCCCGGGCGCGACTTTATGACGTCACATCCGGGCCGGCTTTAGTAAACAGAGCCGTGGTCGCTGCTGGAAAGGCTGGGATCGGAATTTTTTTTTCTGATCTCAGCCTTTCCAGCCAGTAGGAGAGATGTGAGGTCATATTGACCCCCACATCTCTCCAAAAAGAGTACCTGTCACGCACCATTCCTATTACAAGGGATGTTTACATTCCTTGTAATAGGAATAAAAGTGATCAAAAAAAAAGAAAATTAAAGAAACAGTGTAAAAATAAAAAAATAAAAGTAAAATAAATAATAATAATAAAAATAAAAATAAAAGTCCCCGCGTGCTCGCTCGCAGAAGCGAGCGCATATGTAAGCCCCGCCCACATATGTAACCGGTATTCAAACCACACATGTGAGGTATCGCCGAGTGCGTTAGAGCAAGAGAAGCAATTCTAGCACTAGACCTCCTCTGTAACCCTAAACATGTAACCTGTAAAAAATTTTAAGGCGTCGCCTATGGAGATTTTTAAGTACCAAAGTTTGCCACAATTCCACGAGTGTTCGCAATTTTAAAGCGTAACATGTTGGGTATCAATTTACTCGGCGTAACATCCTCTTTTACAACATCCAAAAAAATTGGTCTAACTTTACTGTTTTGAATTTTTTTAATTCACTAAACTGTGTCTTTTCCAAAAACAACGCGTTTGAAAAATTCCTGCGCAAATATCGTGTGATATAAAAAGTTGCAATGATTGCCATTTTATTCCCTAGAGTCCCTGCTAAAAAAACATATATAATGTTTGGGGGTTCTGAGTAATTTTCTAGCAAAAAAATGATGATTTTTACATGTAGGAGAGGAGTGCCAGAAATGGCCCGGTAAGGAAGGGGTTAATGAACTTCACATTGCCAGGCCTTCAGTTCTTTAAATGTCAGATACTGAATGTTATTCTGTTTCAAATGCCGCTTTGTGCATTGACAATGCCGCCTTAGACCCAGTCTGTCTGGACAGTATGGTCACCTGCTGACTTGCCACTATCCACAAGCAGCTTAAAGTGATGCTTAAGTCTTATTTTTTTTATTTAAAAATAACAAACTTACCTGCTCTGTGTAATGGTTTTACACAGAGCAGCCCAGATCTTCCTCTTCTCAGGTCCCTCGCTCCTATACACTCCCTCCTGCTGTGTGTGCCCACAGCAAGCAGCTTGCTATGGGGGCACCTGAACCCATCCCTTCTCTTGCCTCATTGGCTCACTGACTTTGATTGATAGCAGCAGGAGCCAATAGAGCCTGTTGTGTGTCTCAGCCAATGAGGAGGGGGAGTTCTGGCCAGCCGAGTCTGTCAGGCAACATCACTGGATCAAGATGGGGCTCAGGTAAGTATTAGGGGGGCTGAGGGGGCTGATGCACACAGAAGGTTTTTTATCTTAAAGCAGTGGTTCTCATCTCCTGTCCTCAGGACCCACTAACAGGCCAGATTTTAAGTATTACCTTGGGGAGATGCAGACTAGAATACTGCAATCACTGAGCAGCAAATGATATCACCTGTGATGCATTTCAGTTATCTTGACTAGAGTTGAGCGAACACCTGGAAGTTCGGGTTCTGCTGGTCCGTCCGAACTTCGGGACAAAGTCCGGGTCCGGGTCCGGACGGAACCCGAACGATCGCACGGACAACGAACCCCATTGAAATCAATGGGGACCCGAACTTTTAGGCACAAAAATGGCTGTAGCAAAGTCCTGGAAAGCCCCAGAGGGCTGCAAAAGGAAGTAAAATGGGGGTAAGGGTAGGGCAAGTGCCCTACAAAAAAATGGGGACAGGGAAATAACTGTAAATATTTTTAAAAAAATAAAAACATAAAAAAAGCAAAAATGGAGGTGAATGTGGATCATCTTCAAACTGTGTCTGAAAAGTATTAATTAACGGTAGAAGCCATATAACTGTTCTAAAATCATCTTCAAACTAGGGCAAGTGCCCTACAAATAAATGGGG
>BLSH010185339.1:106559-120278 GCA_018402905.1 Glandirana rugosa
CACCATAAGGGGTTACACCGAGCCCCACCTTGAAGTCATGGTAATCGCCATTGGGGGTTCGGTGTGAGCCCTAACGTAGCGACCTAGGTTCCTAATGAGTGAAACAGGGGACCTAGGTCGCTACAGGGGGCGGCACAGACGCCCAACACAGGAGACGGGTTACGGAGACACACGGCCCGAGGCAAGGGACGCTCGCAGCGCAGCGTGCCCCCGCTTTGGGCCGCGGTTTAAGTTTATCACTTTGTGTGTCATGTGTATGTCATGTGACATTAGAATATCTAATGTAATGACATACTTTATTAAAGTGTAGGGGAAACAGGGATCACGAAAGAATGACATATATAATATAAAAGTGCATGCAGGGCACTGGACAAACCACTAGGGACAAAGGGGATGTGAAATTATTTCATACAGTAATGTAATCTATAAGATTACAGTGTACTGTATGTGTACTGTGTGTTTCACTATTTGAATTTGGCGCCGGGTTTCGCCCCCGTGCGACGCGACGCTCGCAGGGAACGGAGCCCGGCACACAGAGGCATTGGGCAGAGGACACAACCCGCAGACACGGCGGGGGACATCGCTGGATCCAGGGGACAAAGTGAGTAATCCTTGGATCCAGCGATGCAATCCCGAGTGTGGCTTGGGGGTTACCGCTAATGGTACTGAAGTTCCACCCCGAGCCACATTGGGGAATACCACCAGAGAGGTTAAACAATGGTATTTTAACCTCCCTGTTGGTATGATTATGTCAGATTTTTGTGTCTCAAAGCGGTACATTGTTTCGCATAGAAATTTGGAGTTTTTTTATTGTAGGCCTATAATTCTTAGAAATAACTCACTTAAATCTGTCCAAACAAGAATCTAGTAGACATCTCGGGTATGATAAAGTTTGAAACAGGAAAACAGGAAATCATAAATTAAAATATAATAAATAACTATAAATAATTTTCAAAAAGAATACTATAATAGTAATAAAATGTATTCAATAATGTAATCAAATCAAAAACACTGAAATTTGCTCAGTTGCAGAATTGTCGCTGTCGTCACTTTCAGTGTCTGATGATAAATTTCCCCAAAAATCAGTATCACTCAATTCTGCAAATGATTCTTATTTACTATCGGTGTTTTCTAGCAGATCAAAAACTGCTTTTGACATAAAAGGACGCTTTTTGGGTGCCATGGACATTCTCAAGGTTCCAGGCAGAAAGAATGGCATATATAATATAAAAGTGCATGCAGGGCACTGGACAAAGCATTAGGGACAAAGGGGATGTGAAATAATTTCATACAGTAATGTCATCTTACAGATTACTGTACTGTATGTGTTATGTGTGTTTCACTTTTTGAATTTGCCGCCGGACTCTGCCTCCATGCGACGCGATGCTCACAGGGAACGGAGCCCGGCTGTAACGTTTGTCACTTATCTTGATGGAGAGCCTGACTTCCGTAGGAGGAGACCTGTCATACAACTCTGCCTCAAGGACCACTGGGATGGGAACAGTAGCCCTATGAGCGCAGCGGGGTAGGAGTGCCTGTGGAAGCCGCAGCGGCTGGTAGGATTCCAGGTGCAGGTTTCACAGGATAAGCTGGGTATGATGACAGCTTGATGAAGGTGAGTAGATGCAGAGCAGCAATCCCAGGCAATAGGTTAGCAGATAATAACAGTTTATTAAGCAAGGTCAGGCAAGCCAGGGTCGGTATTGGAGAAGGCAGGATAGTCAGGATAAGCCGAGTCTTTCAGATATAGCAGGTACAGGTACTCAGGAACTCAGGTATAGCTGCAGAAAAGACAGCGCTGCACAAGTGCATCTGCTGTCATATTAACCACTTCCGTACCGCCAGACGTCATATGACGTCCTTGGGTTTGAGTGGTGATATCTGAATAGTGCTTGCAGCTGCAGGCACCATTCAGATACCGTTTTTTTCAGCAGGCGATTCCCTGCAAGATAAAAGTGGTCTTAGTGGTGGATTCGCCGCAAGATCACTTTTATCAGCGGTGGGAGAGGTGCCCCCCCCCCCACCGTTTTCCGGTCATCTCCGCCTCTTACCGGAACCGCCGGCAGCGGCGGAAATGATCCGACCCTCTCCCCCCAGTGTCTCGGCTCCATATCATGGCGGGGCAGAAATGACTTCCGAAGTGACATCTGCCCAACGGTCTTAAAGGGCCCTTTTTTTTTTTTTGGCCTGTAATTTTTTTCTGATTTTTTTTGCATTTTAGTGTAAATCATTTTTTGTAATAGGAATAAAAGTGATCAATTTTTTTTTTTTTTTTAAAAGAGCAGTGTAAAAATAAAAAGTAAAAAGCAAAATAAATAATTAAAAAAAAAAAAAAATTTAAAGCGCTCCGTCCCGCCAGGCTCGCGAAAAGCGAACGCATACATAAGTCCCGCCCACATATGAAAACGGTGTTCAAACCACACATGTGAGGTATCGCCGCGATCGTTAGAGCAAGAGCAACAATTCTATCACCAGGTCTCCTCTGTAACACAAAACTGCTAACCTGTAGAATTTTTTAAACATCGCCAATGGAGATTTTAAAGTTGCAAAGTTTGTTGCCATTCCACGAGTGGACACAATTTTGAAGCATGACATGTTGGGTATCATTTTACTCGGCATAACATTATCTTTCACAATATGGAAAAAAATTGGCCTAACTTTACTGTTTTCTTATTTTTTAACTAAAAAAACTGAATTTGTTAAAAAAAAAGCACGCTTGGAAGACCGCTGCGCAAATACGGTGTAACATAAATTTTTTCAATGACCACCATTTTATTCTCTAGGGTGTTAGAAAAAAATATATATAATGTTTGGGGGTTCTAAGTAATTTTATAGCAAAAAAAACAGTTTTTAACTTGTAAGCACAGAATTCAAGAAACAGGCTTAGTCTTGACGTGGTTAAATGGCCATTGGTGCCAATTCACGCTAGTGAGCACACACCCGGCGCGCACCCCCGCATATGCACACGCCAGTGTCCAGTGTGGAGAATTACTGTGGGGACCCACGTGGGCACGTGCACACGCCTCCGCGACCGCGGCTCTGTAATACATCCCTGACATTGCCCCCTCCCAATGGGCAGTCTCCAGATGCCTAGCTGGACCCATTTTTCTGGATGAGCAAGAAAAAAGGCCCGGACTAACCTTCTTGCGTGAACATTACTCTATGGTTCCCAGGAATTATCCTCTGGTGTCCAGTTTGGAGAATTCCTGTGGGGACCGTGGCTCTGTAATACGTCCCTGACACCAGCATCACAGTGAATCGGGTGGAAGACACAGCCTGCTGACACAGCGGGGGGACATCGGTGGATCCAGGGGACAAGGTAAGTAACGCTGCCTGGATCCAGCGATGAGATCCCGAGTGTGGCTTGGGGTTACCGCTTTTGGTAATGAAAATTCACTCCGAGCCACACTCAGGAATACCACCAGGGAGGTTAATAAAGGTAGAACACTTACATTTAAGTAGATAAAAACAGGCACATCAAGGTTTGTTTACACGTGTAATATCCAGGGATCCAAAAGCGCATTATTAGGGGACAAACTCAATACAACCTGACGTGTTTCGGCCAAAAGGCCATCATACCCCATACTTGCAAGCTCCAGTTTTAGTAGATCAACCCCACAGCTTTTTCCCTTATGCTTTTCAGTTTCGGAGTTTGGACCGTGACTGCAAAGTTTGAAGACACCCTTATACATAACTTCAGCGCAAATTTTGAAGTGAAAGAATATGGTAAGATCATATCCTTTGTTTTATGATATTTGAATTATTTTTTATGACTTATTACTTTATTTTTATTGATCAGGATAAAAATAAAATTAAACACAAAACAAAACATTTTTAGAGGTCAGTGCGTAGCTTGTCAGTCAGAGTAGCCATCCAGCAACATGCCAGATTCCATCATAATGTTATGATCTCTCCAGCATTGGTAGGGGGAACTAATGTTTCCATTGAGATTGAAGAAATATTAAAGTGTATGTAGAGATATGTTTTTGTCTTTTGTTTTGGATAGAATAGGGAAGGATTTACCTGCCTGTAACATTTTTATTGCTCTCTGTGTTTTCAGTAGGTAGATTTACCTTCTTTAGTTCACGTGGTGACCACTGTCACTAAGGCTGGCCATACGTCATACAATTTTCTTGTACAATTTTCCTTTAGATTGACCAAAACCATATAATATGAGGTCAAACCTAAACTCTGTCAATTAGTTTGCAACCAGGCAAGCCCTTGCACTATATAGTTCAAGGTAAATCTAAAGAAAATTCAACAAGAAAATTGTACAATGTATGGCCAGCTTAAAGTGATTGTAAAGTCTCCTTTTTTTTTAGTTAAAAATAAAAACATTTCCTTCTTTGGCCCTTCTAACCCCTCCCTCCTGATGAGTGCCCCCACAGCAAGCAGCTAACTATGGTGGCACCTGAGTCACAGCTCCCTGTGTCCATTCAGACAAGGAGCTGCCCCCTCTCTCTCCTCATTGGCTGACTGACTTTGATTGAAAGCAGCGGAACCCAATGGTGCCACGCTGCTGTCTCAGCCAATGAGGAGGGGAGTCACCGGCCAGCTGAGACACTCCTACAACATCGCTGGAACTAGATGGCTCAGGTAAGTATTAGTGGGGCTGCTACACACAGAAGGCTTTTTATCTGAATGCATAGAATTCATTCAGATAAAAAAAAACCTTCTGACTTTACAACCTCTTTTAAGTCAGAAAGTGATGGGAAATGTTACAATTTTACAGTTGTCACCAGAACAGAAGATGAAGTGAAAATCCTCGATTGGGGACACCTGTTCCAGTGACAACTGTCAAAGAGTGGAATTACCCTCACCTTGTAGATATTTCCTCTCACTTTCCAGTAACCACTTCAGCCCCGGAAGGATTTCCAAGTTTAGGACCAGAGCACTTTTTGCGATTTGGCACTGCGTCACTTTAACTGACAATTGCGCGGTCGTGCGACGTTGTACCCAAACAAAATTTGTGTCCTTTTTTTCCCCACAAATAGAGCTTTCTTATAGTGGTATTTGATCGCCTCTGCATCATTTCTGATCACCGCTATAAACAAAAGAAGAGCAACAATTTTGCAAAAAAAACCAATATTTCTTAATTTTTGCTATAATGCATATACAAAAAAAATTTTTAAATAATTTTTTTTCATTGGTTTTGGCCGATTTATATTCTTCCTCATATTTTTGGTAAAAAAAAATCGAAATCAGCGTTTATTGATTGGTTTGCCCGCATTTACGAATGATGAGAGTTCATTTATGGGGTTTTTATTTTTTTTTAAATATTTTACTAGTAATGGTGGCGATCTGCAATTTTTAGCGGTACTGCGATATTGCGGTGGACATGTCGGACCATTTTGACACTTTTTTGGGACCATTGGCATTTATACAGTGATCAATGCTATGAAAATGCACTGATTACTGTGTAAATGCCATTGGCAATGAAGGCGTTGACCTTCAGGGGGCGCTCTAAGGGTTAACTGTGTTCCCTCAGTGTGTTCTATCTGTATGGGGGCAGTGCTGGCAGGGGGAGGGGAGTGATCACGGCTCCCATATACAGGAAGCCTGTGATCACAGCCCTTCCCCCTCTGTCAGAACGAAGATCCGTGTTTACTTACACGGACCTCCGTTCTCTCACTCTGGGGGGGTGATCGTGGATAACATCGAGTCCACCCTACCCGCTCCCTGTGTCCCCCCCCCCCGGAACACAGTGAGCAGGCCTCCGGCGGTGCACGCTCACAATACTCGTTCTCGCGGCCGCAGTCAGGTGACGGCGTTTCACGATAACAAGCCGGGCAGTCGGCAACTGGTTAATAACAGACAAATTGAATGTTGATGGAGATGAGAGCCTCTTTCCCACATCCCTGCCCTGGGGGATCTTGGGGTGAATATCAGTATCTGGATGCCCCCTTTGAAATATGTGGGTCCCCATACATGAATGAGTAAAGGGTAATCATTAAAAAAAAAAAAAACGAAGGAAATAAACATACCACATGTTTGACAATGTCCTTTAGATTAAAAAAAAGCCAAGCTGGCAGGGAAATCTAATTCATCGACAAATGTGTCTTTTTTTTTCCCTAGCTCATATTAGATGTACCACATCACAGGCAGGTTTAGGGCATTCCTCAAGCATGCTATTTAACCACCTCCGGCCCTCTGTATAGTGTATAATGATGGCCCCTCTCGTTCTGGGACGATGTGGTATGACGTCGCCCCAATTTCACTGCTCTCGCGCGCCCGCTCTTTACTGATGTGATTGGCTGTGTCCAATCACAGCCAATCACATGTAAACATGGAAGTGCCATTTATCGTCTCACCTCACCCTACATTGACAGAGTGTGAGGGGAGGAGAGCTGATCAGCAGCATCTCCTCGCATGGGAGACCTGTACAGGTAATTAGGGAACTGACCATAAGTGCCCTGATTATTAGTGCAACCCCAGCAGGGCCCAGCAGTGATGCCAGCCAGTGACCATCTGTTATGGCAATCTGTGTTCATCAGTGACACCAATCTGTGCCCATCAGTGCTGCATTTCAGTGCCCATCAATGCCTGTTCATCAGTGCTGCCCATCAGTGCCCATACTTGCCGCCTATCCATGCCGACCTGAGTGTAATCAGTGTGGTGCTGAGAGAGAAGGAGCAAGCTGTGAATGAACATGCCTGCAGGTCTGAAGCAGACCCTGTGAGGTCTGTTCATTAGCCAGGAGGCTTATGTTTTGGTTGTGGGTTTGTTTTTCTACCCCTGCGAGGAAGACCTTTCTGTTCATCCTTATTGTCTGAGTGAATAAACAGGGGCAAGAAGCCCTTAACCTGTCATACGGCTAGATTACTTGCTTGGGGAACCCCTCCACTTGAAACTGATCGCCCAATATATATATATATATATATATATATATATATATATATATATATATATATATATATATATAGCATATGTGTTTGTTTGTGTGTGTGTTTCAGAAAAGTTACCCTTTAGATTATTTCCAATTTTTCAATGTGGTTTTCATACTGATCATTAACCTGGCGGTATTGTTATGTCAGATTTTTGCGTCTCAAAGCGGTACAGTTTTTTTGCATTGAAATTTGGAGTTTTATATTATAGACCTGTAATTCTTAGGAATAACTCACTTAAGACAAGAGTCTAGTAGACATCCTGGGTATGATGACGTTTGAAATAACAAAATCATAAATAATAATATATTTGAAGAAAAAAATTATAATATAATAAATAACTATCAATAATTATCAAAAATAATAATATAATAATAATAATAAAATGTATTCAATAATGTAATCAAAC
Organism: Glandirana rugosa; assembly: GCA_018402905.1. Lineage (NCBI taxonomy): Eukaryota > Metazoa > Chordata > Amphibia > Anura > Ranidae > Glandirana > Glandirana rugosa. The sequence continues at coordinate 113,853 of BLSH010185339.1, forward strand.
CAAAAACACTGAAATTTGCTCAGTTGCAGAATTGTCACTGTCGTCACTTTCAGTGTCTGATGACGAATTTCCCCATGAATCAGTATCGCTCAATTCTGCAAGTGATTCTTATTTACTATCGGTGTTTTCTAGCTGATCAAAAAACACTTTTGATGTAAAGGGACGCTTTTTTATGCCATGGACACTCTCCAGGCAGAAAGAATGGCATATATAATATAAAAGTGCACGCAGGGCAGTGGACAAAGCACTAGGGACAAAGGGGATGTGAAATGATTTGATACAGTAATGTAATCTTACAGATTACAGTGTACTGTATGTGTTATGTGTGTTCCATTTTTTGAATTTCCCGCGACGCTCGCAGGGAACAGAGCCTGACATCACAGCTCGCAGACACAGCGGGGGACATCACTGGATCCTGGGGACAAAGTAAGTGACCCAGCCTTGGATCCAGCAATGCAATCCCGTGTGTGGCTCGGGGTTACTGCTATTTGCAGTGAAAATATACACCGAGCCACACTTAATTCAGGGTATGAAAATATATAATACAATATATACACCTATAGGATATCTTTCTAAAATGGTGGCAAAAAGAACCCCCCCAAAAAAAACATAGTTGGTTATATTTATAAGGGTGGCTTCACACTGCCCCACTGTGCCCTGCACACAGGACTTTTGGTCACACACATCCAAACCACAGGACATATAAGAAGTCTATGGCAAAGCACAGCTAACCCGTACCAAAACCTCGGGTAAAGAGCAGAGCGGCAATGTAAAGTTTTAGTTTCAGTTGATACTTTTTTTTTCATTTTTTCATTATTAATAGTCAGAAAAAAATTATAAAGTGTGTCTAGTTATAATGTTGCATAAGACTCCTGTTGGGGAGGTTGACCCTCACTTACCTTCTTTGGCCATTTCTATAAATTGAATAAATGCACAGGGGGCCAATATGAGATATTCTTTATTTATTATTGCAGTTCTACCCAGTTTTGAGGTGAAAATAATCGCAAACCAAAAGTATTTCAACATCAAAGATCCAGAATTCAGAGTTGAGATCCACGCAAAGTGAGTATAAATGCAGACTGTGTGTTTTATCTGTATGTTCTTGTGATCGGTGATATCTATACAGTAACTGTCTATTCTCAAATATATTTCTTTTTCTTCTTTTATTAGTTATCTCTATGGGAAGCCTTTATATGGTATGGCTTATGTGCTGTTCTCGATCTCAAAAGAAGGTGAAAAGAAAAGTCTCCCAAATACCCTAAGAAGGATTGAGGTATTGATTCTTATTCTGCTAAAACCCAATTGAACCTACTGTTTAAATCAGCTAAATGTATTCTATGTACATCAAAATAAAACGTGTGCAACGTCTTAGGATTCATGCACATGGAGATTGTATTGGAATTTTTATGCCTAAAGTAATTTCCTGGTGCTTTCCCACACCTAGCAGGGGCTGCGAACAGCCTGCCATACAAGTGAATGGCTTTTTGCGGACATACTCCTATAAACACTGATGGTATTTTGTATTAGCATTTACCCACGCATGCACATCTGATGTATTTTCTAAATGCAAAACTTCCTGCATTTATAAGAGTATAGCAAAAAAGAGTCAATCACTTGTATGGCAGGCTGTGCCCCAAAATTACTCTAGGCATATAAAATGACTATCAAATCTTATCCTTACAGTTAATTATCCTTTTAAAATAGCCACAGCATAAGCAGAAAAGCCTGTTTCCCGCAAGCAACTGCAAAGTGGGACTCTTGCACTCTGTGAGAAGCAGTGGTCTCATTGCAGAGATCCAATACACCACTTACTGTGTTAGGCCCATGACTCTGCAATAATCAAAGGTCATGCTCCCTGTTGAATTTAGAGCTCTGGCTCAGTCTCAGCAGGGGACACGTAGGACCTCTGCTAAAGATCACAGCTTTTCTACAGAGAGCAAGAAGAGTCTCACTCTACAGTTGCTGGCAGGGGACAGGCATTTCTACTGAGGCTGCTTTAGAAAGGATTCACAGCCAGAAAATGATTGAGACCAGGGGACATCACTAGTTGCTAAGTATGTGGTGGGTGTCAACACCCACTGCTCCCTTAACAACCATTGAAAGGAAGCTGTCATGTATATAGTAGCAAAAGAAAAGGGGCTATTTATATAGGATATTCTGCTTCCCTGCCTTTAGCATTTAACACTAGCTGACACTACTGAGGGTTTTATTGCCTATTGTGACGGAGGTAGGAGGGGGAGGACTGGCAAGGTGAGTATCTTTACAAAGACCCTGTCAGTTTGTCCTGAATGGGTAGGATGATAGCGTTTAGACAGGAGAAATCATTGCCAGATCCCAAGTGTGCCTTCATGAATGGTTTATTTTTAGATCAATTGTTAAATAGAATTGTAAGAATACAACCTTACTTTGGCCGGTCTAATTCCAGATACAGGATGGTGAAGGATCTGCTTCTCTGAAACGAGAAGACTTAATTAAGCACTTCCAGGAGGAGAAGCACATGCTTCAATGGAGACTAAGTGTATCCGCTACGGTCATCACGGACTCAGGTGGGAGCTTCAACTCGCTGGTATCTACCAAAATCTGAAATATCAGTTTTGGAGTTTAGAATGCCTGAAATTGCTTTCTAGAATACATATGGAAATTGAGATGTTCAAACAAAGAGGCCTACGTACACTGAGACCCCATACACACTATTAGATTTTCTGCAGATTTTTGTCTTCAGTCTTAGACCCCAATTAGATTTTCTGCAGATTTTTGTCTTCAGACTTACCAAAACCATATAATATGAGGTCAAACCTTACGAGTTTCAATTTATATGCAATGAGGCAGGCCCTTGCACTACATGGTTTTGGTAAATCTGAAGACAAAAATCTGCAGAAAATCGAATAGTGTGTATGGGGTTTTAGACTTTTTTCCCTCTATGCAATTTGGCACATTGGACGGTGAGTGTTTTCCATTGATTCTGTCAGCTGTGGCAGATTCAGCCTTGGCACCTCAATGGCTTTCAGGTCTGTTTTAAAGGTGGACCATCAGCTTTTAGGCTGCCTTCCTTGTTTCTTCTTTCTTCTAGGTGGTGGCGACCAGTACATTATGATTTTGGATATGTGTTTGTTGCGTAGATGCAGAATATGTCCGGCTAGCCATAAACTCGATTGGTGACAGTTTCTTCTAGCTTCTGCATATGACTTTGGGATTCAGTCTCTGTGATTGTGATCTTCCAAGTTTCACTGGCATATAGGGCAGTGGGTATAACAATTGCTCTACCGTGGCCGGTTCCAAGCCCATGCTGAGAAATGAGGAAGGTTGGATGCTGGGCCAGCAATCCAGCCCCGTAAAACTTTTTACCACTAGGAAAACATTAAGTGCATAAAGTAAAAGGGGATTTGCAGTTTTTACATGGTGAGCTGTAGGTTAATTTCCCCATCTACTTAATAATTTATTATTTAAAGTAATTCCTTTTTTAAACTGACCCTGTTGCCACACCATTAATTTCAGCAACAGTCTTCTCATATGTGAATTTAACATATTTTATGCATGTTATTTACCTGTAAAAGTCTCTCTTGTGTAAACACCCAAAAGGCCTGGGACTGCTGCTGTGTGCCTCTATCTTGGATGTGATGCCAGCAGCCCCAGCAAACTCAGAGATGTTATTCAAGGTACACACTTTGGTATTCCCATTCACTCATCTAGCAGCTGCATACTGTAAAAGATTATGTAGGGAGGTGAGGAGAGGGGTGAAGGAGCTGTGCCAGCACAGACAGTAATTAGACACGCCCAGAAGAGAAGAGGGCAATAACGTGGCAGAGAAGGAACTGTAGCTCTGTTACAGAACTGATTTTTGTCTGGAGTGGTTAAAAAGATATATTGGGAATTAATAAAAATTCTGGATGGATATAATGCTGCAATTAAGAATTTAAAACATTTGATTTTTTTTTTTTTTGGCTTTTACCTGCATTTTTTTACGTTGGTGACAAGGTTTCTTTAAGTCCAACATGCAAACCCATGGACAGTACTGTTTCAGCTTACTGAGTCTCATTAGGAAAGCAGGCGGATATAGCTGGCAAGTAAAGTGCCATCACTGACATATAAAAGCATATAAAAGGAGAAGTTAGGCAATTCCTCCTGAGGTATGCATATAAATCTCTACGAAAACTAAAGCTTTCTGATAAAATGCCAAAATGTTACTGTCCATTGGTAGGTATTCTGCTTTGTTAAAGGACGTGATCTATTACAAAGCGAGTGGGTTGGGCATTTACTTTAAGGTCTGTAATTTACCCAGAAGTCCCCTTTTTACTTTTAAAGAAGCTATTTGCATATATTAATATAGCCTAATTTCCAATATAGCTAATTTATTTTGGCATCAATTATGTGTTTTTATTTACAGGCAGTGATATGGTAGAAACTGAACTTAGTGATATCTACATGGTGAACTCCCCGTACAAAGTTCTCTTCACCAAAACCTCCAAATTTTTCAAACCTGGAATGCCTATGGATCTAATGGTAAGACAATATATTAGACGTGTATTGTATATTGCAAATGAATGTAGGTTTCAATTGAGATAAGGGGAGCTGAAAAGCGAGCTACTCTGCTGTACTTTCTATTTAGGCTACATGTACACGGGACGTTTTTCAACCTCCCTGAACGACTCAACTTGACAGCTACAAACTGACGTTTAAAAACATCCGTTCAGCTGCGTTTGCGTCTAGTAGCGTTTTTTCTTTTTAATGAAAAAGGCTTGTAAACGAAATGCTCCTAGACGCGAGTTACCACATTTACAGTGCCTCTGAACATCCATTCCAAATGCATTTTTTTGCTTTCAAAGAAGTGCTTCTAAACTCAACTGCCTAGAAACTACTATAAATGACCCTGTGTACATGGACTGATAAGATAACATAGAGAAAAAATGCCCAACTGCTCCTAAATGTTCATTTACCAGCAGCAGTGTACATGAGGCCTTAGCTAAACCCTAGCACCCTGACAAGTTTATTTGTTAATTAAAGATTGTATATAGCTACCAAAAATTGAAACTAACAGTTTAAAATCATATAAACTCTAAAAAAAACATTATTGCAAAGCAGCCTACTCTGCTGTACTGTTTCTTTAGGCAAACCTCAGTCTCTGGCAAGCCTTAGTCATGTATTACAGTTCAATTGGGAACTAAAAAATATTTGTAGCTACAAAAAACAGAAACCAACAGTTTACAAACTTATAAACCCTAAAAAAAAAAAAAAATCAAAATAAATTTACCCCCAACCATTATAGTGACCCTTTAATGTCTTATGGATATGGTTGGTCTTGTTTTGTCTTTTAATATTTTGACACATTTTAAAATGATGTAGCAATTTTTTCAGGTGATGGCATGGTATGATTGCTGATGGGTGGATAAATATTAGAGATTTTGTGTACGTAGAAAGATCTGTGATAAGACTGTTGTGTTTTAGCATATCTGTCATCTATTCTAGGTGTTTGTCACCAACCCAGATGGGAGTCCAGCACTCCGTGTCCCTGTGGTGGCGGAACCAGGGCCAGTGAGAGGGATTACACTGAGTGATGGAACTGTCCGGCTGACCATCAATACCCGTGCAGATATAAGCTCGCTTCAAATAACGGTAACAATTATGTTTTTTGTGCAATTGTTTTCTACAATGGTTTGGATCTGGAGTGCTTATACTATCAGGATTAACAATGATTACACTTCAGATTGCACACAGTAGACCCAAACCACCTACCCAGACATTTTTCAGCATTATTCATAAAGCACACAACCATCATACTTCCAAATCCATATTGTTACTGCCAAGCTGGTGTTCTGAGACTACCAACTCATAGTTACATAGTTAGGTTGAAAAAAGACACAAGTCCAGCTAGTTCAACTCATGAGAGAAGCAAAAGTGTAGACCATATAAATTAAAAAATATATACACACGTTGAGATTAGGCTAATTGGTGTATCCAAACATCCCAGTTCTGAGTCCAGCACAGATTAATTTCTTTTCAGTAGGGTTTAAGAGTAGAGTTGAGCGAACCTCTGGAAGTTCGGGTTCTGCTGGTCCGTCCGAACTTCGGGACAAAGTCCGGGTCCGGACGGAACCCGAACGATCGCATGGACAACGAACCCCATTGAAATCAATGGGGACCCGAACTTTTATGCACAAAAATGGCTGTAACAAAGTCCTGGAAAGCCCTAGAGGGCTGCAAAAGGAAGTAAAATGGGGGTAAGGGTAGGGCAAGTGCCCTACAAAAAATGGGGACAGGGAAATAACTGTAAATATTTTTAAAAAAATAAAAACATAAAAAAAGCAAAAATGGAGGTGAATGTGGATCATCTTCAAACTGTGTCTGAAAAGTATTAATTAACGGTAGAAGCCATATAACTGTTCTAAAAGCATCTTCAAACTAGGGCAAGTGCCCTACAAATAAATGGGG
>BLSH010185339.1:124078-140297 GCA_018402905.1 Glandirana rugosa
TAAATTTCGGGTATCTGCACTATACTGTTAGCGGGTTAAACCAATAAAAACCGACGTAGTCCACTAAGGGGAATCCAGATGTTTTGTTCATGTATTGGTGACGTACTGATATGACCCCTCTTTTGGACTAGGTCATATAACAAACGGTTCGTTACACCAGTGGTAGACCCCGTACTGAAACGAAGAACACAGAAGATAGAAATATCGTTCTTTGTACTAGGACCCCTCCGGTTTACCACTGACTCTCACCAGTTTAGCATGTATCTACAGACAGTTGGGATATAACTGGTACCCGTGAAGATGCGACTCAATGATTCGTCCTAATACAGATTTCCCCGGACCGAACCCGAACGATTTTTGAAATGTCCGGGTCCGTGCCACGGACACCCTAAAGTTCGGTACGGACCCGAACGTTACAGTCCGGGTTCGCTCAACACTATTTAAGAGTTTACCTCCAGTATGTCTCTAATGTACTAGCAGATCAAGACACATCATAAGATTGAGCACTAGCTTGGAATTTAGACATAATCCTGCTTAGTAACTCAGCGTAGAAGTGCCCATGGTCAATATAGGGTTGACAGACATCTATGTACGATTTGACCACTCTCAGTCACCATTTGGCCTCCCCAGGATCATGTTTCTTGCTATAAAGATAGAAGACACAAGAAGCAAAGTCATGCCCCAGATGGTGACCACATTGCTTGGCAAACAATATACTGGATCAGGTTTTCTCCCCAGTATAGTCATGCAGTGGTTATGTACTTGTTTTGTAGACCTAAGGGGAATCACCTGATGCAGCCAAAAATAACCAAATTGGGCGATTGTCATATCACGTCTATGGGCTTTAAATTTCATATACCTTACATGATAAAGTGATAGCAAGCCTGAGTGTCCTGCAACTGTAAGAGGATGAGTCATTGTTCTTGGGGACTCTGCTTATCAGAAACCAAGAATGTGTTAATGGAAAAGCTACACGATTGCTGTAACTATTTTATACAGAAACAACAATATAATAATCAAATCAATATAATATTTCTTATCATTACTTAAAATGACAATTCTCTAAGTAATATTTAAAAGTATGTAGCCATGTACTCCCTTGAGAGTGACTGAAAGTAGTGGTTCATCTGCTAGCTGACCTAAATCACACATCCGGAGACACTGACCAGGCCGGCTCTTGTTTTTGTTGTTTTATTGGGGGAAATAACTTGGATAGGGATTAGGGTTTACTGTGGGTTGCCCAAAAGAATTATAGTACAAAGTTTGCACATACAAGCCTGTATGTGTGCGCTGACACTACAGACTCTCCCTCTGCAGACTATTACTCCTTCACCCTCCAGCTCAGTACTTAGTTTCCAGCCTAAAAGGAATTTTTAGACCTCTACTCTCTGTTCTTCACCGCGGTTAGCACGTGGCGAGGCCTACCCTGTTCCGGCGGGACCTCAGGAACACCCATTACAAGCAAAGGGCACACGGGCCCCTGATTGTGCAGAAAAGTACTTCCATGCTAGCCGTGTCTTTGAAAGACTACAACACCCAGCCTATCACTGACTCCAGGTCCCCTAGACCTTCTCTTTTCCTCAGTGGTACTCTCTCCTTGCCCTTACTGACCTCCAAGGCTCCCACAGACTGTCCTCTTCTCCTCCCAGCCTGCCCCAGCACTTTCTCTCTTTTTGTCCAAGGGACCGTCACTCACCGCATCGGGGGGTTACTTAAAGTCTCTCACTGTGTAGCAAAAAATGAGGTGGGGGGCTATGCGCTGCTTACATCCTATTAAATAAAATACTGCCTAAACAAAATATGACCAGAGGATCTGGCTGCTGCTTTCACTATATGTGTGTCAGACAAGATAAAAGGTAAGTAGTAAAAAGGGTGGATGCACTACCAGTAGGTACCCAAATGCTTCTGAGGTTAGTAAAACGAAATAAACACCAAATAGTGTAAATGACTAAGGTGCTAATGGCTACAATAATACATGTAAACAATATCAATCAATGGTGCTAGATGAACAATAGAACTATACATGTGCACGTCTGTACAAATAAATATATATAAGAAAAATATAAAATATTTGAAAATTAATATTTCTACAAGAAGATACCTCTTGTGTTCACTACAAAGTGCTCAGTGCTACAAATGGATAAGAGGCTTGAAAAACTGGAGATCTGTAAACAGTCACTATGTAGCACCTCCGCTGTTCTCCTGTTCCTCTTGTGCGGCTCCAAGGATCTCTCTCCTCCCTGGCCACACCCAAACTCCCAGGCCCCCAGGTCACCCTCCCCAGACTGGGGGCGACCTCCCGGGTAGGGGCCTTCTCCACAGCACCACTGTTACATCTCTGACTTTCCACACGACACTACTCCTCCCAGATTGGGCTGACTCTGAGTATTTAAGGAGGCCTGTCCCCTGCCAACCCTGCATGGGGATTGGTCAGGGCTCCTTAGAATACTCCAGATGGCACCACCTGCCTCCCAGCTCTCTGACCAAAGACCAACAGCAGGTGTCTGGTTGCAGAGAGGAAGGTCCTGGTGACCTCATCTGTTTAGTCCACCCAATCCTCCCTGAGCCACTCCTCCCAGCTCAGATCAAAACACCCAGTCCTGCACATTACAGTCAGGCCTGACTAAATTTACCTTTCCTAGCCAAAAACCTGATAGAAAAACTTTAAAACGATACTATGGGGGCGCTACAAGTATATCCCTAGCCAAAACATTTGTAAGTCTTGGATAGAGTGGAGAAGGGTTAGAACCTCTTTAAGAAGTTTATTGCTATCAGGGAGAATCACTCCTCAATTTGTCCTGCTGTCACCAGGACAGAATCTGGACACCATGAATATCCAGCATCAGAAAATTATTATTATTATTGTACAGGATTTATATAGTACCAACAGGTTGCGCAGCACTTTACAATGTGAGATTAGACAGTGCAGTTACAATACAGTTCAATACAGGAGGAATCAGAGGGCCCTGCTTGGAAAATGAGGTGAAGGGAAATCTTTCAATAGGAACACCTGTTCTAATGAAAATTGAGTGGAGATTTCTCTCTTAGGATATTTCCTCTTATTTCCTGTTGTGTCTTTGGAACAGGAGAAAAATCCTTCCAATTGGAGAAAAATCCTTCCAATGAGACATAGACTACAAGACTCAAAAAAGTTTTGTCTATTGTAGTTTTTCCCATTAATCTGTAGCTTTTTGTTTTACTTGCAATACTTGTTTGTTCTTTTTAATAGTTGTGGCTTGTTTTTTCAATTGTAAGGTAAGAACAGATGATCCAAATTTACAGCCTACCCTACAAGCAAGTTCTTCTATGACAGCCACTGCATACCAACCACGTGGTGGTAATTATCTGCATCTCAGTGTTGGCGGTGGAGAACTGAAAATTGGTGAAAATGCAGCTATCAACTTCGTTATCCGGAACAATGACCCAGCAGTTCAGAACCAGATCACCTATTTTAATTATATAGTAAGGATTCTTTAAATACAATCTGTGTCTTGTATAATATTTAACTTGCTATAATAGGTACAGATGTGACTTCTTAAGGCACTTGTAGACAAACCCTACTCTCAAAGTCATGTTTCATATGATGGACATGCATGCTAATTATGTGTAACTGCAACACTTACAAGTGTTTGTTATCGGTTCCAATCATGTTAATTTTTGATTTTGAATTTGGTTTCCAATTTGTGATTTTGAACTTAAATAAAATTATACTTATGTATTTTTTTTTTTTTTACAAAGTTTTTATTAGGAAGGTTACATATGGCAGTGAGGTGATACAGTCATATATATAACTAGAACATTTTGACATACTTTAAAGACAGGGTAAAATACATTTTGTATAATGAATATGTGAATATTCTACAGCACACAAAAATATACATCAATGTTTAGTGAATCAGCGTTTGTGACAAATTGAAGATGTTGTTGAGCATAGAATATCTTAGATGAAGGGTTGTATTGTAAATTAATCTGAGGGAAGTTCCCATAGTGCCCATTTCTGTTTGAAGTTTTGTAGATTACTTTGAAGTGTGTGATGGATTTTTTTTCATCCTGCAGATACTAAACAAAGGTAGAATAATGAGAACTGGAAAACAAGATAGGTCCCAAGGCCAATCCATTGTGACTTTGCTGCTGCCAATAACACCAGAGTTTATTCCATCCTTCCGCATATTGGCCTATTATGTGGTCACAACTGGAGCAGGCCGTGAGGTCGTAGCTGACTCTGTCTGGATAGATGTAGCAGATACCTGCATGGGAACGGTAAGAATGTCCTAGAGATCATATTGGTTTGGCACCACCATCTGTGATATCAGCAGATCATGAAATCATTCTAGCAACATGGAAATCATTATAAAATTATTCTTCCGCTTTGAAAATTCAGTGTGTTTCTTTTCACCAGGGACCCAAAACACGCATGTTTTAAGCGTTAACAATTTGTACATTTTGTTGCCAATATATTCAGTATTTACCCAAGCTTAATCCTTAGCCCAATCTTAAACCCAAATCTAAATGTCAGCCCAACCCCTAATACAGGGGTTACTCATGTTTTTTTTTTGGGGGGGTGGCAATCAACCAACACCCACCCCCCCCCCAGTGGCACAGACTCATCTAGCAATCCCCACCCCCCACCAGCAGCATTGACTTTAGGAGCACCCCCACCGCCCACTGTCTGCCCGGCACTTACCCTTTCTTAGTGGCGGGTCTAGCAGCGGGTGAAGGTGATAGATCAGCGTCCCAGGCAATGGCTACTTTCCTCTCATAGAGATGCCTTCCTAGGCGTCCAATAGGATCGCCTATACTTTCAGCCAATCAGGTGATGGGTACCAGACCCGCTTCCCGATTGGTCGGGAGGAGGATCAGTATTGCAACAGCCAATATTCATTCGCTAAAAAACAAAACAGAAAGGGAGGCGCGCGCACCTAGTGCATTACCATAAAAATGTATTAGAATTGTAAAAAAGTTTAAAAATGAATACTCACAAAACCACAATGTGGTATCACAAAGCCATAAAACGTGTCAGCTGTTACCCCACCTTGTGCTCTTTCATCTACCCATTTGCATCATCTCACTTTGGTTTTATGGCTTTGTGATACCACATTGTGGTTTTGTGAGTATTCATTTTTAAACTTTTTCACAATTCTAATACATTTTTATGGTAATGCACTAGGTGCGCACGCCTCCCTTTCTGTTTTGTTTTTTAGTATCTTTCGGATCACCCTGTCCGAGGGGGGCAGCACACATTTGGTGTTTTATTCCTTGATGGTCCGGTTGCCTTTACTCCGAAGGTCTTTTAACGCTGGAAACGACTTTTTTCTTTTGTACAATATTCATTCGCTGTTGGAATACACCTGGTTGGGCTTTGGACGCAATGATCTGTGCCCCGAGCCCACCCTATTTTGAAGCCTATTAGAGCCTCTGGCTCTAATCAGGTGCTTCAAAAACCACACCTCCGCTCATCCCGCCATAGGAATTCATGCGCCCAGCATCCTGATAGGGTCGGGCGCATAGATAGGGAGGGCGGCAGGGTTGGATGGAGGGGCAATGTACGGGACGCCCCTACCCTAATCTTGTTAAATATGGCCAAAAGTATGAATACACCCAATATAATTTTTAGGTTGAGGTGTTCCCAGTGTTAATTCTACAGCATACAAGGTCATTTTAGACAATTGTGAGCTTGCAGGGGCAGTTTAGGGGAAGCCCTTTCTATGCACAAAGCCAGCTCTATAAATACATAGGGGGAATTCGAGACACGCTTTATATTTCTTTTGAACCTCCACACCAAAATAATGGTTTTGTATCAAGAACAGGTACAGGAATCTGTGTTTGAAGGTGGTGGCACTGAGACTGAAGTATCCATACCAGACACTCCCAAGAGAAACTGCAGTCTGCTCACATAATTTGTAATAAAAACATATTTGTCATTCTGAAGCTTCCCTCCAACCACTTTGCATATTATTTTATATATAATATGATTATGTACTTGTCAAATATGCTGCAGAAATCTCCCTCTACTAAGTTTGGCTGCTACCATTTTAGCTGTGGGCAGCTGAAGCTGCTGCCTATTCACTTCCTGGATTTACACAGACACACAGAGGCACACCTCCAGCTCTGCAGCTCTTATAGACCCTCTTATGACTCATCCCCCCTCCCTTCCTGACAAACTCTCACAAGAGTAAGAAGAGAGCTCTGCATGATGTCATAAGCCTCGGCTAATACCAATTTAAGAACCCCTATGGGTGGGACTTTGAAGGTGGGGGAACCAAAAGATCATTGAAAACACATCTACATATGTATTACATCCACATTTATTTTCACATAAAAATTACAAAAATGTTGTAAAAATGACAAATAAACCAATTACTGTAGTATATAAACGTATTCTGTTAAAACATTGGATTGTTCAAATGCAGCCGGCTCGCACACATCTGCCTGTAGGTTCCTTAACATCATTCTGTCATCCTACGAAAGAGGAAGGCTTTCTTCCTCTTTCGTAGATTTACAACATTTTTGTAATTTTTATGTGAAAATAAATGTGGATTTGATACATATGTAGATGTGTTTTCAATGATCTTTGGTTCTCCCACCTTGAAAGTCCCACCCATAGGGGTTCTTCAATTGGTATTACCTTTAGGGATTGGTGGTGGTACCAGATTGACACTACTCCCTTGCAGAACATATACATACGCCTAGGCTAATGACCAGACAAGAAACAGGAAGTGGGCTGTATAAGGTATTTATTGGCAGATAAAACATGTTTTACTATCCAAAGTTAAAACAATAAGGGCAGAGGATTTAATAGATGGAAAGTTGAAAAAAATGACTGAAGGTCCACTTTAATGCAGCTCAGCATTATTGAGCTCCCTCCCCAGCCATTGTGCCTGGCACAGACAAGAAGTTTTGTAGAGGGGTGGACAGCTACCTATCAGACTCTTCCCACCTCCAGGTCTGCCTTGCTTTTGATTAACAGTGCACAGCAGGTGCTGGATCTGTGGAGTGGGGTGCTTGAAGCTTGATGGGAAAATCTGAGACTAGCTTCCTATCAGGTCCAGCTCCTTTATGACAAATATGGGCATTTCCATACTTGGGTAATAATGTCAGCCAGTATCCCTTACCCTTTTATTTACATTCGGCTTTTAGCTGGAGAATCTCCCAGCAAACAGCTGAAAGGGGCCAAGAACAAAGCCTTAAGTGGGAAACTGTAACATTCATGATAGCTTCCCAGCACAGACATGACCCACTCCGAGCAATGGTGTTTCTTTGTACATCAGCTTAGGGTTGGCCTTAATCACAAATTAATCAATAACTGCCATTTTCCTAATCTGCAAACTGTAAATCTGTTACAGCCATAGCGACAGATTCTTAAAGTGGCAGCAGTAAGAACTACCGGCATTTTTCACAGGCATTGTTGACATTGTGATGAGATAATCAATGTTATTCGCTCTACCTGTCATTGATGGTAATGTTTTGACAGATCGGTGTATATCATAATGGGCAGTTATTACAATACATCCCTATATGCAATTTATTGGATTTTTAAAATGGTGGAATATACTGTATAGAGAAAGGTACATTTCTAGGTGACCAAATCAAGCCTTTTTGCTCACATAGGGCAAGTTTAGTCATATACAGCCGTCATTTTAGACTATACATGAGCTGCTCATTATAAAGTTCAATCTTTTTGGTACACAACATTTTTTTTTTGTAAGCCTTTACATATACCCAGTGAAGGGAATGGCCTTGGGTGGTACACAGAGATGAATCAACCCTTCCTACATATGGTATACCTGTTTATCTGCAGTATCCTCATCTCTACAGCCATCCAAATTGCAGAATTTACACATGATCTCTCAACACTGAAAAGCAAGGAGCTGAAGTTACATCAGTGAGGAGAACTCTAAGAGCTGACTGGAGGGGAGGGGAGGGAAAGGAATGGGAGGGGATGGGAGGGGAGGGGAGGGGATGGGAGGGGAGGGGAGGGACCCCCCCAATCCCCATACAGCACACAGGAACAGAGCTAAGGCTGTCAATCACAAGCTGTGCCCTTCTCTGTCACCATTTTTCTCTTGGAGTCAGGAAAACTCATCAGTGACTCATGTTTAGAGCAGAAGAATGATGCAGTAAACATAAATGACTCTTAGTGCTCCTGATTGAGACAAGTACACACTATAAAGGGATATGCTTACTTTCTTCATATTTTATGTCTTTGTTACAACCAATTATTGTCATGAAATCCTACCTCTTGCAAATTCTACTCTGCTCATGGTTGACTAAACCAAAAACAGAGCACAAAGAGGCAGGATGGTAAAATCCACTAAAATTTTACAATCTGACAAAATATTCTTCAGTTCCATTATGAGATACTGTATTAACAAAAATATGTATTTGTTATGTATAAAATGTATAACCTGATTTGAAGATATTAATGAAAGCATTATCACTAAAGGTCCCAATGTTTCCCTATCAGCGTATCTTTTTAAATCATTGCAGTCCAGAAATATTGGCTGAATATTCATATTTGCATGCAATTTCACTTTGTTACACTCTTGCATCATATGCATCACATGTGGAGACTATAGACAGCCATGCTATCACACATTATGCAGTTGGTCCACATTTGCCACTACCAGGAAGCTGGTCTGGAGCAAAGGCATGTAGACAGAAAGTGGCTGAAAGAGGCTGGTGGAGTTCAGCAGCACTGAGAAGCAAATAACCGTGTCAAAAAAGTGCAAATAGTATTTTATCCCAAGAAAACATTAAGTTTCTTAATGATACACAGTGCTTTAGCAAACTAAAAGTCACATAATTGGGTTTTATATCTACTTTAACATATTATTGATTGTGTAATAACTGTGTTTTTATTAAACTTATTGCAATATCAATAAAACGTGGTTTGTCTCACAGCTGACAATTTCGGGTGAAAGGGATCGGGACAATGCAATTCAACAACCTGGAGCTTCACTGAAACTCAGACTGAAAGCTGACCACAAGGCCAGTGTGGGACTGGTAGCCGTGGATAAAGGAGTTTATGTATTAAATAGCAAATATAAGATATCCCAGACCAAGGTAAGCTGATGTTAGTAAGCAAATGTATTTTTTATGATAATCAAAATATAAATTAGAGATTGTGAAGATTGTAATTGAGATCTGAGTTCTTTACCAAACTATAATGGTGGTTATGATGGTGTTAATGAATCAAAGTGCTTATAGTTGTGATGATGATGAGGACCTTGTGGTGGTAGATGTAATGACGCTGATAACAATTATTAAGTGTAATTAAGAAGAGAAGAAAGAAGAAGGTGATGATGATGATGATAAGGAAGAGAAACTTGTTGAAGACAAATTATGGTTTATTTTGAAACTGGTGATAATGTTTAGGGCTAGTGTATTTTCTATGGAAAGGCAGCCAAAAGACATGGCTTGCTGACTGGTAGTTCTGATGAAGGGTTTGAAGGGGCCATAATGAGGATGAGGGCGATGATGATGGTAGGGATGATAAGAAGTTTGATAGGGGCAATGGTGATAATGAAGACAGTGATGCTGCTGGTAAGGATGATGGAGAGTTTATTGGTGGCGGTGATGATGAGGATGATTATAAACATGAAGGTGATGAACAGCTGGTGCTGGTGATGAGTGTATCTTAAAATGTATCTAAAGGCAAAACTTTGTTTTCCATTTTGGATAGTGTAAGGGAGGATTATAGCCCCCATTGGAGAGATTTCCCTTAACTTCCAGTCCCAGAGTCAAAACAGGAAGTCAGAGGAAATACCCCCTAAGTGAGGGAACCCTGGGTGTCACCTGAGTCACCAGAATTGGTGTCCCATTGGAAGATTTCCCTCTATTTGTGTTCTGATGTCAATCCAAAACTTGGGATTTTCTATTACTTTCACTTTAAATAACGGTATGTAGAGAGAGTAAATCTTCCTAACGGGGGCACAGAGAGGTTTTCCAATCTCTCTCCACTCGCTCAAAACTAAAAAAAGACTTTACACTTTAATGGTGAAGGTGATGAAGGTGATAGTTGGCAATGATGAACAGAATGATTGATGATGGTGGCAGGGGTAGTGATAAAGATGAAGTGATTATGAAGGTGATGAGGATGATGAGTGTTTGATGATGATGGTGGTAGTGATAGGGAGGAGGGTTGTGATGAAGTTGATGATGATGATGGAGAGGCAAATGATGGTAATACTGGTGATGAGGAACAGTGTGACGATGATGGTTGAAGCTAGATAATGGTGTAATGGTGGTGGTAATGATGAGGATGATGATGAAAGTCATGTTTATGGTGGCACATTTGATAATGGTGGGTATAATGAAATGATGGCAATGATGAATGTAATGAGGATGCAATACAATCTTTATAAAAAGTTACAAAAGGCTCATGCCTACCAAGGGTGGTTAGGAGAGTATGATGATGAGGATGTGGATGTTAATGTCACTGATGATGAAGATGGTTAAAGAGGATGTCAATGGTGATGAAAAAAGTTGTAATAATTATGGCAAAAATGATATCTTTAAGAATGGGAACTATTCATAATGATGGAAACCATACTGATGATGAACTGAT
Source organism: Glandirana rugosa (assembly GCA_018402905.1). Lineage (NCBI taxonomy): Eukaryota > Metazoa > Chordata > Amphibia > Anura > Ranidae > Glandirana > Glandirana rugosa. The sequence continues at coordinate 134,646 of BLSH010185339.1, forward strand.
CAGAGAAATAGCGACAAACTTGTTGATAATGATTTAGATTTTGATAATGTACATCTTGATGTTGATAAAAACTAATTTTGTCTCTTCTGCATTAGGTATGGGATTCAGTGGAGAAATATGACACTGGCTGCACTGCGGGAGGTGGTGCTGATGCTGCAGGAGTGTTTTATGATGCCGGATTGGCATTAGGCAACAGTTTCCATGGTTCCACCTCTCAGAGATCAGGTGAAGATAATGCATCATTTGATTATTTTCAAACGGCAGCAAACCCTTGCTCTGATAGAAGCTAGTAGCTAACTTAAAGTGGAACTTCACTGCATCTGAGCACTAAACCAAAAATGCTTTTTAATTCATTTTTAATATTTAAAGCAAACTCCCCCATGCATCCATGTCTCCATGCTTTATTTTGCTAAGAAATCGCAGTGAAAAACACCTCCCTAGCATCTCTGTCTGTGGCCATCTTGAATGATGATTCATTTAGCATTTACTTCCTGGAATCTATCTGCCCCTAGCTCAGGCATGCAGGAAGGAGGGTGTGCTTGGCTGGGTAAGCTCCTCCTCCTCTCCTGAAGACTCATAGGGTGAATTACATCATTTGCCTATGCATGGAAACAGGAAGTAACTGAAGAAATATGTAAAAAAAAAGTTTAAAACAAGTAAATATGAGTTACTTTCCCATCTATTTATTAATGCTAACTGCATAAGGATTAAAAATATTCAGTGTTGGTGTATGCTATTCCCAGCCACCTCTGTGCAAAATATCAATATAATAGGTTACCTAAACTAAGGAGAATTACTTATCATAGTAACACTGTCTGAAGCCTTCTGACTCTGAGTATATCCTCCTCATTTAGCTCAATATAGAGGTCCCTGATCTCCAAACAGCTCCCTCTAGTGGTGGCAATGATGGATGCAAACACACTGAAGCCATGGAAATTGGATTTTTTGGAGGACACAGCACAATAAATTGTTAAATGAGTGAATGGAATACACTGTATGTGTAAAGTGCAGTTATACTTTAAAGTGGCATTACAATGCAGCAGGAGAGCTGCTCTGTAGGGACCCAAAGATGCTAGTGGGGATCACTGGAATAGTGGTGTCTACTACAGTGATTTCCAGCTTCTGAAGGGATCCCACAGGTATGGAAAATGCATACTTACATTGGTCCAAACTAGACCAATGTAAAAATGCCATACTTGGAATTGTTCAAGTTCTCCTTTAAGGCTCCAAAGCAACTTAAAAATACATGTGAATTCTTTCTTCTACTATCTGTACCAATGACAATGTGACAGTGATAATGAATTCAAGTGTTTGTTCACCAATGCCAGAAGTGTACCAAGCAAAATAGGAGCAGTCTAAGTTTTGGTACACAAAGAGAATAATGATTTTATTGGTATTGCTGAATCTTAGCTTCATTCTTCACTTGCTGGGCTATTAATATCCCTGGCTATGCTCTCTTTTGGGAAGATGGGGTAAAACAGAGGGGTGGTGATGTCTGTCTCTATGTGAGACGGGATCTCATAGCGAGTGTGAAAGAGGACCTAGTTGATGGAGAGTGTGATGAGGCTGAAGCATTATGAGTGGAACTGAACCTGGGTGTGCGTACTACAAAAGTAATAATTGGAGTTTTATAGACCTCTCAGTGTTAATGAGGAGGTGGAGATTCGGCTCATTCCACAGATAGAGAGGGCTGCAAGGGATGGGACGGTGATAATAATGGGGATATTTTAACTATCCTAATATTGGCAGAAGTAATGGCACTTAAAGGAAAAGTTAAAGGGAAAAAATGTATAAACCTATTACAAGTCAATTTTGTTGTCCAGTTCATTGAAGCCCCGACTAGGAATAAGGCTCTGCTAAACCCAGTAATCTCAAACCCTGCAGAGCTTATTACCAATATTCATATAGAGGTACATCTGGGTAGCAGTGACCATAACATGATTTAATTTAATGTTAGCTGTAAGCAACAAACACATACTGGAAATATAAAAACACTTAATTTTCCAAGGATAAGGGTTGATCTCCAAGACTTAGACTTCATACACACTATTAGATTTTCTGTAGATTTTTTTCCTTCAGATTTACCAAAACTATGTAGTGCAAGAGCCTGCCTGTTTGCATACAAATTGCAACTCTTAAGGTTTGATCTCATATTATATGGTTATGGTAAGTCTGAAGGAAAAAATCTGCAGAATATCGAATAGTGTGTATGGGGTCTTAGACTGGGAGGGAATATTGGCATCAATAAACACAGAACACACATGGGAATTCTTCAAAAATACTGTATGTGAACTCACTGCAAAGTACAGTGCTGTATATTCCCATAGGCAATATGTTTGAAAGGCTAAAAATAAAAAAGATGTGGCTCAAGTTAAATGACCTATAAATAAGAAAAGAGCTTTTAAAAAATATAAAAATTAAGGAACACTATCATCGTTTAAATGTTACAAAGAATATAACACAATATGTAAAACGGAAATTAAGGCCGCAAGTAGTCAAAATGAATGACAGATTGCAAAAAAAATAAAACAAACCCCCAAAAATTCTACAGATATATTAATAAGAAAAAGGCCAGGTCTGAGCATGTAGGCCCTTTACAGAATAATCTAGAGTGGATGACTGGAGACAAAGAGAAGGCAAATGTATTAAATGCTTTCTTCAGCTTCATGTATACAAAGAAGCATGCTTCAGCTCATGTCCATAATGGGAGTGGTAGTGACACAGCCCCAAATGATCCACAATGGCTCAGAAGTGATATGGTCCAGAAATATTTAGACACAATAAAGGTAGATAGAGCACCTGGACTAGATGGCATACACCCATGATTCCTAAAATAATTGAGCTCTGTCATTTGAAAGCCATTGTTTCTAATTTTTAAGGACTCTTTAATGACTGGAATAGTACCACTGGATTGGTGTAGGGCCAATGTGGTGCCTATAACCATGGACCTATTAACTATAGACCTGTTAGTATAACTTCTATAGTTCGGAAGATACTGGAGAGTTTATTACAAGATCACATAGACCACATATTTTAAGCAACAGACAGCATGAATTCATAAAAGACAGAAGTTGTCAGACAAATCTGATTTCTTTTTAAGAGGAGGTAAGTAACCAGGGATAGAGGGGTGGCTGTGGACATTGTATACTTGGATTTTGCAAAAACGTTTGACACAGTTCCCCACACATGGCTAATGTGTATGTTAGGTTTACAGGCCTGGAAACATCAGTTTGTAAATGGAGAGAAAACTTGCTAAAAGACCGAATTCAGAGAGTAGTGGTTAATGATTCCTACTCTGAGCAGTGTAAGGTTATTAGTAACACCTCATCTAGAATATGCAGTTCAGTTTTGGGCACCAGTTCAAGAAAAGGATATCGGGAACTGGAGAAAGTGCAGAGAAGAGCAACCAAACTGATAAGAGGCATGGAGGAGCTCAGCTATGAGGAACGATTAGAGGAACTGAATTTATTCTCTCTTGAGAATAGGAGATTGAGGGGGATTTGATCAACATTTCTAAATACATAAGTGGTCCATATAGTAAACTTGGTGTTGAGTTATTCACTTTAAGGTTTTCACAGAGGAGAAGGGAAAAGGGATTTCTTCTCCAAATGTAGAAAGGCTTTTTCACAGTAAGAGTTGTGCAAATGTGGAATAGACTCCCTCAAGAGGTGGTTCTGGCCAGCTCAGTAGATTGCTCTAAAAAAGGTGTGGATTCTTCCCTAAATTTACATAATTTAACTGGATACTAACATTTATAGGGAAAGTGGATCCAGGGAATATCAGATTGCCTCTTGGGGGACCAGAAAGGAATTTCTTCACCTGCTGGAGCAAATTAGTTCATCCTTTGCTGTTTTTTGCCTTCCTCTGTATAAACTGTGGGTACAGGATTGTGTATATGGGATTGAATGACCCCCCTCCCCTTTTTATTGGTTAAATAATGCACTCTAGATGGTATATTTTTTCAACCAGACTAACTATGTAACTATATGTAACTATGTACCAGTAAATACCCAGTTTGAGTTATTATTGTAAAATTTAACAGAAACAAATTTTTAATAGTAATACAGCTCGGAAACATGTGGTGCTTTCTAAACTTTTCTACGCAGTGCCACAAAACTATACAAACTGATGTGCAGCAAAATACTTTGTGTTGGAATGGAAATTTCTAAAACCCCCCACAGATCATTATAAGAGTAATTTTATGACCTCTATATGACCAGGGTTGTGCCTGTTTAGAATAGGGTTTTTCTAAATTAATATGAGCGCACTTATTGAGATGCAAGCTACCCGCATGTATTTAAATGGGTGAAGACAGGTAGGGGTCCCCTAGCCACTATTTATGCAGCCACTGTATCTGAGAATTACAGCTAGCAGGGATACCAGCAACAAAGGGATTTGCAGAATGATGCAGTATATGATAAAGAATCAATCTTAGGAAGAGAAACCTGTGTCCTTTTATATTTAATTATAATTTTTTTTGTGTATACTTTTAACATTTTTACCTGATTTTCTTTTCCTCAACAGAACCTTTGTGCCAAGCAAGATTAAAACGTAGACGACGTGACACAGCATTATTAATTCAAACAAAGAACTCTAAAGGTAAAACTTGGTTTTCGGTCAGGTTTATTTTAAAGCAGTAGTAAACCACTGAAAAAAGAAAAAATCCTGCAAAACAATGCCATAATGTGCTAGAATGCATCGCATATGAGCACATTATGAAATACTCACCTTAGAACGAAGCGTTTCCAGTGGTGCCCACTCACTGCTCAGAGGGCTGACATCTTCTCCCATCCCTTATTCCAGGATCGCAGGCTCCGGCGATGTGAGTGGCCGGAGCTGCAATGACGCGGGTGGGAGCCCTCGGTTCCTGCAAGAACCTCTGAAGGTCCGGCACGGTATGCCGGACCATCAGAGCCCACGCTCCTCTGACATCAATGGCTGCATGCAGGGTGAATATCTCCTAAATGGTGCATATTTAGGAGATATTTATTTTACCTACAGGTAAGCCTTATTATAGGCTTACCTGTAGGTAAAAATAATAAAGCATGCTTTACAACTGCTTTAATTGCTTTTTGAAGGTTTGTATATTTTTAAACTGATATTCTGTATTTTTATTTTCTTTTACTCTATGTATAAAATGTTTGTCTTTCAAATAACTCATTAAAACATGACAAAGCATTACCAAAACACTATGAGTTAGCTATACAGGGAGTGCAGAATTATTAGGCAAGTTGTATTTTTGAGGAATAATTTTATTATTGAACAACAACCATGTTCTCAATGATTCCAAAAACTCATTAATATCAAAGCTGAATATTTTTGGAAGTAGTTTTTAGTTTGTTTTTAGTTGTAGCTATTTTAGGAGGATATCTGTGTGTGCAGGTGACTATTACTGTGCATAATTATTAGGCAACTTAACAAAAAACAAATATATACCCATTTCAATTATTTATTTTCAGCAGTGAAACCAATATAACATCTCAAAATTCACAAATATACATTTCTGACATTCAAAAACAAAACAAAAACAAATCAGTGACCAATATAGCCACCTTTCTTTGCAAGGACACTCAAAAGCCTGCCATCCATGGATTCTGTCAGTGTTCTGATCTGTTCACCATCAACATTGCGTGCAGCAGCAACCACAGCCTC
>BLSH010185339.1:152575-162844 GCA_018402905.1 Glandirana rugosa
TATGGACCACAAGAACGGTCAGAGAGACGAAATGATAATTTTTGACTGGTGTGGTCCGTACTGCCGACACGACTCTTGAGTCGAAACAGGACTGTGGGGAGGGCGTGTAATTAGTGACCCTTCTGGTCACACGGCGACGGGGGTGGGGGTCGAGAGACTTGAGGAATACGTCGACTCTTACCTCTCATATACTAGTGAAAAATTTTTTTTCCCCCTTTCACTATAAATAGTAAATAAAATATAGATATGAGTCTACAAAAAAAAAAACGGAAAGTAAAGATAAAATTAGACATAACCAACAAAATGTTCAACTCCCAAGAGACCCAGTAATTACATCACTGGGTGGAAAACAATGTATATGTATATGTAAACCCTCAACTTGTAAAACAACCAATACAGATTAAAATAGAAATGAAAGGCAAAAAAAAAAACATCTGAGTATAGATATAAAATAAATGATAAATATCACTTTCCCCCTTTTTTTTAAAAAGTGATCATATACTCTCCATTCTCAGCTGCATAAGGAGTTCAGAGAGCTGGGGGTGGGGGCAGCGGCACACTGGTCTTCCCAGTGATTAATGTGCGGGAGGGGTGTCAGGACAAAGCTGAGTTCTCAGCACAGCCGTCATGCCTGGTGTGGTCAGTTTTTAATAGTAAAGCAGAGAGACTGGCAAGAACACCAGGTATTTCACACAAAGGAAGCAATGCAAAAAGAACAGGATACTTTCTCATACAAGTACATGGTACAGCAGGCACATATCAGAAACATGAAATGTTGGGTTTACATATTCATTAATGAAACCAGCAAGGTTTTGTATTTGTTTTTTTTTTAATAATGCCATTAGCATGGTGATAAGGTAGGTGGGAGGATAAACCTGGGAAGTATATGATATAAGCAGATTCAACTTCAACTTTAAATCCATGTGATTTTTGGATATACTGTATTTATATATATATATTTTGTCTGGTGTAGGTACGTGTGGAGTGGACTTACAATGAACAATTCTGCAGTCTCTCCACTGCCAAGAGTAAATATCGCCAAATTGTGACTGTAAAGGCCGCCTCATCTTTGGCTTTACCCTTTATCATCGTTCCTCTGACTTTGGGCTATCATGACATTGAAGTGAAGGCGGCTGGACAGGCTGTCTCAGATGGTGTGAAGAAGAAGCTGAAGGTCGTGGTGAGTACAAAAAGATTATGTTAGAGCCTCTGTCAGGTTTATGTTGCTTTCTTTGGTCTCTGTTGAGGAGAACAACATGAAGTGATAGGACATTTCTTCTACAGGGACACAGCTATAGATTATATTGTCAAAAGTATTTGGACGCCTGCCTTTACACGCACATGAAATTTAATTGCATCCCAGTCTTAGTCCATAGGGTTCAATATTGAGTTGGCCCACCCTTTGCACCTGTAACAGCTTCAACTCTTCTGGGAAGACTGTCCACAAGGTTTAGGATTGTGTCCATAGCCTCGTACACACGCTGCGATTGTCGTACAACCGCACATCCAATTTTTCCCAAAATCAGCTGTTCGTGATTTTGTCTAGCGTACTGACGTTAGTAAAATTAACGTTCGACAAAGGCGAACGTAGTGACGTGCTACGGTTGTATAAAGAGAAAGTTCAGTTTTCGTGCATCACCCACTGGGCCGCTGATTTCGTGTTTACACGACCAAACACTTCCGGCTCGTTCCTGGATTCCGAACATGCGCGATTGTACTTTCAACTTTTGTTTTCCAACTTCTGTACAGACGAGCCGAAAACCGGACGTGGCTTTGTTGGCAGACAAAAAAATTTTAGTCTGCTCATCCAATTTTTGTTGGATGATAAATGAAAATTGGCTGTCGAATGTCGCATACTAATGGTAAGATTATCAGACGACAGGCTGCCGTAGGGTAATTTTTGAACAATAATTGGACCGTGTGTATGTGCCTTATGGGAATGTTTGACCATTCTTCCAGAAGCGCATTTGTGAAGTCAGGCACTGATATTGGACGAGAAGGCCTGGTTCACAGTGTCCACTCTAATTCATCTCAAAGGTGTACAAAGCAAGGTCCATGAAGATATGGATGAGTGAGTTTGGGGTGGAGGAACTTGACTGGCCTGCACAGATTCCTGACCTCAACCCTATAGAACACCTTAGGGATGAATTAGAGCAGAGACTGTGAGCCAGGCCTTCCTGTCCAAGATCAGTGCCTGACCTCACAAATGTACCTCTGGAAGAATGGTCAAACATTCCCATAGACACACTCCTAAACCTTGTGGACAGTCTTCCCAGAACAGTGGAAGCTGTTATAGCTGCAAAGGGTGGGCCAACTCAATATTGAACCCTACGGATTAAGACTGGGATGCCATTAAAGTTCATGCACGTGCAAAGGCAGGCGTCACAATACTTTTGACAAAATAGTGTATTTTGTACTTCTCTGCAATACTTGTACATTTCCCCATGGTTTATCCTTTAAATATGCTGCAAGTACAAAACATGGTAACACTATTATGAAAGTGATGAGCTTAACTACTCTGTGCATCTAACCCACACCACACTAAAATATAGCCTTTATTCCATATATTGCATTACCATCCCATATGTTTACAAAGTGTCTCTTTCAAAAACCAGAAAATATATCTTATTGGATTTACTAACTTATATAGAGATCTTTATTCCATTAAAATTTTCCTTTATTCCTTTTCTGTATCGGATATATAAATATTATCCTTTTTTTTCAAAACTCTACCCACTGTAGTAGCCTATTTAGTACAGAAAAATTTGTGTTGATTTGCCAGAAATATTGTATGACTTCCTCTTTGGTATGACAACACAGCTCTGATTTCCAAAGCATGTGGTGTCAGCCCTGCCTACTTAATTTCTGATGAATTACAAAGAATGCAGACCTCTCCTCCTCTCCTCCCCCTTCCAAATCTCAATAACCCCTCCTCATCTTTCCCCTACTCATCTACTTCCTTCTCCTCGTCTCCTCCCTTTACACTCTTCTTATCTCTATAACTCCTTCTCATCTCCTCCCCCCACCCTTCTTCATCTACTCTCTCTCCTCATCTCCATAGCCCCTCCCCTCATTGCCTTAACCCCTCCTCATCTTCTCCCCCATCTTCATCGTCCCTGCACCCCTCATCTACTCCCTTCCTCCTTATCTCCTCCTCTTCCCCTCTCTTCATTGTCATAACCTTTCCTGATCTCCTCTCCCCTACCCATTTCTAAAGTGCTCCTCTCCTCATCTCCATAGCCCTCCTTATAGCAATAACCCCTTCTCATCCCCCCTCCTCATCTCCATAACCCCTCCTCATTCCGCCATCCCTCCTCATCTCCTCCCCTCTCATCATCTCCATAAGCCCTGTTAATCTCCTCCTCATCTTTTTCACTCTCCTCAACTCTATAACACTTCCTTATCGCCTTCCTTCTCCTCATCTCCATAATCATTCTTCATCGTTTCCCCCTTCTTCATCTCCATAACCACTCCTCATCTCCATAACCCTTCCTCATCTCCATAACCCCTCCTAATCTCCATACCCCTTCTTGTGCACAGTCAGAGAACAAAAAAACATTTTTAAGAGAAGTTCATCATTAGGGTTTACATACACTTTAACTTTTGAAAGATAAAGATTCATGTTTTATATGTGTTTTTCTTTTTTTTTTTTTTTTCAGCCGGAAGGAAAACGAGTTGTGCAGACCTTAACAAATGTTGTTTTAGATCCCGAGGGAGTAGGAAGAGGTCTGTAAATGTCCACTCTTTGGATAAGATATGTAAAATCTGTGTTTAATTGCCACTACGGCCTCATACACACGGACATTTTTTACCGCTGCGTTTTTTCGTGTTTTTTGCAGCTCTCCATGTTATTCAATGGCCCCATAAAAACGCTGACATTTTTGAACTATGGATAGCGTCGGCATTAGGGAGCTGAAAGCAGAACCCACTGCCAGCGCGTTCCGAGGCTGTAGTGTTATGGCGTTTTTGACACTGAGCCGGCAAAACGTGGGCAAAATCTGGCAATTCTGTCCCCAATTCCAGAATCGCGGCAAAACGTGGGAAGTGTTTGTGATGCCATATCACCCAATCGCGGTGAAATTTTGCAGCAGTTTTTGCGTGATAGATTGTGCTGCAATCACGGCAAACTGCATCACGGGAAGCTTGTTGTCCAAAAGAAGTTCCTGCATCTTTTTGGACGACAAGCTTCCAGAATGTGGTTTGCCACAACTGCAGAGCGGTTTATCATGTGACAACCACGGCAAAATTGCACCGCGATTGGGGTGCCATTAAGAAGTAATGGCATCACAAATGTGTCAGGCGTTTTGCACGATTCTGGAATTGCGGGCAGAATCCTCCGATTCTGCCTACAATCCCAGAACGTTCAGGTGAGAATGGATCCTTAGAGAGAGATACTGTATACTTTGAATTTCATTCAAAGGAAGGGAAAGAAAATGTCTCCATTGGGAAACAGACATTAAAAACCTGGCTGAGGTTTTTGCAGTATGTTAACACATATTGTATTAGGCAGCCTATTCAAAATGTGCTGCCAACGCACCCTAATGTGGTAAAAATTGTACATGGCCCATTTTTTGTATTGCAACACACTACTGTGTGTTGCAATAAACTACAGTCAGAGCACTTTGCCTTAGTACGTTGGACTGTTATTCAATAATGCATGCAATATGCATTACCAGGTGTTGCAGTAACGCACGTGTTACCAAAATGCAGTCGTGTATATACGGGCCCTTAAATACTTCATGCACCACCGTAAATGCAAGAAAAAAATGTAGGGTTCCTAGGGTTGTAGGTAGGGTGCAGCGTGGTGTGGTGGCAATAACACACACAGTCCAAGTGCGATGTAAAGAGCTTGTATTAAAGTACTGCAAAGACAGTTCAACAATAAACCCCGGGGGAAGACAGTCCAACAGGGAACACTCACAGGTCCCAACAGCGTGTACAGGGCAGGTTTCAGCTAAACTGACAGCACCTCTTAGTAGAGTTGAGCGAACGCGAACTATAAAGTTCGGGTCCGTACCGAACTTTGGGGTGTCCGTGACCCGGACCCGAACCCGGACATTTGAAAAAAAGTTTGGGTTCAGGTTCTGGGTTCGGGTATTTGATCCCGCCTGTTGAATAGCTGCAGGGCAGCCAATCAACAAGCGTTTCACTGGTTTGCCCTTAGAAGCCATCACAGCCATGCCTACTAATGGCATGTCTGTGATTGGCCAGTGCATCATGTGACCCAGCCTCTTTATAATCCGGAGTCACTTAGTGCTGCATGTCACATGCTCTCTGGCTAGGGTAGGGAGAGGATGCTGCCGGCGCTGTGAGGGACAGATTGCAGATATAAAAACATCTCATCCTGCATTACAGAACGATCTGATTGTGGACTAGGTAGAGATTACTACTACTACTGCTTTTAGGGACAGATTGCAGATCTAATAACATCTCATCCTGCATTACAGAACGATATGACTGGACTAGGTAGAGTCCACAGATGGACAGATTATTGTTCTAAAATCATCTTCTAGTTCTATAGGGTCAGGTTCCTGCTGTTGCTGTAAGGGACAGATTATTGTTCTAAAATCATCACCTACTGCTATAGGGAGAGGTTCCTGCTGTTGCTGTAAGGGACAGATTATTGTTCTAAAATCATCTCCTAGTTCTATAGGGTCAAGTTCCTGCTGTTGCTGTAAGGGACAGATTATTGTTCTAAAATCATTTTACTTCCTTTTGCAGCCCTCTAGCGCTTTCCAGGACTTTTTTACAGTCATTTTTGTGCCGAAACGTTTGGGTCCCTATTGACTTCAATGGGGTTCGGGGTTAAGTTCGGGTCAAGTTCGGTACCGAACCCGAACTTTTTTGCGAAGTTCGGCTGAACCCACCGAACCCGAACATCGCTCAACTCTACCTGTTAGGAGAGGCAGAATGCGGCCTGGTCATCTCATGCCTAAGCGGGAAGATGTTCAGAGAAGTTGCAAACTCTACGTTTTCCCTCCTCATCAGGAACCTTTCACTGCTGCTAGTTCTGTCCCTAACAGATGGGGTACCTGTCCCTACTCGCAAATGTGCGCCGAGCCTGGGAGCCAATGTCTTAAATAGGCTCGGCCTGACCCAAGAAGGCTGCTAGAGTCACATGGGGTGGCAGCATCCAATCAGATAGCTTCCCCAGTGACCCAGAAAACCATAGAGGAACCGTGTTCCTCTTGACATTCTCTCCAACTCCAATGCCGCTGTGGATGGGCGCCATCTACTGTCCCTTATGGACAGTTTTGGATACCATAGTTTTTGCCTTTTCACGAGAGCATGCATGTTTTGAGGCTTGACATATTTAGTGTCTATTTACCAAATGGAACCTCATATTTTATATTTCATTTTATAAAATGGGTATTATATTGTGTTTGTGTACGGTAAATTGAATTTGAGCGCGTTTTTTTAAAATATAGATTTGATAAACATTAGCACAATTATTATGTGACATAAAAAAAAATTGTGGACACCATTTTATTCTCTGCATTTAGAAAATGTAGTGAAAGGATTAATTGGTTAATGTTGGTCTGTTAATATTTCATTCTGCAGCTGGAGTACAGGAGCAGCTGGTCAAAACAGTGGATATCAAAAATGTTGTTCCCAATACACAAATTGAAACCATTGTAACAGTCCAAGGTAAGTGCTAATGGAGCAATATTTATATCTTGCATGGACAGCTACTAGTAGTTCAGTTCTTATTGCATAGATGTCAACTGCCCCAGGTTTGCTGGTACATCTAAATGCTTTGACCCCATGAGACTCCTCTATGACTAAGCCCATTAGTGGGTGAAATGTATTAGAGGGCGCCTCCATCCTCTTTTTTACAGTACAGCTTTATCCTGGTGATGCTGTGTCCTGGGCTGCATCCCGAGATCACAGCATTACCCTTATTTGAGTTACTAAGCATGTGTGCTCATAGAAGGATATTAAATGTGGAGATCACAGTTCAAGCAGACAAGCACTCTAAAATTAGAGATATGGCACCTTGAAAAGCACCCCAGAAATTGGATGGGATCTGGGTGGGCCTACCTGTAAGGTGGTAGTCTTAAGTGTGGGCTGTGGGCGGGAGTGACACTGTTCCATAGACTGGTACAAACATGTTGCAATATATCAATGATGAAGACATACCCTCAGAACTACTTTCGCCAAGGGTGTGGGCAGGCTGGGCAATAATATACACCAATCAGCCATAACCTTATGACCCCCCCCACCTAATATTGAATAGATATGGTCCCGTTCTGATGCTCACACACCCATTGTAGGCACTTTTGGGTGTGGACACGTGTCAGCATGGGCACCCGGACCGGTCTGCGGCTACACAGACCCATGTGAACATAATGTGATGCACTGTGTGTTCTCACACCTTTTTATCTTAATCAACATTATGTTTTTCAGCCATTTGAGCTACAGTAGCTCTTCCATTGGATCAGATTACACTGGCCAGCCTTCACTCACTATGTGCATCAATGAGCCTTGGTTGTCCTTGATTCTATGCCAGTTCGCTGGTTTTCCTTCCTTAGATCATTTTTGACCACTGCTGCCCACAAGAGATGCAGTTTTGAATATGCTCTTACCCAGTTGTCTAGCCAATACAATTTGTCTCTTGTCAAAGTCGCTATATATAAAACACTGTTGAAGGAATCCTATTTTCCTCACACAAATGATACTGTAGCTTATAGGTGGTAGCTGCTTGCTGTCCTTACGCGGTTAGTACTAGATTATGTAACCCAATAACCCACCAAATACCAATTCAACTTTTTAAATAATAGTGTTTCATAATACTGAATTATGCATGATGACTACATTAGTAGTCATTGATTATATGACATGATCTGCTCTCTGGACATTTATGGGTGGTTCTTGGATGCTCTACTGGGCCAGCTGCCACTGCCTTGATGTTAAGTCAATGTACTTATTCTTTCTTGCTGTGGATTGCCTGAGCACTCACTGGCTAAATTCTGGTTGCTTGGCGTTATGCCCTTAAGTGTCTATTTAAAAATGCAACATGGCCACCCCACTGCAGAGCGTTATGTGCATTGGGCTCCATCAGATTTACAAATGTGCATTGTGGGCCACCAGCTTCAGGAGTTGGAGCACATAATAAATGACTGCAATTTGTTAAAAAAAGAAAAAAAAAAGACAAGGGGAGAGCCTCGTCACATGCCCTATCAAAGTCACATGGCCATCTCTCCTCCAATGACAGAATTATCTTTGTAATGTTAGAACCTCCATGAAGAACCACAGGCTTAAAATAACTGGGCCTGCATTTTACAAATTGTATGAATGGGTTGTAAATTGTCGGCAAAACTGTTGAATAATACCGTGCAGTTTAATAGAGAGTGGATAGCAGTATTTGCTTTCTGTTATAAATTGGCCCCTTAGTGTACATGTGCAGCTCAGCTCTTTAGTTCATGGAAGACTCACATCCTGTGCTGTGGTGCATGCTGATGATGAGCTTGGAGGTAGCAGTTATCCATTTATTTATTGGTCACTGGATTAATTGGCTGGTTGGGGGCTGATAGCTCCCAGAGAACTTTGAGGGTTAGATGAGGATGGCAGCAGGTACTAAGGTTTCTTGTGCTCCCATGGCTCACAGAAGTGCTGGAACTTGTTTCAATCCTAATTCAGCACTGGCAGTGGTGCACAAGAGGTAAATCTAACAATTTCTTTGCCCTGGTAGATTTTTTTTTAATTTAACATTCATTTGAGGGGCACATGCACATGTCTGGAGATCAGTTTTAACTCAGCTCTTTGCAATTCTCAGGGACAGCAGTAAGTCAGCTGGTGGAGAAAGCCATAGATGGAGCCAATCTGAATCACTTGATCATAGCTCCTGGGGGTTGTGGAGAACAGAACATGATGAGTATGACTCCCTCTGTTATTGCCACCCATTATCTGGATGCTACCAGGCAGTGGGAAAACCTAGGGATAAATCGCAGAACAGATGCCATCCAGAACATCAATAAAGGTAAGAAATAAATGCCTGTACATTTCATATAGGCTATGGTGGACACAGTCTACAGTGGACCCCCTTAAAATGCATCATTATTTGTCCCCATGCACATGTACATGCCCTTTGCCATAGTGCCACTTTAATTCCTGATAGCATAAGCATATAGCACTCTATAACTATGTATTCATGCCTCAAATTTGCCACTAAAGCCAATTAAGCTGGAAAAGGACAAGGCCACAACTTTATCAAAGGAACCCCTAGCGACTTGTGGAGGAACCCAAGTTAAGAATGGCTCCTTTAAGGAGTAATCTGCCATAGACAGCGACAGACCAAGAGTGCTAGCTTTGCTACCTTGGCCTCAATGAGCAAATTGAGACTCAGGGGTAATGGTACAATGGCACAGATGCATAACCATAATCATTTTTCTGTAGTTGGGCTTTTATATACTGTACATTCAGTTACGCAATGTGTTCAATACGAAATAATATGCGTTGACCGAGGCAAATATGGAGCAGAGCACATAACTACAAAGAAAATGCTTGAACCCTATACACCGCTTAATCCTAGTTTGTTTTTGTCAATGTATATCTAAAGCCAAAACTTTTTTAGTTTTGGAAAGTACAGGGGAAAGTTAAAACCTGGTAGGTTTTTTCTTTTTGCTGATTGGAATAGTAAATTTCTCATCACTTCCTGTCTTGGAGATGCAATGGAAAGTGAGAGGAAATCTCAAAAGAGAAGGGAAACTCCCCTTTAGTCAGTTGTCACCAGAACAAGTGACCCAAGAAAAATGGAACCTCACTGCTGCTAAATCTAGCAACTCCATAGTTCATTTAAAGAATGAAACCATCTTCCACTGGACTAGTGTTGAGCGAACCCGGACTGTAACGTTCGGGTCCGTACCGAACTTTCGGGTGTCCGTGGCACGGACCCGGACCCGGACATTTCAAAAATCGTTCGGGTTCGGTCCGGGGTTCTGCTATTTTATTCCACGTGTTGAGAAGCTGCAGGGCAGCCAATCAACAAGCATTTCACTGGTTTGCCCTTAGAAGCCATCACAGCCATGCCTACTAATGGCATGGCTGTGATTGGCCAGTGCATCATGTGACCCAGCCTCTTTATAAGCTGGAGTCACAGTGCTGCAGTCACATGCTCCTTGGGTTAGTATAGGGAAAGGTAGCTGACGGCGTGAGGGACAGATTTTAGCCATTTTAAGACCTGATCCTGCATCCTGAGATAGATTACTTTACTACTGCTGTCTGTGCTGTTGCTCTGAGGACAGATAGCAGAAATTAGAGATTTCACAT
>BLSH010185339.1:164786-180314 GCA_018402905.1 Glandirana rugosa
CTCAACTCGCTTGTGGACCTTCAAGCCCAAGACGACCAGGCAGGCTTGAAGCCCTGTTTCAGGCCCAGGCCCAGGCCTGCCTTGGGCTTGCTAGCGTGCCTGTTGCTTGGGGTAACTTTAGTTACCCCTGGGCTTGAAAATCCGTGTTTTTACCGACATCCTTTCAGGACCTTTCGGGGTCTCCCGACGTTTTCCTTCATTTTACCCCCATTCCCATCCCGTTCGCGGGATGTTTTTTTACCCCTGTCCCTTTATTGAAATTTATAAAAATTTTTTTATTTTTGTATTTTTTACGTTTTTACCTCTACTTACACCAAGTTGTCCGTGCGATCGTTCGGGTTCCGTCCGGACCCGGACCCGGACTTTGTCCCGAAGTTCGGACGGACCAGCAGAACCCGAACTTCCAGGTGTTCGCTCAACTCTACACTGGACACATTTTGCCCATGATTGGGCTTTAACCGTAGAGCAATGGAGGCTGGGTGGGGGACATGAATAATACCACACATTATGGTGGATAGTTAATCTCCCTTCCCAAAGAAACAAATGCATATTTATTTAAACGCTCATATACAAATTAACATTAAATTATTTGGTCAAAAAATGTCCAATTACACCTATTTATTCATGTATTGTAAATTTATAAACATATGTAAATATAATAAAATGTGTACATATATATATCTATATATATATATATATAGAGAGAGAGAGAGAGAGAAAAATGAGATGGGATTGCTACACAAATAAATCTAATGAAAAAATTAAAAGAGGGGCAAGCCATGCTGTGAGTGCGTCTATGGACACACAAAGCTGATCAGGGTGTTTCAATATCACTGAGTCCCGCTATCAGAATACAATGTCCCCGCTGGGGAGGATTCCTCCATACTTGTGTGGATGGGAGAATCTGTTCATCTACTAATTTATGGCCAGCTTTAACCGTTTCTCACCGCGCGCAGTATATTTACTGCGGCACTGTGGATGCTTCCCACGAATCGCCGTATATAAACGGCGATTTGCATAGCGGCCGCTAGGGGGGCGTGCGCCCGCCGTACTCCAGAGGACCCGATGTCCGCCGCGATGAGCAGCCACGGCAAAAGAACGTGGAACCGCCGATGTAAACACGCTCTGTCAGTGCGGGCATAGGAGATCTACTGATCCCTGTCACTGGGATCAGTTAGATCTCTTATGCCCATAACAGCCCAGCCCCCCCCCCCCACAGTTAGAACATACCCAGGGAACACAGTTAACCCCTAGATCTCCCCCTGCAGGTTAACCCCTTCACTGCCAATGACATTTATACAGTAATCAGTGTATATTTAAATTTCTGATCGCTGTATAAATGTCATTGGTCCCAAAAAAGTGTCAAAATGATCAGACATGTCCGCTGCAATATTGCAGTACCGCTAAAAATCGCAGATCGCCGCCATTACTAGTAAAAAACTCATCATCCGTAAACGCAGCCACTTTTGTGCAAACCAATCAATAAATTGCGTTTTTTTTTTACCAAAAATATGAGGAAGAATATAAATCAGCCAAAACCGATGAAAAAAAATGTTTTTTTTATATTTTTTTGGATTTGTATTTTAGCAAAAAGTAAGAAAAACAGTTTTTTTGCAAAACTGTCGCTTTTTTTTTGTTAATAACGGTGATCAGAAATGACGCAGAGGGGATCAAATACCACCAAAAGAAAGCTCTATTTGTGGGGAAAAAAGGACGCAAATTTAGTTTGGGTACAACGTCGCACGACCGCGCAATTGTCAGTAAAAGCGAAGCAGTGCCAAATAGCAAAAAGTGCTCTGGTCCTAAAGTGGGAAATTCTTCCGGGGCTGAAGTGGTTAAAGGACCTAAGTTTACCACCAAACCACCTTTTCCCTACACATTGTGTGGTAGCAGATTCTTGGGATTCAAGGCAGCAGCAATGTTTTGCTAGAGAAGAAATCAATGAATGCATGTGCAGACCGACAAAAAGGGGGTGGGGATAGGTGGAGTTCTGTAGACCAGCAGAGGAGAACTCAGACAGAGCTAACAACACTTCTTGGAATTTCAGGCAGCAAGGCACACACATGTCACTAGTAGTAATATGTTCAGGGCAACGCTGTATCTTGGGCGGCACTTTGCAGGGGGGCAGCACGAAAAGAGTCCCTGCAGCATGAAAAGCTTGCACTTTTAATGCTGCCGGTATGATAATACAGCCAAGGCTGCCATCAGAGGGGGACAGCCCATACATATATGGGGGTGGGCATCCCGAAAGTCCCAGGCAGTGGACCCCAACCAATGAGTTGTTGTGCAAGCAGCTGGCGTTCCGCAACTGTGTGGGGGGGGCGCAGGTGTTTAGTCAGGCCCAGGGCAGCACAAAACCTAAATACACCACTGGTTCAGGGTCTGACATGAGATATCCTCCCATTTACCATTGCTTGAAGACTTGACCACATCTTTCTGCTTTTAGTTTAAAATGCAACAATATGTCCTAGAGATCATGCTTAGTTGAATTATGGTCATTAATGAATTTCTTTTTTGGGAAATAGGTTTAACACAACAGTTGACATTTCGCAAAGCAGATGCTTCCTACGGTGCCTGGATTCAAACACCATCAAGCACATGGTAATAGAAACAGCTTACTGTACTTCTGTATTATATATATTTATTTTAGGTTTAAAGTCCAGCTATATTTTTTTTTTTTTAAACTTGATATGGGATAAAACATAAAAGAGTTAGAACCCCTATTAAGTTTATATTGCTTGAAAATAGAATATTCTCAAATGGGCTTGTGCAGTCACCACCACCACACATAGATATTTAACATCTACTGTACCTTTTATAAATTTGCACTATTTATATTGCCTAAAAATGCACATGTGAAACACCAAAACTCAATTACCATAAAGTAGATTTATATCCTTTTTGGCTATTGAAGAATATATTTACACTGTACTTAAAATGTGTAATATTTTTTAAGAGCTATATCTTCCACTAAGGTAATCTGAGCACAGAAGAGTGGTTATTTCATTTTTGCTCAGATTATGTGAAAGATACTGTATATAATACAATTTAGATCACTCTTAAAAAATCCACAAGGATATATACTGTATTTTTAGGAATAAATTAATAATAATAATTATATACAGTGAAGTGGGATTTGTGTTCTGATGTGAAAGTTACATTAATTCATCAAAAGGGTGGTCAATATAAATATATTTCCTGGACAGTTTTGTGCAGATTTTATTTTATATTTTATATTTGTGTGCACCAAATGCCTTTGCAAACCTGGATATTACTTAAAACGTAAAAGTATGTTGTAGCTGTGACATCATCACTGTGCTGTACATAGCCTCTGCAGGGAGCAGAGAACATTTCCAGTTCCTCTTCTGGAGACTAAAAGGTCTCAAACAACATAAAAAAACCCAAATTAAGTTCTTATTTTTCTGCATGCTGCACATTTCATCCTGGGCCTATTTTATCTCCTTGTTTGCTTAATATAACTGAATGTGTGCTCATTTATCTCCTCCCCTGCTTAATACGACTCCACTTGTGCCGATTCTGTCTCCTCCTCTGCTTAATATGACTTTGTGTGTGTTTATTCTGTCTCCTCCCCTACTTAATATGACTCCACTTGTACATATTTATCTCCTCATTTGCTTAATATGACTCAATTTGTGCTTATTTATCTCCTCCCCTGCTTAATATGACTTCACGTGTACATATTTATGTCATCCCCTGCTTAATGACTCCATTTGTACTTATTGCATCTCCCCCCGCCTAATGTGACTCCACATGTACTTATAACACCTACTATATGGAACTCCAACCTTTACAATATGAATCCTCAGGCATTCTAGGGCTTACTAGTTTTATTATATCTTGTCTTCCGCAGGCTCACTGCCTATGTTGTGAAAGTGTTTGCCCTAGCTCAAGATTTAATCAACGTTGACAGAGATATACTGTGCAACTCTGTGAAATGGCTGTTATTGGAGAAGCAGAAACCAGATGGCATGTTTGAAGAAAATGCCCCAGTATACCATCAGGAGATGGTGGTATGTCAATAATAGATATAATTCATAATAGATATGACTTTTATCTTCTGTATACCAAAGTGCTACTAAAATTACTTATCTGCACAAATAAATAAGGCGCTGGCAACTTCTGTACATTTTAATAGCATGTTGATCTAAATCTTTTTTGTTGCATTAAATATACAGACGTTTCTAGCCACCAGAAATACTTATATTTCACTGTAACTGCTCTATGATTCTTATACTGGAACTTCATTTTAGTGATGAGCCAAACTGCCCTTGGTTTGAGTATTACTTCAAAGAAGTCTGGATGTCAAACCCCGAACAGCAACTAAATCAATGGGAGCTAAATGTGTCAAATTAAAAATGCTAATTTTCTGGGCTTAATAGTCAAGATGATGTAAAAAAAATAGCAAAGGGGTGGGCACTCCCCTTGGGTTTGTGTACCAATGCAAAGAAAAACATTTAAAAATTCTATGCAGTTAGGACAGTGATTTTTTAAATGTTTAAAGTGAAACCTTCTTGTATGGATTTTAGGGGGTACCCCCATGCAAAAGAACAAAAAACAAAAAAGTGTCAGGTCCCCCAGGAAATCCATAGCATACCCTTTGGGTCAAATATCAAATCCTTAATCTCAACATGCAGCCTGGCTGGTCAGGAAAGGGTAGGATGAGTATGACCAGGCACAGGCCCTCAACATGGTAGGGGTGCCTTACAAAAGCATATAGTCCCCAAGTTGATGATGATAAGGGCCTCTTTCCCACAACCCTGTGCTGGTGTTTGTGGGGATCTGCGGGTGGTGATCTTATTGGAATCCGGAAGCCCCCTTTAATAATAAAGGTGGCACCCTGATACCAGCCCACATGTGTGAATGAGTATTGGGCACAAAGTACCTATACTCATTCACAAATAAAGAGTTGTAACCTAGAAATACACCCAAACGTTTGACCAGTCTTTAATTTAAAAAATTAAAATCTTCAAAAAATGTCTCTTGTTCTAAATCCATTGTCACTCACAAAGCCTGCTGCCACCAGTGCATTGGAAAAAAGAAAAACGACCTGGAGCACATGATTGATCCCAATGGTAGGTATAGACAATTGACAGTTCCCCAAGCTGTCATCAGCTTATAAGGGAAGTGACGGGGTTGGTGGTAACATCATTGACCAAATATGGCCATGGGCAGTGGCCATATTTGGGCAGTGATGTTACTGCTAATATTGTTGCTACTGACTTTTAACAAACATGTACTTATCGGAGTCCAGCACTGTCTTCATGTGAGCCAATTCTTCACCAAGCTTCAGATCCCTGGAGCCGCCATCTTGGATGCAGGAGCCGACTGTGGCTTACTGAAGCCTTACATCTGACTCCTACTGCATGAGGCACTGTGTAACTGGTCCTGTAGCCTCCTGGGACATGTCCCAGGAGGTTGTGGGTGGGGGAAGGGGGGTCAGGTGGCACTGACATAATTTTCACCTAGGCTGAAATTGTGTAAATGTGGGAGTGGGCACCTGTCACAAAAATATAACAGCTACCAGAAAAAAAAGACACTAAATTTGTTAGAGTAGGTGTGTAGGAGGTAGATGAGGGATGCTTTCACTTTTAAGGGAAGGCCTGCTTTAAGGTTTGATATCAGTGACATAAAAAGTGTGTTATTCTTAGTCAATTCTAGGAGCAGCTCTAGTGGTAGGCTTGCTGGTGCCCACTGTGTAAATGGCTCTAGCATCGGCACACAGCCCCCAGCTTGTTATTCTTTTGAATAACACAATGAATAACAATAGCAATCAGTTATAATAAATACATCATTCCATCCAAGTCCATATACAGTTCATAAATATATTGAGGTTCTTCAATCATCATAATTCAAAATGTCATTGTACAAAAACTGTTAAAGTGCCAAGTGCAAATCAAATCACTCCATGCAGTCTGTGTTCCCCTCCTGTGTGCCCCCTCACTCACCAGATGCCATGGACTCCCATGACAGGAGTTTTTAGCACTTGTGGGGCTGGGCTCTGTGGCTCTCCAGATTATAGATCAGGTTGTATCTCGGGATATCCTCAATGTGCAGTCATGAAGCTGTTAACAAATGGCAGAGAGAAGAAGTATAGTATAAATCAGTTTTAGTTTTGCTTAAAATGAATAACATCCACTCACATGTTAAAACACGCTGAAACTATTAAAACCCGGAAACCGTAAGCGTGTCGACTTGCGTCTTACTTGCGTTTCACCGGCCGGAAATAACGTCACCACCCATGGTCAACTGACGTGTTTCGTTCCTCCTCCAAGACATTATCAAAGGATATCCCCGGGTGATGCTGTAAACATATTTATAGAGGGTAACTCCTCCCCCACATGCCTATTGTAAGTTATCATTGGATACTTATGGGATGACATAATATGCTCTTCCTGTATCTGATCTGAAGGTGACCAGGCTTCAACTTAACTATAGTCCTCCATCTTGGTACACCTTGGGATCAAGATATTACTAAATTATTAGTATGTGCAGTAGCTATGCCAAGTTGATTAAGTCTCGGGGGAGGGACGAAACGCGTTAGTTGACCACGGGTGGTGGCGTCATTTCCGGTCGGTGAAACGCAAGTGAGACTCAAGTGGATACACTTCCAGTTTTATGGTTTTAATCGTTTCAGCGTGTTTTAACATGTACGTGGATGTTATTAATTTTAAGCAAAACTAAAATGTATTTACACTATATACTTCTCCTCTCTGCCATTTGTTAACACCTTCATGACTTCACATTGAGGATATCCCGAGATGCAGCCTGATCTATAATCTGGAGAACCCAGAGCCCAGCCAACCCCACAAGCGCTAAAGACTCCTGTCATGGGAGTCCATGGCATCTGGTGAGTGAGGGGGCACACAGGAGAGGAGCACAGACTGCACGGAGGGATTTGATTTGCACTTGGCACTTTAACAGTGTTTGCACTGATTTTTGCACTGAAATGTTGAATTATGCAGATTAAAGAGCCTTAAGATATTTATGAACTGTATATGAATATGTATATGTTATTGATTGTGGTTTTAGCACTTTGTTTTTTGGTGTAGCGCCCTTTATATTGTTGGTTTCACATTTAAAGGCACAGTCACTTTTTAAGAGCAGCGACCCATTTATATAAAACATATTTTTTGATTATTAATTTACACATATATATCATCCTTCAGCAAAGGAGTGTGTACACTGGTGTACCATACACATGTATACACACATTGTTTTTGATATTCTTCTGAATAAGCCTGAGCCAGTTGTAGCAAAAATCTGACCTGACTTAAAGCAGGCGATTGTTATGTACAAATAAAAGTTATAGCCATGCAACCCTACTTTCGGTATTTAAATATGTTTCTTTTGTATAGGGTGGTATTAAAACAGGAGCTGTTGAACTAGACTCTACTCTCACCGCGTTTGTCCTTATTGCTATGCTGGAAAGTGAGGAAACCTGTAATGGACATGTAAATGTAAGTAGTTGTATGATCTCTTGACTGCCCAATTCCCTACCTCATTCACTTCTTATTTTCACTGTAAATACACGTTATTATTACCCTGCTCCAGAACTGAGGGATAAATATCTGACTGTGTGAAGAAGTGTATCTAAGCTTTTTTTGTTTGTATTGGATAGAGTAGGGATTGGTTAAAACCCATCAACCTTTTTTTGGTGTCTGTGTCCCTCTGGGGGAGAGTTTCCTTTACTTTCTTTTTACAGAGTTAAAGGACATCCTCTCCTAGACAGTTGTCACTGGAACAAATGTCCATATTCCTGTTCTGATGCCAACTCAGATTTTTTTATTTCCTCTCATTTTTATTGCTGGTGACACCGGTCACAAGCACAAATCTAGAAAATGAAGGTGGACAGATGGAGGACATTATGGATTGGGAAGTAAGAATAGATATACAGCAAACAGAATGATATGGATGGTCAAGTAGGTGGATATATTGGGAGTTGAACTGATTGGTGGATGGATGGGCAAATACTGTAGGTGAATATGGGCACCTGGAATGATTGGTGGACAGATGGGCAAATAGATGCATATACTGTGCAGGCATTTGGACTGATTGACGGATGGATGGGTAAATAGATGAATATATGGGCAGCTGGAATGATTGGTGGACAGATGGGCAAATGGATGGATATACTGTACAGGCAGTTGGACTGATTCGCAGATGGAAAGTTGAAGATGGATAAGTGGGCAGCTGGACTGATTAATGAATGGACTGGCAAACAGTTGGATATACAAGAAGTTGGACTGATAGACAGTTTCAGATGGTTGGATGAAAAGAAAGATGAATAGGTGTATTTATGGACTGATTTGATGGATTGATAGACAGATAAAATTTAAAAATGGACCATCCCAATATATATACCCAACTCTTCTTTACTGCTTATAAGCGCTCATGCTCTGTGTTTATCTGGAAAAATTCTCCTCCATGAATCAAATATTCTTGCCTTACCCTTCTGAAGTTGAAAGGAGCAGTAGGATTGCTGGTTTTGTATAAATATTATTTGGCATCCCACTTTACGCCTGTCATGGATTGGAATGTTCAAACTAGGAGGAAAGTGTGGATTTTCCTAGAAAACACCTTTTCTCCTCTATGTCTGCATCTCCTACCCTGGCTTCCAACCCACCATCTTCCAAAACAGATCATGGCACACCCTCTCATTGGCCCTTCTTTACTCTGCTTTCGTATAGCTTGCAAGAAGGCATCCCTTTCATCCTCTCCGGGTCCCTTGACCTCAGTCTGCGGAAAACTGGACTTCCTTCTGGGCCTCTCTAACACATTCCTGTCGCAATAGTGGCCCCATACTGAAGTTTTGGTCCATAATTTCTTCGCCAGAGACAAATTCCTAACTGTTGAACAACTAGAATCTATATCATCCACTGGGGGTTTTCCTCTTTGGACGTATAGGCAACTCAAACACTTTTTAACTTCTTCAGTTTCAAGCCAAACTTGGGCTAGGCCTCTCACACACATGCTGATGGAGGACTCCCCTTGGTCACTGAGGGCTTGGGAAAGGGATTTACAAAGTACCTTTTCAGATGGTAATTGGGACACAATCAATGAATATATTCACAAAGGATCACTGAATGTAGCGATCCAGGAAAACTGATACAAAGTTAGAACCAGATGGCATAGAACTCTGTCCCTCTTACAAAATGCTGTCCTTCCTCTTCAAATATTTGTTGGAGATGTGGCCAGGAAGAAGGAACCATGCTTCACATTTGGTGGAGCTATGAGATCTTAGTACCCTATTGAAAGGCAGTCCACAATATCATCACTCAAGTTACCTCCTTTTCTTTGTACTTCACTCTGGCCCAATATCTCCTGCATCACAAGTTATTAACCAGAAATTACCACAAGTCGCTCGCAATTCATATGGTAAATGTAGAAAGACTTTGTATTCTGATCCATTGGTGGTCTACTCAAGTTCCAACAATTAGGATATGGTTCGCTAGACTGAATAAGCTAGAGAAAATGGAGGAGCCCGTCCACGTTTCTCAAGAATGTCTGCACAAATTCATGACAACATGATTCTGTTGGACCCACTTCAAAACCACTGATCAAGGTCAATGATACCTTTCTTCAGGGTATGCATGAATATGGAGAAGGGAAGTGGGTCTATAGTGGGACTATTCCCCTAGCTGTGTGCCCCTTCCTCTTCCCGTCCTTTCCTCCCATTCCCCATTGCCATTTCTAGTTCAATCTTGATTTATTGAGAATCAAAAGTAACAAAAATCATATAAACATAGAGTACATAACTTTGATAGTCTTCTGGCAGTGGCACATATTGGTAATTGGAATGTACATTTGGGCACATTAGTTTCTTTACAGTACAATGAGTTTGTATGGCATAACACTCCATCAGATAGAGTGATAAACAGTATCAGGTAGCAGTCACAGTCTTATAAACGGTGGAGATATAAATTATTGTTCAGGATATCTGTATAAAGTATAGGTAAGGTCTATTGCTCCTAGAATGCATATGCTGTAGGGATCTGATAACCTTCTGCATATAGAGAATACTTATTTATGAGCTAGTAGGGAAGGAGAAGGTAAGGATAAAAAGTGAACACAAATAAAGAGCTGGGAAGGAAAGGGGATAGACAGGGCACACTTCATCATGGCTCGGTTATGTTGGCATCTCGTGCATTTTCTGCCCATGGTATAAAATCTGCGAGTAGCGAAACATGGACCAGGAAGTCCATGTGGTGGTGAACTTTTCCTCTCTATCACATTCCTGAGCTACCATGCGCTCTAGGTCTCGGATGCGATCAATTTCAACAGCCCAATCACCAAGGGAGGGCGCACCTATTGATTTCCATAAATGGGGGATCACTGTTTGAGCCGCAGCAAGGAAGTGTCATAACACATTATTTTTCACTGATTTTAGAGGGCTTAGGATTATAGATAACAGAGCTATCACCGCTGAGGGTTGGAAGATGTCGCCATCAGCCTACAATACAGATCACATTTTTTTTGCCAAAATTCTCTTATAGGAGGACAATCTCACCATATGTGAAGTAGGGTGCCTCTGGAGGATGAGCATCTCCAACAGGCGTCTGGCATAGATGGATCTTAGTATCTGATTATGAGCTTAAACCCCTTTTTCTTGAGTGATGGTTACAAGGGAGAGCTTATGTGTCAGGATGAAACATTTTAGCCAATCTACGCGTGGTATAGAGTGTTGCAGTTCTGATTCCCAGGTCTGTGTATAGGAAGGGAGATCAGGGGAGGATGCGTTAAGAAGTAGTGAGTAAATTTGTGAAACAACAGGAGTCAGGGGGTTGTCCTGCAAGAGTAAGTCTTTGAAGCTCAATGTGTCGGAAAGAATTGCCGACAGAGAGGAGAAACTGCGAACATAGGATAGGGCTTGTCGTCTCTGCAGCCAATGAATCGTGGGGTGGGGAAATCGCTTGGGGTGAAGAGCCAGTCATCAAATAGGGATCTGCCCATAGAATTTAAGCAAGTCTTCTACAGTCTTTCATTTGCCAGGGCCCAAATTCTGATCTTGTTACTCCTGGTGGGAAGGCAGAAGTCCCAAAGAATGAGGTCATAGGGCCTATCGTCTTGGATATGGTACCTGCTGAGATCAATCTGTCCCATAAGTAAAGTGTCTGGTGGGTGAGGCCCACCAAGGGAATCAAGTCTTTGTGGAGATTTGTGGGGGTCCACGGTAAGGTGCATAGCTCAATCAGATTCAGATAGTCTTCCAGTTGAACCCATAATTTGTATGTAGTGTGATAAAACCAATCTACTATCCAGGTGAGTACTGCCACTTTGTAATATAAAGATGCATCTGGTACCCCAGCCCCCCCCCATTTTTCGGCCGGGATAGGGTGTCGTATTTTATCCTAGGGTGAGCCGCCCCCCCCCCCCCCAGATAAAAGAGGAGAACAGTCTGCAAAGCTTTCTGAAGTATGAGATCGGTATGTGGATAGGAATAGTTTGAAATAGATACAGGAATCTGGGGAGGACATATATTTTCAGAGCATTGATCCTTCCTAACCAAGAAAGCCTCTTGGCTGCATAGGATGGGAGGTCAACTTGGGTTTTGATGAACAGTGGGGTGCTTGGAAGCATCCGTGAGGATATGTATGCATAGATATCGTATAGAAGTAGAGCCTGTTTTAAAAGGGAAGGAGCACGAGATGAGTTGCACTTCTGTCATGTGGAGTGTGATATTAAGAATTTAAGATTTGTTGTAGTTCACTTTAACAGGTTCCCCACCGCGCGCCGTCTTTTCACGGCGGCAGTCGGGGAGCCCTGCGCGAATCGCCGTAAATAAGCGGCGATCTGCATTTGGCCACCAGGGGGCGCGCGCACCCGCCGCACTCCTGGGGAGTGTGCCCGCGGCTCGGGCGGACCCGATGTCTGCCGGCGAGCCGAGATGAGGTAACCACTTCACCTCCGGAAGAATTTCCCAGTTTAGGACCAGAGCACTTTTTGCAATTTGGCGCTGTGTCGCTTTAACTGACAATTGCGAGATCGTGCGACGTTGTACCCAAACAAAATTTGCGGCCCTTTTTTCCCACAAATAGAGCTTTCTTTTGGTGGTATTTGATCACCTCTGCGTCATTTCTGATCACCGCTATAAACAAAAGAAGAGCGACCATTTTGCAAAAAAACCCACATTTCTTATTTTTTGCTAAAGTTCAAATCCAAAAAAAATATAAAATAGCATTTTTTTTCACCGGTTTTGGACGATTTATATTCTTCCTCATATTTGTGATAAAAAAATCAGCGTTTATTGATTGGTTTGCGCAAAAATGGCCGCGTTTACGGATGGTGAGAATTAATTTCTGGGGTTTTTATTTATTTTTATTTTTTTTACTATTAATGGCGGCGATCTGCGATTTTTAGTGGTACTGCAATATTGCAGCGGACATGTCGGACATTTTTGACACTTTTTTGGGACCAATGACATTTATTCAGCGAACAGAAATTTAAATGTCCACTGATTACTGTATAAATGTCATTGGCAGTGAAGGGGTTAACCTGCAGGGGGAGATCTAGGGGTTAACTGTGTTCCCTGGGTGTGTTCTTACTGTGAGGGGGTTGGGCTACCATGGGCATGAGAGATCTAACTGATCCCAGTGACAGGGATCAGTAAATCTCCCATGCCCGCACTGTCAGAATGGGGAACCGCCGTGTTTACATCAGCGGTTCCCCGTTCTTTGCCTGTGGCCGCTGATCGCGGCTCGCCGGCGGACATCGGGTCCGCCCGACCTGCGGGTACACTCCTCAGGAGTGCAGCGGCCTGCGCCCCCTAGAGGCCATTCGCAGATCGCCACCTTTTTACGGCGATTCGCGGCCAGTGTCCACACTGCTGCCGTAAATGTGCGGTAGGCAGTGTGGAACTGGTTAAGGAACCGCCAATCCACCCTGTCAAATGCTTTCTCAGCATTGACCGATAATAGACAGAGGGGGATATTGTGTAAGTGTGCATAGTCGGTCAGGAGGAGGGTTTTTAGGGTATTATCCCTAGCCTCATTTCCAATCACATATCTCACCTGATTTAAATGTATTAATTTGGGCATTAGGGGTTTCAATCTGTTGGCTTAAACCTTGGCGAATATTTTCAAAATCAACTTCAATGAGGGAGATAGGCCTATAATTTGTGCAGAGAGTAGGATCTTTGTCAGGTTTTGGTATGAGGGAGATATGTACTTCTAGAGTTTGTGGAGGACAAACTGAGCTTTCGGACAGGAACTTAAACACCTTGGCTAAGAATGGGGTAAGGAGGGAGCCAAATCATTTATAAAATTTAGGAGTAAAGCCATCCGGTCCCGGACTTTTACCGGACGGCGTGATTGCTATAGCTTTGGTGACTTCATCTTCAGTAATGGGCTCCTCTAGATCTCTAGTAGCTTCAGTATCTAAAGCGGGTAGTGCAGTTTTTGCGATAAATTCTGCTTGGCTCTCTTCTATGTTGGGGGAGGTATCCAAAGGTACCTCTGCTGGGATGTTATAGAGATTTTGGTAAACGTCTGTGAATGTCTGAGCTATCAAGGAAGGAGAAGAGATTGAAATGCCCATTGAGTCATGAATGTGAGAGATGAATGTGGAGGGTGTTTTAGGGTGTAGAGAATGGGCTAGCGGCCACATTTGTCCCGAAACTTGTATTGGTGAAGGGACAGTTTTTCTGTGTATGTACGTGCAGATGCAATGCATAGGTCCTTTAGTTGCGATCGGGCCGAGGAAACCTCTGCAAGAGTTTCTACCCTTGGGGAGCTTTTGTGGGTCGTTTCTAAGTCTTTAAGTTTTTGAACCGCTGCTATTCTTGTCGCTTAACGTTCTTTCTTTTTATGGGTGCCAATTTGAATAAAGCTGCCACACAGGGTAGCTTTCAATGCTTCCCCCTGCATGGGCAAGGAAGTGGTAGTGTTAGCTTGATCTGTAAAAAATTGGGAGATAGTGTTTGAGATCCGTGTGGTGCAATCCGGATATGTGAGCAAGGAATCGTTTAATCACCACGTGCATTCCCTTATTGTGGCCGATGGTGATCTTGAGTGTCATGTATATAGGAGAGTGGTCAGACCTCACCATGGTATCTATCTCGCATTCGGGGACCAGTCTAGGCAACTGTGATCTATCAGAAAGAAGTCTATCTGACTGGAGGCATAGATGAGAGTGATGGGCGTGAGAGAAGTGAGTAAAGTTGCGAGAGGTAGGGTACAATACTCTCCATATGTCAACGAGGTGGAGGTTATGGATGGCCCGCTACAGGGCACGTAACTTAGAGAAAGACAGTGAAGAACATGAGGTAGAGGAGTCTATAAGTGGATCTAGAGGGGTATTGAAATCTCCACTTAGGATGAGCTTCCCCTCCATGAAGCCAGCTAAAATCTGAAGGTATTTCATGGCTGTTGCGAATTGATTGACATTTGGCAGGTATATATTAGCAATCTTATATTTAGTCCCCCATAGTGAGAACTTCACGAAAACATATCTCCCCTGTTGATCGGACATATGATCAATCAGTTTGATAGGGAGCAATTTATGAATGGCCACAGATACTCTCTTAGCTTTCTGTTAAAGTATCTATTCATGCATAGAGGCATGGATTCAGCTTGGAAGTGCGTCTCTTGTAACAGGAGCACCTGAACTTGGTGCTTGTGCATATGGTATAAGATCTGACCCCTTTTAGAGGCTATATTGAGGCCATTAGCATTGTATGAGCAAAATTGCAGCCTGGGGCAAGTGCTTATCGTGTGGGCCATGATGGAGCGAGAGGAAAAACAAAAGTTATAAGAAAAAAAGGGGGGGGGGGGAGAAGCAAGAGGAGGCAGGTGTGGTGATAAGTGGATGGGGAAGGAGGGGATAAAAAGAGGAAAAAAGAAGGGAAGGGGAGAACACCAGGCAGGAAGGAGGAAGCAAGCTTTGAGGGAAGACACTTGAGGTAAGTGTCTAATGCTACTAAAGCATCTGCAATGCAGAACACTGTGTGAGCAAATCACTTGTCCGGCATATCCGGAACTGATTGTGGGAAGGAGGTCGAGAGAGAGGGATCTGAGTCGTGATCCCGACAGCATAGTAGGTATGTAGAAAATATATATAACACGCCCAATTTATTGGTTAAGGGCAGCAGGGAATAAACAGTCTAATGTGGATCAACCAAATATGAATTGTATTTGGTCCTATAGGTAGGTAAACAATCAGCATCTCAAATCTGAACTATGAACGTGTCTCATAACAGTACCTCAATTTTATATAGAAGCATGATGACTCTAGAACCATCCGGGCCAGGGAAAGGGGCCAGTGTCAGGACAGAACCAGGGCTACCAGGAACATCTTTATTATTAGCAGCTTATTACATGAAACAGCAAACCATGGATACAAACCCTGGTGGCTCGTGGTAACAGATGAGCTTAATCTTAAACATATAACAACAAAGGATTTTGACATAGGGAGCAGCAGGACCCAATAGTGGATATGGCTATAGGATAGTGAAGCCCAACCCAGGAGAAGAGCCACTTCTTCTAACGTGTCTCCCCAGGAAAGGGGAGGACA
>BLSH010185339.1:216071-232674 GCA_018402905.1 Glandirana rugosa
ACTTATTTGGGGTCATATGTGCTGGTATGTGCTGACCTATGACCGTTCATTATATCGTAATGGAGACCATCAAACGGAGTGAATTACTAGAAAAAGACGAAAGGGTTCTTTTGTTGTAACAAAAAGGACATGTAGACGGTATAGACATTATATTGATTACCTTCGTATCTACTACGTCACCTCCCCTTGGTCGGGTACTACAAAAACGTTCTTTTCGTAACTCGTAAAAAATTATCTTTTAATTAGTAAAGTAACCCGATCTTTATCAAAAAAGGAGGCGCGCGGGAGCGCGATTGTGGGAGGACGTTATATAACGTCCTCCCACAACAATGGGTGCCACTTGCCGACGTGTAACTACGTTACACGGTCGGCAAGTGGTTAAGGAAAAAACTATTTCTAGCCCAATGAAATGATTAATTTTCTATTAAAAAATGCTCAATGCTTTTCTTGCAAAAACATCATGGGCTGGTTCCCCTCCACTGCATCATCTATGCTTCCATTAGTTATATTACAGATATGGCAGATGTACAGGAAAAACAATGTTGTTTTCTTGGGAAAGCAGAAAAAGATCATTAAGTGAGGCAAACTACCAGAGGTAATGCTATATTACTTGCCAGTATCCAGTCGTGTATGGTCGTGTATACTGGGGTTTATTCAGGGCATTTTACCTCAAAATAGGTGCAGGAACTCCCCCCTTCTGAGTCACCCCTTGTCTCCACCACCCACTCACCTCCAAGCACCGTCACCTGGTTCCACCATCTAATCATCTCCCAGTACCACCTCTTTTAGAGAATAAAGAACCAATATCACGTTTGTAGATCCATAGATCAATAGATCCCCCACCCCCCACAAAAATAGACCGCCCCAGCAACAGTGGACCCTCCACAACAAAACACCACCGAGTAACAATAGATCCACCTCAGCAACAATAGACCCCCAGCAGCAACAACAGATATGTCAACAGCCATCATCAATAAACCTCTCCCTCAACAGAAGATCCCCCCCAACAACACAAGACCCTCCATTAACAATAGATTCCACACGCGAAAATAAATCCACCAATACACCCTCCAGCACACCCCAGCAGCTCTTGCCATTACATACATTTAGTGCTGGAGGTGCCGGAACTGAATTCCCCCACGTTCCTCCTGAAAAAAAGCCCTGGGTTTATTCGATATGAGCAGCCATTCTCAACCAGGGTTAGTTAGAATCCTAGGGTTCCTCAAGAAGTTGCTAGGGGTTCCTTGAGCTGTGTCTAACTGACCTCTCATCTGATAGATGTATAGTTCCAGAACCAATGCCGGTTGGTAGAGCCATGGGCATAATGCCAATAATTTTTTAGCTATCTGTAGCAGTGACATTCTGACCTCCACTGTAAAGAGGCCTTCTTACTGCTGATCATCAATGTAAGGGGCATTTTCCCAGTGACTCCAACAAACTGATCTTATAAGGGGTTCTCTGAGACCTGAAAATTATTTTAAGGGTTCCTCTGGGGTAAAGAGGCTGAGAAAGTCTGGCCTGGAGAATTGGTGGGACTACCAATGCTTTATTAAAGTGTATGCAATCACATATAGTAAAGTTGTATAAACAGCTCCCTTTGTAAATGTGGTTGTGAATTTTTATCAGTATTAATTTAATCGGCGACTAGACCAAATGAACACTATTTTAGTTGACTAAAATACAACTAAAACAATTCAGATGACTAAAATGCGACTAAAACTAAAACAATTCAGATGACTAAAATACAACTAAAACAATTCAGATGACTAAAATGCGACTAAAACGAAAACAATTCAGATGACTAAAATGTGACTAAAACTAAAACAATTCAGATGACTAAAATGCGACTAAAACTAAAACAATTCAGATGACTAAACTACAATTAACACTAAAATGACATTTTAGTCAAAAGACTATGAATAAAACTCAATCAAAATCTGACATCAAAATTAACACTGCACTACCACATAAGTATAATGTATGTAAGGGGCATCTACTAAGCTGCTAAAAGGAAAAAAGAATAAGAAAAAGGCGTTTCTTATTTTCTTTCATAATATTCAATGTTGGTAATATATTCAGCTAATATATGCAATGACATTACATACAACAGAGTTTACATTTTTTTTTTTCATTTTAAAGTTGCACTTCTGTTTGTCAAAAAGTGATATTTTTAGTTTATTCATGGAACTTGGTTTTATTTATAAAGACTTTATATATCACAACGGCTAAATCTGTGTCTGTAGTGCATGTTCAAATCTAATACCAGAAATAATAACATCTTATTAGATTTTTACTCCAGGAGTATGTAATGAGTTTGGCAATTCTAGAGAAATGAAATAATGCATTACAATTTAGCTAAACCCGTTAGATTTAAGTCAACTAAGATGTACTGGAGATTTTAGTCGACTAAAATACAACCAAAACGAAACCAATTCAGATGACTAAAATAAGACTAAAACAAAAACAATTCAGATGACTAAAATACGATTAAAACTAAAATGGCATTTTAGTCAAAAGACTATGACTACAACTAAATTGAAATCTGACGTCAAAATTAACTCTGATTTTTACTGTATATTGGCCATGAGTAAATGTTTCATAAATACTTGTTGTTCCTGCTAGTCTCTGCTCTCTTACTGAGGATTGGATGATCGGATCCTCTCCCCCCAGTGTCCGTGAGCCGATGCCGCTCACTCGGCTGGATAATACGGCAGGGAAGAAATGACATTAGAAGTCACTTCCGCCCAACGGTCTTAAAGGACCCATTTTTTTTTTTGGACTGTCATTTTTTTCAAATATTTTTTTTTTTTTTACATTTTAGTGTAAATATGAGACCTGAGGTCTTTTTGACCCCAGATCTCATATTTAAGAGGTCCTGGCATGCTTTTTTCTACTGCAAGGAATGTTTACATTTCTTGTAATAGGAATAAAAGTGATCACATTTTTTTTTAAAAAAGAGCAGTGTAAAAATAAAAAGTAATAAGCAAAAATAAATAATTAAAAAAAAAAATGAAAGCGCTCCGTCCCACCGAGCTCGCACGCAGAAGCGAACGCATACGTAAGTCCCGCCCACATATGAAAACGGTGTTCAAACCACACATGTGAGGTATCGCCGCGATTGTTAGAGTGAGAGCAATAATACTAGCACTAGACCTCCTCTGTAACTCAAAACTGGTAACCTGTTTTTTAAAGGTCGCCAATGGAGATATTTAAGTTGCAAGTTTGTCGCCATTCCGTGAGCAGACACAATTTTGAAGCGTGACATGTTGGGTATCAATTTACTCGGAGTAACATTATCTTTCACAATATGGAAAAAAATTGGCCTAACTTTACTGTTTTCTTATTTTTTAACTAAAAAAAACCAATTTATTAGAAAAAAAAGCACGCTTGGAAGACCGCTGCGCAAATACGGTGTGACATAAAGTTTTGCAATGAGCGCCATTTTATTCTCTAGGGTGTTAGAAAAAAATATATAATGTTTGGGGGTTCTAAGTAATTTTGTAGCAAAAAAAAATGTTTTTAACTCGTAAGCGCCGAACCCAAAAAAACAGGCTCGGTATTGAAGTGGTTAAGCACTCATTTATATACTTTTTGAGGCTAAATTAGTCATTAGTTTTCTGAAAGGTGTGTGTACCTTAAGCAGCGCGTGTCCTCTGGTGTGAGGTGTAATAGCCTATCTGCGAGCTGCTGTTGTGGCCCAAATATTTATGGGGAATAACGTGATATATCTGAACAATTTGTGTTTTGTGTTAAAACAGCGCTTGCAATGCGTGATCTATTGTAATTTCCCCTATTGCATCCTCCTATTTCTAATGCATTCATTCATAAAATATTTAAAAAACGATTGCTGCTGCTGTAGCCCAGTTGCTACAGCAGATCTTATTGTGTCTGGGTGAATAAATAAACTTACAGTGAATCCTCAATTCCAATATATATACAATTTCACATAAATACAATAAATAAGTGCTGTAGAAAATAAAATAAATGATAAATGATATATATAAAGTCCAAGTAAAAGTGCTGTGCTCTGTGCCAAACGATTTCCTATGTGCAAATCCAAGGTACAATGTGACTGAGTGCTGGTTCAGTTCCAGTCTATCTCTGCTTTATCTCCTTATTCGTGGAACAATTCTTTATACTTTAAAGTGCTCGTGCTGCATTTCGGTGCTGAGTGATGATAAAAATAGCTTCAGGGTATTGTGCCCTGCTTACGAGAATCCTTTGACTCTCCCACCGTACGGTGTGGAGAAGTCAGAACGCGCTTTAGGTCTACAATCCGACCTATGGATGTGGTTGTCCTCTCCTTTATCACGCTCCCTTCCGCGGTCAGAATTCCATGTGTGGATAGAAAGAAGAAATACTCATCGCGTATCACTTGTAAAAAGGTTTATTGGCCAGAACTATTTCACAGTGCAAACATCAAAGGCATACATTTGCAATTTACTGTGACTGCTCTATAAGGTAATGCTCGCGCTCAGTGTTAGGGACACTTCCTGCTCGCACACCTACTGGGTGTGGCCTCTGTCACCGTGTGGTCAACTGACGCGTTTCGTCACTTCCTGTGACGTCATCGTTTTATGAATGAATGAATGAATGCATTAGAAATAGGAGGATGCAATAGGGGAAATTACAATAGATCACGCATTGCAAGCGCTGTTTAAATTAGTCATTACCCTACTTAAAAATGGAAAAAAAATGTTGGGATAAAAAGCAAAACTCCCAAAAACCACATAGGTTTGGACTGGCTTACCTGACAAAAGAATAATATGTAATGGCTGATTTTCTAATTTCCTATGCAGCCCCCCATGCCAGACAGCATAGCCAGGTCCTGACCTCACTTTTTTCTACTAAGGATAAAACAATACAGCTTGTTCAAGGCCTCCACAAGTTGTAACTGGATGGTGGAACAACAAAATAATGAGGTCAACCCCATGTTCCATTCTCTTATCAACCAGCTCAATGTGCAGCGTGCAATACAGTAACATTTGATTAACTTACAATCCTTTTCTCACCCAGTTTGAACCCTGTTGTACAGGGAACTATGAGAGATTTATATAAAGACAAACTGGGGGTATTAGAAGACTTATATACAAGCAGACTGAAGTACTATTAAAGAGAGGGGGGGATCCATTAGGGTCCTTCTTCCCCTGTTTTGGGGGTCTCTTCAGGACAGCCCCCCACCTAGTACTTGTTGGTTGGCTTCAGCTAATCATGAGGAGAGGGGTCTTGGCCTTTTGGCTAGGTGTACCTAACTGTGCCTTACCCCCATCAGGAATCATGAACCCCTTGGGGTCAGGGGAGGGGACACTCTATGTGCAATTTTTTGTTTTTGTTCACATGCACTTTTTTTGTTCACTGTTTGTAATGAATAAGGACTAACATCCGAAACGCGTAGGCTTTTTATTACAGCATTGTACATATCTTTTCAGTAAAGGAATACTTTTTGGATTTCATCCTAAGTGCGCACCATCCGTTTCCTCACTTTTTGCAATTAATGGATAGGCTTGAAAAATTAAAGATTATTAAAAAATGAATATGTGGATTTTTTTGAACAATACATAACTTTGTTAAATGAGGCTATTTAATGTGTTCCTACACCTCTGTGTTAAGTTTGGGTTTTACATTTTGGGGTTAAAAAATATTTTGGGAGCTCAGCTTTGATCTATGTTCTATCTGTATATTCCTACTTCATATCCATACTAATTCTCTAACACTGTGTCCATTGTTCTATACATACATATATCTTACAAAATTACTAACAAACTATAATATCACTTACCTTTTATTTTGCAGAAAATTGCTTCCTGCAGCAACAGTTAGAGGATGTGGACGCAAATGTACGATTTAGTAAGGCGTGTGAAGTCGGTGTGGACTATGGTAACTCATTGTTATATTATTTAAGTTAGCAACTTAAAATTGGATGCAAACACTAAAAGTGGCCACACACCAGTAAAATTTAACTCAAAAATGTAAAATTTAACTCAAAAATATATATTTTGTTAACGGTTGTTGGGTTCTTCTAATGGTTAGAGGGGTCAAATTGATGTTTCCCTTTGACCATAGTGATGAGCAAATTCAAAGGATCAGGGTGGAAAATTTTTCTTGAGCAATAAAAATAAAGAACACACAGGAGCCACCAAAACAGGAAATTAAGTTTAAAAGTTCAAAAGATTGTGGTCTCCCACAATATGCACCCCTTTATCACCACTAGAGGATATTCTGGAGAAGTCAGAACCTGACTTTAAAATGTTTTGAGGAGGAGAAGGAGGTGCCTCCTGGTTTTGGCATGTAGTAGTAGTTAGTCACATTCAAGTGGACTTGTTCTGTAAATCTGAATAATTATAGAACAAGTTCAACTGGTTGTGACTAACTATACCATAACCTTGATATATCAGAACCTTCATAGACCTGCTGGTTTTGGTTTGTGTAATTTTGTCACAGGAACGTGATGACATTCCATATCATGGATGAGTGAGGTTGTGCCTGGTTGACCATAATTTGTATGCACATTTTGTAGAACTCATCAGATTTGTAGTAGCAAGGGCTGAGGGTCTGCTTGAACACTGGTGAACAAACGTCATACTTGGACGTTATTCTGAACTACTCATTTTCAATCTTGCATCAAAATTTTGTAAATCCTGAATGAAAGTTCTGAAAGTTCTTAAGCTCCTTGGTGAAAACTGTTTAATAGACCCCTTAGACTGCATTTTGTGTACCACTGAACCCTGAGTCTTTACCTGGTTTCCAATGAACCAGTAAATGCCTCAGTAAAATATATACGTTGGAATATTCACTAAAAGGAATGTCCCTAGATGCTCTAGTTGGGAGTGCCCTGTTGACATGATCAGGAAAAAAACAGCAGTTGGATTTACAACTAGAGTTGGCCAGCCATGCTTTTTTTTTTGCCAAAGTGGCATAAAGCAGGTGGCACTTAATTAGCTATATGTAAGGGAACAGTCATTTAATCTGGTTGTG
The DNA here is from genome assembly GCA_018402905.1 of Glandirana rugosa. NCBI lineage: Eukaryota > Metazoa > Chordata > Amphibia > Anura > Ranidae > Glandirana > Glandirana rugosa. Next base: position 223,047 of record BLSH010185339.1, read on the forward strand.
GGGTATGGAAATTTGAACCAGGAGGAGATTGGGGTGAAAAATGAAGGTCTACCCATTGTGCACCTTCTGGCCAATCAACTGCCCTCTTACCAGTTACTGGCCAGTGGTCAATAAATTGGTCCTACATGGATCCAATTGCACAGCTGAGTCAAGGGACATTAATACTTTTCCCCAGATCCTCAAGCCCTTGCTAATGGTAGCCAGTGTTACTTACACTGAATTGACAGGGATCGAGTGTTGGATGTTATTCTGAATTATTAATTTTCTAATTGGTAAATCTTTGGTGAAAGTCCTGTATAAACTTTGTTTCATTGATCTCTTAGACTGGACTTTGTGTGCTATTGACCCCTGAGTCTTTTCTGAGACTTGGTTCCAATGAACCAGTGTATGCATCAATAAAATATATACAGTACATTGGAATTTTCACTAAAAGAACAATGTCCCTAGATCAGGGGTAGGGAACCTGCAGCTCTCCAGCTGTTGTAGAACTACATTTCCCATCATGCTTCTGGGAGTAATTGTATCCATCAGCCTTACAATGCCTCATGGGAAATGTAGTTCTACAACAGCTGGAGAGCTGCAGGTTCCCTACCCCTGCCCTAGATGCTCAAGATGTCTTGTGAGGAATCTGGGCATGATAACATTTTAGAATGTGTGCAAAGCAGGATTGTGGGTGAATTGCCCTGATCACATGCCAACTACCATATTGGTGCTGATTACAGAGCCCAGTTGCACATGATCAGATGAAAACCAGCAGTTGGAGTCAGAACTATAGTTGGCCAGCCATGTTTTTTTTCCAAATTCTCCAAAAAGAGGCATAAAGCAGGTGGCACCTCATTAGGTATATGTAAAGGGACAGTTATTTAATCTGGTTGTGGGGTATGGAAATTTGGACCAGGAGGAGTATGGGGTGAAAATTAAAGGTCTACCCATTGTGCACCTTCTGGCCAATCGTAAAGGTTCAACAGGGGTTATCAACTGCCCAGTTAGCAAATACCGGTCAGTGGTCAATAAATCGATCCAACCACACAACCAAATCAAGGAACATTAATACCTGTTGGCAAAATGGTCTTACATTAGAGAGATGACTGTAGTAGAAAAAAGTGGTAGCTGGGTATTTTCCAGCAGAACCTGGCAAATTCCATAGGTTGGTAAAAAGATCTGAACTATAGCAATCGGAACTGCAACACAAGAATCCTGGCCAGATGAGAATTCAGTATGATCAGTACGATGAAAGGGCAAATATAAGGGATGGTTATATAACTTTAGTTAAAATATCAAATGTATCAAAATGTGGTGTAAGATACTCTAAATTACAATTTTTTTTGTGTTAATAGTATACAAGACAACACTCAGCCAAATCAAGGAGGAAGACAACTACTTTACCTATGTGATGACAATTACACTCATCATTAAAACAGGTAATGAATGGAATAGGAACTTCTGTACATACACTGTCCATAAAGTAACAGTTGTAGTCTCAGGCCTTACAGTACAATAGTCACACAGTTGATGCACATTGGTGGACCCAAGGACTGGTTTTAAAGAAAAATTAAAGTAAATATAAACTGTAAAGCCCCTGTCACTTGGGCACTGTCAGACAGACAAAGCAGTTTGAGGCATGCTTTTAACATATCTCAACCACCTGGCAATGGGCACCGGACAGTCCCATACACATGGCCATTGGAATGAGGCAAAGCAAATAGGGAATGTCACTCTCAACTGGTGATACTGCCTGCACCCTGCCCCCTAGAGAGGTGAAGGGGGCTGTGCCTCATACTGCATTGTCTAATGGATGTGGATTCAGTGAGGTAGATATGGATTTCTCCTCAAACAAGCATACGAGAGGTGCCATATCTCTTCCCAACCGTTTGCTAACCATGGGCCAGTGGCTCTTTACAGCGTGATCCACCATGGACCATGAATCAGAAGTTAGACCCATATGAAAGAGGCCTAACTGAATAACCTTTCCCAGGGCCGGCGCAAGCATAAGGCCGCCAGAAGATGAGGGGCGGTAAAATCAACCTCCAGTCACTTACTGCGCCCACACTGACTGGTCATTCCTAACTGGAATCTGTCTTTAGATACAGATCCAGGCAGAACCGATCACTGTAGTGCCCTCTATGCCCTCTAAATCCCATATGCAGCTTCCCCCCTGACGAGCACCCCCCCCCAGTACTATGCAGTGTGTGGTCCGGTCCAGCCCTGTAGTACTCAGGTCAGGAGGAGGTGTCGCTTCTGGGTTACTTTGGTTTCGTTTTCACTCAGTCAGATGTGCAGGACTGAACTTTTCACACCGGACTCTGCACTGTCTGCCAACAGCAGCTGGACTGCATCCCCTCCTGTCTGTATTACAGGCTGCATGGAGGAAAGACACTGGGCGAGTCACTGTCTATAGTGGGCTGTGTGCTGGAGGATGGAATATGGCATCCCCAGCATCCCTTCACATGTGCTCTGGGCTCTGAGCTGTCCCTGCTCCAGTAGATGTTTTTTGGCATGATAGATTGCATATGCATGGGATACACAGCCCCTGTCCTTTCTTGCTCCTCAATAGTCTATCTGCAGATGTGATGTATAATGAGATGTACTATTAGGCCCCTTTCGCATGGACAGACTCAAAATCCACCTGTTCAGCAGGAAAACTTTCTGCTGATCCCCATTGAGCAGGTGGACGGCCGGTCTGTGTCTGCTCCGCTGCGCAGAGTGGACATGGGCAGAGCTTGCTCTCCTCTGTGGGCAGTTGGATGTAAACAAACCTTGTGTCCGTTTACATCCAATTTTTATCCAATCAGCTAGACGGATGGGGAATGGATCCCCACCCATCTGTTTTTAACACATCAGATTGGATGCAAGCAGGTGTAAATGGATACATGTCCATTTACATCCACCTCTCCATAGAGAATGGATGGTCCAATCGAGTCCACCTGAAAAACACAGGTAGACTCAATCAGAACATCTGTCGGAAAGGGGCCTTAAAGTGGTAGCAAACTGTAGCAGTTTAAAAAAAACACCTGCAAGACAACAGCATAATGTGCTAGTATGCATCGCATACTAGCACATTATGAAATACTTATCTTAGAATGAAGCCCTCCAGTGGCACACTGTCATCACTGACAGGGCTTCCATGTTCACCACTTCTTCCTTCCAGGTTCGCATGCTCTAGCAGCTGTATGAGCGGCCAAGCTGTGATGAGGTCACTCGCACACATGTGCCCTCGGTTCCAGCATGTCGCTCTGAAGGTGTGCTACAGTATCCGGGACCTTCAGAGCGTCATGCACCAGTGATGTCGCTGGCTGCATGCAGGCTGACTGTCTCCTAAACACCACGGGTTTAGGAGATATTCACTGTACCTACAGGTAAGCCTTATTATAGGCTCACCTGTAGGTAAAAATCACAAAGTGGTCTTTACTACCACTTTCAGCCCAGGTTCAGACTTGTGCGATCCTCAGAGATCTCATGTGATTCGTATCCGCACTGCGGGTGCCAATCACATGCTTTCTCTGAGCAGTGTGAGCTCAGCCATACAGTTATATGGCTGAACTCACATTAGACTCGCACAAAAAAAGGTACATGTACCTTTTTTTCCCCGCACTAGAATCGCATTGCATGGGTCTTCTCACCCATGTGATCCAATTCCTGTGCGAGTGCACAATTAGCACTGCAATCTGTGAACAAAACTGGGGGTGTCATTAACTTTGTAATGACACCCGCAGCGGTTCACAGAAGGCATTGTGAAGTGCCCCTGCGGGAGAGGAGCGATGCGGGAACCGGCTGTATAATCGCACTGCTTCCCGCATCTCTCCTATGTGAACCAGGGCTGAAGGTAAACCTTGTACATTGCAATGTGAACAACACATTATCATATTACATCTCAATCAGAACACTTTTGAGGCTTTAAAGTAGAACTAACGGCAAAAAAGGAGGGTTATAAACCCTGTCAGCTTTTTTTTTTTGCTTTCTGTGCGGGAAGGGGGGATTTGGTGCAATGGGGGGGGGGGGGCACCAAAATGCACCTTCGCCTGTGTAGGCAAAAATCCTTGCACCGGCCCTGACCTTTCCAGTAGTTTTGGTACTGTTGCATCTCAGTGTTGCTGGCCTTACGACTCCTTTGCAGTCGCCTTCTGTCCATATGCACTCACTCCAGTGTTGTCACCTCATGCCAGGAAGTGCCTGAGCATGGCAGGATCGCCAGTTATCATTTTAGCAACTTAAGGACCAGAAGGATTTCCCATGTTAGGACCAGAGCACTTTTTGCGATTCGGCACTGTGCCGCTTTAACTGACAATTGCGCGGTCGTGCAATGTTGTACCCAAATGAAATTTGCGTCCTTTATTTCCCACAAATAGAGCTTTCTTTTGGTGGTATTTGATCACCTCTGCATCATTTCTGATCACCGCTATAAACAATAAAAAGCGACAATTTTGCACAAAAAACAATATTTCTTACTTTTTGCTATAATACACATCCAAAACAATTATATAAAAAAAATAATTTATTCATCGGTTTTGGCCAATTTATATTCTTCCTCATATTTTTGGTTAGAAAAAATCGCAATTGCCATTTATTGATTGGTTTGCGCAAAAGTTACCACGTTTACAAACCATGAGAATTCATTTCTGGCGTTTTCACAATTTTTTTTTTACTAGTAATGGCGGGGATCTGCGATTTTTATCGGGACTGTAATATTGGGGCGGACATGTTGCACATTTTTTACACTTTTTTGGGACCAATCACATTTATGCAATGATCAGAAATTTAAATATCCACTGATTACTGTATAAATGTCATTGGTAGTGAAGAGGTTACCCTGCAGGAGGAGATCTAGGGGTTAACTGTGTTCCCTAGGTGTGTTCTAACTGTGAGGGGGCTGGGCTGCCAGGGGCATAAGAGATCTAACTGATCCCAGTGACAGGGATCAGTAGATCTCTTACATGCCCACTGACAGAGCGGGGAACCGCTGTGTTTACATCAGCGTTTTTCTTCTCTGCCAGGCAATTGTGGCTCGTCGCCCGAGCTGCGGCCACACTTTTGTAGAGTGCGGTGGGCACGAGAGCGCGCCGGTGGAGGCACGCGTGAGCTGCCGTTTATAGACAGCGATTTACGGGACGCTGCCACTCTGCAGCAGTGAATGTACACAACGTGGTCGGGAAGTAGTTAATGAAAATACAAATACAAAAATGTAGAAAATACTTTTGAAATGACACTAACATGGTAAAGCTTTTGTGAGATTTTAGTGGTCAGATTTGCTTATACTTTAAAAAAGGGACTAGGACTATACTTTTCATATGTATGTATTTTTCTATCACCAGGAACGGATGTGGTTCAGAAAAATGATAAACGCAATTTTATCAGCCATGCAAAGTGCCGTAAAGCTCTAAATCTGGTCGTGGGCCAAGATTATGTGGTGTGGGGAGTTGCCAAAGATCTGTGGAACCTGGGCTCTGGGTAAGTGACAGGAAAGGTATATTAAAGTGTATGTCAAGCCAAAACGTCTTTTTATAGTACTGAATGGATTTGCAAGGATTAGAACCCCTGTTAATAAAAATGTATTTTTATCAGTGCAGGAGAAGACTAGAACTGCTGCCAACTTTTTTTTTTAATGTTTTATGAGGAAAACAAAGGGCACAATGGGGTCTTATTTAAAAAAACATTCATTAAACAAAAGTCATACACATTTGTGCAGGAGGCTGGACAAATGCTCCCCATATTTTATGTAAAAGATTAATTCCTTTGATTGTCGGCTCCATCTAGTGACCAAAATATGGTATACTGAATTACACCGTTGAGATATTAAAAAAAAAAGAAAAAAAAACTATACTGCATTGTTTTGCTTCAAATGCCACTTTATGCATTGAAATGCCTCCTTTGACCCTGTCTGGGCAGTGCGGTCACCCACTGACCTGGCATCATCTTATCTTCAATAAGACACAGAAGTTGAATCCAACACAATTTTACTTCAGCTAATTGCAGTACAGAAGATGTTTTTACAGTCTTTTGAAGTGTAACAAGACAAAGACTTTCCTAAACCTTGCTTCTGCAAATAACTAACACTGACTGAGGGAGCATTGAAGAAATGAGAAGGGTCTAGAGAGGACTAACCTAACTAGCACCAAACTGAAGGGGGCAACAGAGGGAGAAACCAGAATCTCATTGTAAACAAATTGTAGAAGCTCAAAACCTTCATCTGATGTCAGCATACTACTGAGTGATATTAACCTGATGCAGTTCAATGCAACAGGAAAATTACATAAAAGGGGGTCAGAACATATATTTGGGCCACTAGATAGAGCGGATGATCATAGTAATTAATCTATTACTGAAATTACAGGGATCATTCATCCAGACTGCATGGATGTGTGTGACATTTGTCCAGTTAGTGTTTTATAAATAGACCTCATTATATCCAGAAATTATTTTCACAGCAAACTTTTTTGGGGGTTCAATGGGTCCCTCTTTATTAGACCCTGATGAATGATAAAGGAGAGAAACAAATGCCGGACTTGATTAATGTGGAATAATCTCAAAATGTAAGTGAGTAGAATGGTGGGCTAGTAAGAGTGTGCCATCACTTGTATAAGTTGGAAGAATAATGCCCCATCATTGCTATTAGTTGGAGGAATAGTGACCCATCATTGGTATCAATTGGAGGAATATTGCCTCATCATTGGTATTAGTTGGAGGAATGGTGCCTCATCATAGGTATTATTTGGAGGAATAGTGACCCGTCATTGGTATCAACTACAGGAGTAGTGCCCATCATTGGTATTAGTTGGAGGAATCGTGTGCCATTGTTGGTATTAGTTGGAGAAATAGTGCCCCATCATTGGTGTTAGTGGCAGGAATAGTGCCCCACCGTTGGTATTGGAGGAATAGAATAGTGCCCCATCATTGGTATTGATGGGAAGAATAGTCCTCCATTCTGGTATCAGTTGGAGGAATAGTGTCCCATCATTGGTATTACTTGGTGGAATAGTGCCCAATCTGTGGTATCAGTGGGAGGAATAGTGCCCCATCATTTGCATTCCTGGAGGGAATAGTGCCCCATCATTGGTACCAGTGGAAGGAATAACACCACATAATTGGTATTAGTTGAAGCAATAGTGACCCATCATTTGTATTGGTGCTAGAATACCATCATTTGTATTAGTTGGAGGAACAGTTCCCCATAATTGGTGTCAGTGGAAGGAATAGTGCCCCATCATTGGTGCCAGTGGGAGGAATAGTGCCCCATCATTGGTGTCAGTGGAAGGAATAGTGCACCATCATTGGTGCCAGTGGAAGGAATGGTGCCCCATCATTGGTGTCAGTGGAAGGAATAGTGCCCCATCATTGGTGTCAGTGGAAGGAATAGTGCCCCATCATTGGTGTCAGTGGAAGGAAGAGTGCCCCATAAATGGTCTCAGTGGGAGGAATAGTGCCCCATCATTGGTGTCAGTGGAAGGAATAGTGCCCCATCATTGGTGCCAGTGGAAGGAATGGTGCCCCATCATTGGTGTCAGTGGAAGGAATAGTGCCCCATCATTGGTGTCAGTGGAAGGAATAGTGCCCCATCATTGGTGTCAGTGGAAGGAAGAGTGCCCCATAAATGGTCTCAGTGGGAGGAATAGTGCCCCATCATTGGTGTCAGTGGAAGGAATAGTGCCCCATCATTGGTGCCAGTGGAAGGAATGGTGCCCCATCATTGGTGTCAGTGGAAGGAATAGTGCCCCATCATTGGTGTCAGTGGAAGGAATAGTGCCCCATCATTGGTGTCAGTGGAAGGAAGAGTGCCCCATAAATGGTCTCAGTGGGAGTTATAGTGTCTTGCACCAGTGGAAGGAGTGAGTGAATCCACATGGACAAAGACAGCATTAAAAACCTGACAGGTGTTCTAATCCCTCTCCACTCTATCTAAATTGTTAAAAGTTTTGCTTTAAGTTTAAGTTTAACCTCAATTGTCTCCCTTCAGGTTCTCCTACATGGTGACCAAGGACACTTGGATTGAGATGTGGCCAACTGGGAGACAGTGTCAGAATGCCGAGTATGAACAGCTATGTGAAGAACTTGCCAACTTCTCGGAGGAGCTGCAATTGCAAGGCTGTCCTAGTTAAACCACACTTCACCAACGTTCTTTTATATCCATTGTATAAATAGACTGATTTACTACAAAAATAAACAGGGTTCTTTGTTCCACAGTTTGTGTCTGGGAGAGTTTTTGTTGGTATCATATGTTCAGATATAAGTAAAAATCTCTGTAAATCATTATAGCAGAACCCACATTGAGAGGAACATGTTGCATTGCTGATCCAACTGCGTGAACAGAAGGGACCAAGCGCCAAATGATCAATTCAAAAGTGGACAACAGCAATGTCACTATGCAGTCATTGAGTTCCACACAGCTGCTCATTTTTCCCTTTTTGAGATATCTCTCCAGGAGGGAAACTGCAGTCCACAATGGAACTAGAACAACCAGTCTCAGACCTGATGAAGGTGGCTTTTTCACCCCCTGCAAGACTTTTGTTTCCCACTGGTTGTGACTACTGTCAAGACTAAAGGATATATGGACTTTTGAATTGATCATCTGGTGCTTGGTTTCTTCTATTTATGCTAAATTCCTCACGCTGGGTGTGTCCCACTTCTGTGGGACATCCCTCCACTTTGTGTTCTCTGAGTGGCTGAGATCCATATCTTGCAAGATAGCCAAGTTCCAAATCCACCACGTCTATTTCATTTTATTCCATTTAATGCTCTGGTGGCATAGTGCCTTAGTGCACTCCAACCTTGCAGCACTAGGGGTCCTCAGTTCAAATCCCCACTAGAACACTATCTGCATGGAGTTTGCATGTTCTTCCTGCAAAGACACACTGGCAGGTTAATTGGCTCTGTCTAAATTGGCCTAGTATGCATATGTGAGATAGGGATCTTAGAGCATAAGCTACTTGAGTTCAGGGGGCCAACATTACAGCCAGGCAGTTAACATTTCAGAAGGATGGGTCAATATTATCAGTCTTCCTTTTGTTTTAATGCGGGTTTCCTGAAGATCAATTTAAGTCATAGAACTAGATATACAGTCATATAGACCCTGTACGGACATTATTTATTTTCACAGTCCTATGCAACATTTCTTGTTACAGCAGTTTTATAGATTCCTAAATATGAATGTGCAGTCCAAAGGATACCAGAGTTAAACCCAATGCTCTCTGAATTGTGATAGTCCAGATCAGACATGCTCCCTTCCCTCCTTTGCAATACAAGTCTGTTTGAGGATGCTTGTGGGTGTGGCTAGTACTCAGCTCTGTCAGCAGAGAGCACTGCAGTGTGAGGGCAGAAAGTGGCATTTTCACAGAGAGTAAAAGATGTTGCATTTACAAACCAAAAGCAGTTAAAAATCATATGTTGGATAGAGGACTATAAAGAAATAAAAAGAGTGAGACTTAAATTGAGCTTTAAAGTGGTTCTAAAGCCTAAACATTTTTTACCTTAATACATTCCTTGCATTAAGATAAAAAATGTTTAGGCATTGCATTTTGCCCCTCACCCCCCTTATACTTGAGCCATCATTCGATCCAGTGCTGTGTATGTCTGCAGCTCTTCTCTCCCCTTACTTCCATGTCTCGCTGGCTTTGCTGGGACACCAGGAGCCATTGTC
>BLSH010185339.1:233724-249964 GCA_018402905.1 Glandirana rugosa
GCAAAGCAATTGTCGTGTAATTGCAGTAGGACCGAGTAAACACTAGTTCGGAAATCCACAGGTTTTAGCTACACTGTACTGGGGGACTACTGCAGTCTCGCATACGACTACTTTGCGTCGTATCCCATAACGACAAAGGCCGGGCAGTGAAAGCAATCAAACGATACGTCCACCTCGCGTGACCGCAGGGGACGTGGTGGATGTGCGAGCATTCGAACGGAACAAAAATATATAGAGATTACAAAATTCAGATTATTTAACAATACATGAAGTGGTACACCGGGGATAGGAAGAGAGGACGATAACCCTTGTACCACCAAGCCTTTAGGTGTCCAAAATCAATGTTCTTGAGTTGCTTATAATGAACGGTCGCTGAACAAATAAAACCAACAGCCGATATGTGGACTTTGTATGGCTCACACCACCATGTTCCCAATAGCAGGAGAGAAGGATAGGGGCCACATGGTGAAGTACATAACAATTTATTAGACTTAAAACATTAGAGATATATAAAAACAAGGCAAGCTTACGAGCGTGTAGGTGGTGCAGGGGACGCCAGTGCGCTCCACCTGCATAGCAAACTAACGAAAGTGACGGGCCGGAAACAGCAATACCCTATGCTGCGTTTCATCAGCATACGCTCTGACGTCATCAGGGGGTCATGTCACATCGATTTTGGACACCTAAAGGCTTGATCACAAATGAGCCAGGATGACGTTAATGTGCTGTTAACGAAACGCCGTGTCGGGTGGCAAGGGATTTCAGCGTCATTTCCGCTCGGAGGAACGCAGGTGGAGCGCAATCGGTGTCCCCTGCTTCCTCTCTCCCTGCACGTTGTACATGCTGATTCATCATTCATCGATTTTAAGTTTGTTTTTACTGCTGCCTATTAAATTTTACGTACTTCACCATTGGAGTCCTCACCTCTCTCTTCTGGGCTTGATTCCCATGCGAATCCATCTGTGATTGATCCGGAGGTACACCCGAACGTCTCCCACTAAGCGAACGTGGCCTTTGGGTCACCAGCATCTGGTAAGTGGGGAGTGTCACCAGTGCCCGATGGAGGGAATTCACTGAGGATCATCCCTTATTGATTGATTTATTTTTGTATTCACTACAAGTGTGATCTGTACTTGGGAATCACTACTTATAATTCTATCTCAATATACAATTTTTATGTGTTGTGACCATTCTATTAGTGATTTTGAACACTTGCAAGCAGAGTTTGAGTAATCCTACCTGCTTAGTTACCATTGATGCCTATTGGAACATATGACTTTGGACATTTTGTTTAGATAGCGCTATGATTTTAACACACAGCAGGTGTTTTCCATAACACTATAACCATATGTGAGGGGTCGCCCCTACATGGTAGATTGCTGTTATTTGATGAGCACTGTAATTTATGTATTGCATTTAGTTTTTAAGGTTTACCTGTTATACCAGCTGCTCTCTCTTATTGTTAGTTTCCTACAGCACAGGTACTCTTTTGGTATTTACCTACAAGACTCTGTGTACTATATGTCATTTATTTTGTGTTTTGTTATACCCAAATATTGGTGTAGAAATGTGCATTAGTATCTGTAGGTTTCTTGGTTAACACTAAGTGTATGATGTGTTCACATAAATTTGCACCTTATTAGCATATTTTGCACAGGTTTGCCTCACCAAGTAGGTGTTCATTTTGGTAGCGTCCACAACACTTAGTTTTATATCCAGGTGGAGTAATATCCATTGGGTATTGTTTTTAGTGATGTAAGCGCGGTTCTTTTTCTGTTGTTCATCTAAGTGTGCACGCCTATGCCTGCTGGATAGCGAAGTAGCCCTGGCATTAAAGGCTAAATTCACCTTTTCGGGAAGAATTTCACTTTTCATAATAAATAGAATCCTTTTGTAATCTAATTTTTGTCCCAGCCATCTCAATGTTCCTACCTCTCACTTTCCTCATCCACAGATGGTTTGAAATTTCAGGTTTCTGTCTGAGTTTTAAAAAATGATTTCTGCTTGCATCGCTTCCTGTAGGTCATTCTCCCATCTTTCACTGTTTTACTGCATCACAGAAAAGGGTATGGAAGTCGTGTATTACCAGTCTGAACCACACCTCCCTCATTACTATACCACCACCTCTTATTTCTAAATACTTTCCTACTTCATCCCATTGGGTGACCGTACACATTAAAATCTGTTGTACAAGCTCCTTTACATCTCCCATCAGCTATGTAGTAGAAGAGCCTGCTTGATTTGATAAAAATTGAATAGACTGTTCAGGTGGGTCCTCCTATTCCATAGTTCTGGTAAATCTAAAGGAAATTATCAGAGATTCTACAATCACATTGCATTAGACATATGCAGAATGAAAACATTTGTTTTGTTTCGGTTCTTAAGGAACTTATTTTGTTTAGTTAAATTTGATTTAAATTCATTTTCACAATTTGTTTAGTTCAATTTAATTTATTCGTTTTCAAATTCGATTCAAATTTTACAAATTAGACGGAACTGAATTCAATTCAACTGAATTAGGAAAATTAAATTTTTTTTATATTTGAATACGGCTGCCCAATTTTTCACGTCTAAAAATTGTAATATGTTTACATTTCATATCAATTTGCAAACCCAAATCTAATTCAAATTATATTATTTTGGACTAATTTTGTTTCGTTATTTCTGAGGATTCGTTTACATTCATTACTATTGTGATTCAGAATTCGGATACATCCACAAAAAATGTGTTCCGAATTTCGATTCAGAACAAAGCAAATTGCACATGTCTAGATTGCACAGTGTTTGGTCAACATTATACAAGTACATAGGAGGGAGTGGATGGAGACACTCAGCTGTAAGACCCCAATCACATTTTTTTTTTTCTTTTGGGTGGGGCAGGCATTTTGGAGCGTTTCCACTCATCACACATAGGGCAGCCCATTCACTTGAGTAAGCTGGTTGACGCACAAGGATCGCCCCAAAGAAGCTGCAGAACTTGTTCAGAGTGCAGTGTGGTTCATTTTTTACCATGCTTTTTGGTGTATTTGCAGTGCGTTTCTGAAAGGAAGACAAAGTGTGTTTTTTCTGTGCAGTTTGTCATGCATTGGGAAATACACAGATGTGAATGAAGCCTCACTGTTCTTGTGTAAATGCAACAAATGCAACAATTTCAGTTTTAAGCCTCACCCATCTTTAGCGTAGTGGGAGCGCTCTAGCGACTAGCATCAGTTAGAGCAATACTGCTTCTTACAATGGTGTTAACAAGAGGAAGTCTTCTCCTATCTTGGTACAGACCAGCACAGAAACCCTCTAGAACAGTTTTTCTCAACTTTTTTTCAGCCGAGGGACCCTTTAATATTATAGACAGTCTCAAGGCACCCTTTAAAATTATGGTCTTGAGGCACCCCATTGCAAAATGTAAAAAAATATTCTAATAGCTTTACATAATGCAGCAACATTCACATGTAGGACACCCAATGTTATAGGTGATTTCTTCTTCCAAAGCAAATACACTTTTGCACACTGGTACTAGTATTCCAATGTTTCTTTTCTCCCTCAAGTTCTCTCCATCAGTCACCTAATGTTAACCCAGTGCTGAGGGCAAGGGGCACTGGAGGGCCAAACAAGGATGCGGTGGAGGCAATAGACATCCTCCTTATTAAATGATGACAGCATTGGTTGTTAGGATGTCAGTGTTTGGAAAGTCATAATGGATTATAATGAAAACCCATGGCTTTGTGTAACTAAAAGGCGGGCTTCATCCACCTGTTGGCTTGTATACAATTTTTGATCAATTTTTAGGCATTTTGCCAAGGCATCCCTGGTTGAAAAAGGCTGCTCTAGAAGATGTTAAGCGTTTTAATGATTTATAACTCATCATTGACTTTTATTTTTTAAAGTTTACATATAAATTAAAGACTTTAAAAAAAAACTCCAGCAGATCTCGGAGCTACTTGCTTGTTTCAGATGGGACATGTGAAACAAGATGTGGCTATAACTGAATTAAGGAGTGTGCACTCCCTGTCTAAAAGTTTGGGGAAGCCGAGTTACAGCTGTGATATGAAAATAGTGTTTCAGGACTTTTTTGAAGGAAAAAATATATCTGGCTGTGCTGAACTCATGCATACAGATTTATTTAAGAAAAAAATGCAGAGCCTTTAGCACAACTTTAGGGACTTATTTAGTAGACTGTATGGGGTTGATTTACTAAAGGCAAATCCACTCTGCACTACAAGTGCACTTGGAAGTGCAGACATTGTAGATCTGAGGGGAAGATCTGAAATGAGGGGAAGCCCTGCTGACTTTATCATTCAATCATGTACAAGCAAAAATGCTGTTTTTTATTTTCCTTGCATGTCCCCCTCGGATCTACAGCGACTGCACTCCCAAGTTTCACTTGTAAACTCCAACATGTAGGTTTCAGTTCAGATTTTTTTTCAATATCTTTAGGCTATGCTACCAGTTTGTATGTTTTTTTTAGGTGACGCTATTCCATGTCTAGCATGCCCAGGAACCGCAGATTTTCATTGTACATGAACAGGCTTGCCATTTACTTATGTGATGTGAGTAGAATTTTAAGTCTTTTTGATTCACCTTACGGGCTTCACTATTGGCTTCTTTCCCTCTTTACATGATAATTCATGATTGCGTGCCTATGGGAGAAACCTCTTTCATATCCTAATGGACCGGCTGAAGTGATGTGTTTAAGTCTGCTGGCTGAAGAAATCCCTGGGCTGATATATGAGAGGGAATTGTATTCATAAGCCAGTTTGCCATTTTAGTCTGGTAAGGAGACTCACTGGGCACTGTGGTGCGGTGTGGTTTTCACCTATCTCACGAAAGCTGGTGTTGGGATCTTCCTATTCTGCAGACTTTTAATATGGACTTTTATATGGACTTTGTCAGTTTTTTTCTTACTGTTTAGCTTTTAGCGCTGCAAACCAGACCCTATGTATGTTTTTATTGCAGGTAAGAGTGGAACTCACTTAAAACCCTGAGTTCCTCAGTCTCTCCATCCAAAAAAATAAATACGGTCAGGAAGTGAGTGTACATCCCCCCATCCTCTGTGGCGTTCCATTCATGGAGTGTGTCGCTCTCCGTTGGTCTTCATGACATAGAAGTAAAGGCTGCTGGGCAGTTTTGTGTCAAGAAGAAGCTGAGGGTTGTGGTAAGTAGCCTTTTGTTTTTCTGTAGTATTTTGCTGTCTATGCAATGGCTCTGATGAAGCAGCAGAGGGTGGGGAGTTTAGGGAAGGTAAATATAAGTTGATCGGGAGTGAGATAGCAGGAGAATTTGTCACTTTACCCATTCAAGCAGGGTCTCTTATTAGTCCACCCTCTATTTTGTAAGAGCCCTGGGGCCATCCTAAAATAAATTTACAAAACAAAATTCTGACCTTTAAAATCAGAATTTTAAGATTGAAAGTCAGAATTCTGAGATAGAAAGTCAGTGGTGCACATTCATAGCTCAATAATGCATGAGTTGTTGATAGACACTGGGGAGAATATGAAATTACACTGAAGAAAACTTATTAGCAAGAAAAATACTATGTAGCAACCTCTTGCAGCAAAATGTATAAACCAAGCTTCTAGGCAGTAAACCCAAATACTATGTTGTAAAAGGTCATCATTCTTGTATGGCAAAGGCTTTTTTTTAGTTGTTTATTGTTTCTGATCATTCAGTCTTTTGGGAGCTTGTCCTGTAATTTTCTTATGGAAAACCGGAATCGGATGTTGAAAGTTGTGTACACGCTACAGTGCCTTGAAAAAGTATTAATACCCCTTGAAATTTTCCACATTTCATCATGTTACAACCAAAATGATCCTGTGTGGAGACAGCTAGTACAGCCAGTGGCATCAGTGTCCTAGCCCCGCGGCAGTGCTTTATCACCCAACAGTGGCTGAGCCTCACAGTGACATGCATACTTCTTTACTAGACTTGGGAATGCATCAACTTTTGTTTTTAACTATTATGCTGAATAAAGATATACTGCAGCATGAGGCTGCTTGGTGCTCCTCTTTCCCTTTGTTATTTTTTAAATAGAATTCTGTGTTTCAAAGTCAGAATTCTGAGATTAAAACTCTGCATTCTCAGTATTTCTCTGTTGATTGCTATACTAATAGACTTCACTGACAGCCTCTTAACCACTTCAGCCCCTGAAGGATTTCCCAGGTTAGGACCAGAGCACTTTTTGTGATTCGGTGCTGCATCAACTTAACTGATAATTACGCGGGCGTGCGACGTTGTACCCAAATGAAATTTGCGTCCTTTTTTTTCCCCACAAATAGAGCTTTCTTTTGGTGGTATTTGATCACCTCTGCGTCATTTCTGATCACCGCTATAAACAAAAGAAGAGCGACAATTTTGCAAAAAAACCCCAAATTTCTTACTTTTTGCTTAAATACAAATCAAAAAAAAAAAATAATAAAAAAACATTTTTTTCATCAGTTTTGGCCGATTTATATTCTTTCTCATATTTTTGGTAAATAAAAATCGCAATAGGCGTTTATTGATTGGTTTGCACAAAAGTGGCCGCGTTTACGGATGATGAGAATGCATTTCTGGGTTGTTTTTTTTACTAGTAATGGCGGCGATCTGCGATTTTTAGCGGTACTGCGATATTGCGGCGGACATGTCGGACATTTTTTGACACTTTTTTGGGACCAATGACATTTTTACAGCAATCAGTAATTTAAATGTCCACTGATTACTGTATAAATGTCATTGGCAGTGAAGGGGTTAACCTTCAGGGGGAGATCTAGGGGATAACTGTGTTCCCTGGGTGTGTTCTAACTGTGCGGGGCTGGGCTACCATGGGCATGAGAGATCTAACTGATCCCAGTGACAGGGATCAGTAGCTCTCCCATGCCCCCACTAAAAGAGCGGGGAACCGGTGTGTTTACATTGGCGGTTCCCCGTTCTTTGCCTGTGGCCACTCATTTCGGCTCACTGGCGGACATCGGGTCCGCCCGAGCCGCGGGCACACTCCTCAGGAGCACGGTGGCCACTCGCAGATCGCCGCTTTTTTTTACGGCTATTCACACCCAGCGTCCCCACTGCCACTGTAAATAGACGGTAGGCGGTGTGGAAGTGGTTAAGAAACCTCTGCTGGGCTATATCTCCTGTAATTCTAATTTTTTGCATTGTAATCTCAGAATTGTTACTTTAAATCTTAGAAATCTGACTTTATATCTGTGAATTCTGACTTTAAATTTTAGAATTCTGAATCTGACTTTTAACCACTTAACCGTCGGAAGGTTTTACCCCTTTCCTGACCAAGGAATTTTTGCTATTTGGCACTGTGTTATTTTAACTGATAACACTGTACCCAAACAACATTTATATCCTTTTTTCACACAAATAGAGCTTTCTTTTGGTGGTATTTGATCACCATTGGGTTTTTTATTTTTTGCGATATAACCGAAAATTTTGAAAAAAAAAACAATATTTTCTACTTTCTGTAATAAAAAATATCAAGTAAACTCGAATTTCATCATAAAAGTAGATCAAAATGTATTCTGCTACATGTCCTTGTTATAGAAAATAAAAAGTGTATACTGATTGTTTTGTGTGAAAGTTGTAGCATCTACAAACTATGGTATATATGCTGGAATTTAGGCAGCTTTTGCTTTCTGACTGCCTATCACATTTCTTGAGGTGCTAAAATGCCAGGGCAGTACAAACACCCCCCCCCCCCCCAAACAACCTCTTTTTAGAAGTAGACATCCCAATGAATTTGCTGAGAGGCATGTTGAGATTTTTTTTCCACAAGTTTTTAAAAAATTACAAAAAAAATGTTTTCCTTTTTTTTACACAAAGTTGTCATTTTAATAAGATATTTCTCACACATCTCAGTCTAAAGCAGTCATTGCTGATTTTGGGCATAGAAGCCCTAAATATGTATCTGTGTCCCCAGTTATCAGAGTCTGTATGTTTTGGGGAGACATGGACTTGAATCCCAAACAAGGCCACTCCAAGGGTCCCCCAGGCACACACCTCCCAAGTATAGAGCCCCCTCAAAAGCCAGAGTCCATAGTCAATAGGCAAGAGCTACCTTGCAGTCCCCTCCAAAAGCCTCTGTCCTGGTTGGGTCTGTCACAGGGGGCACTAATGCAAATAGACAGGATTAATCTCCTCAGTGGGGACACAATAAAAAATATAGCACAGGATACCCTCTAGGACTATGACAGTGTAATGTGGGTGTAGCTATGTTAAAAAAAAATCAAACTGCAGTGTAGAACAGTGCAAATTAATTTACTGAATCATTTTTTTGAAATTATTAAGTTTACATAATCCAATTACAAAGTATGCTAACATTTCTGGGCTCATTTAGGAAGGTGCTGTTATTTGTTGCCTTCTTTGAAGTATTAGTTCATTCCACAAAATGCAGATTTATTTATATACAGGATATAAGCCACAAAACCTGAGGGTTTCAAAGATCTCTACCTATCCTAAGGTGCAGCTCCATCCTCACATCTATGGCATCACTGGTGTTCTGATCAGGTTAAGTGATGTTCTGACAAGCTGTCCAGATGGAAAGAGTCGTGATCTCAGAGAAGCGGGCACTGAACACCTGCAAATTTGGCCACAACACAGGAAGCCTGGACAGCGCACCCATTGGCTGGGACACGGCCCAGCCCACCTCCTGCTACCTCCTTAGCCAATAGGTAGCTGCAGTTTGCTGTTACATCCCTCCCAGAATCTCCCGACTCCCAACCCACTCAGCTTACTATGAGGGCAAGAAGGGATTACATCTTTGGGAACCATGCGCATGCGGGTGACGGCAGAGTGCTGCAGCCTTTTTATGGGGTACCAGACCCCTGGCACAGTCCCCCCTGCCCGGGACAAAGCCTATTTTTCTGGACTCTGCCTGGGACAGTCTCAGACCGGGACATCGTTCTGATTTCTGTGAATGTCCCAGGCAAATCGGGACTGTTGGCAACTATGCACATAATCAGCACAGGGCCAATCAGCACTGTCCAGACAGAAAGTCAGGGATCATGCAGCCTTATAGGCCAGTCAGAACAGAGTTAAAACTCCTTCTAAAAGCTTTAACCGGTGCTCAGCCAGACACTGATAGAAGTCACAAGACTGCTCTATACTGCTGATGAGAAAAGGTATTTAGCAGTTTATAATTACTAAAATAATTGCATTTACATGTTCTGTGTACTGTGGGAGACCAGATAAAGTAAATGCAAGGTCCAAGGTTTAGTAACACTTTAATGTAAAAAACCTTCAACCATTACAACCACTTTAAGTACAGTTTTTCACAAAAGTGAGTACACCCCTCACATTTTTGTAAATATTTTATTATATCTTTTCATGTGACAACACTGAAAAAATGACACTTTGCTACAATATAAAGTAGTGAGTGTACAGCTTGTATAACAGTGTAAATTTGCTGTCCCCTCAATATAACTCAACACACAGCCATTAATGTCTAAATAAAGTATTTACAAAAATGTGAGGGGTGTACTTACTTTTGTGAGATACTATATGTATAAAACTTTGCCCAGTTCACACTGGTTGCGACACACGCTCAGACTTTGAGAGCACATGTCGCATGACATTTCCAATTAAATGTTTCCCTATGAGAGCCATCTTAACTGGCACAATTCGGTCTGACTTTGGAATTGGTTCCTGCACTACTTTAGGTTGAGTGCAATTTCAGCCCATAGAATATAATGGAAGCCACATCCAAGTTGGATCACCATCTTAACTGATGTGACATGTGACAAGCGAAATGTGCTCAGAGGTCAAATTACCCCCCGCTCCTGTTGTGTGTTGTGGTGTGTGCAATGTTAGCAATGCAAAATGTATGGGGAAAAAATGGCCCATTGGGTCTGGTATGGTTCTTGAGGGGAAACCCTATGCCAAAATTTAAAAAAAATAACAATGTGAGTTCCCCCCCACAATCCATACCAGCCCCTTTATGTGAGCATGCAGCCCAGTAGGTCTGGAAAGGGGGGGGCGAGCGAGTGCCCCCCCGAACCATACCAGGCCACTTGCAATCAACATGGGGGGGTGCTTTGGGGCAGTTGGTATGGAGAGGGCCTGGCTTTCTTTATGCCCAACAGCTGGCATAACTGTTGCACAAGTTTGCTCTCAAAGTCTCTGCTTAGATCAGAATGTATTTGCATAGGCAGGCCATAATGCAT
Organism: Glandirana rugosa; assembly: GCA_018402905.1. Lineage (NCBI taxonomy): Eukaryota > Metazoa > Chordata > Amphibia > Anura > Ranidae > Glandirana > Glandirana rugosa. The sequence goes on from BLSH010185339.1 coordinate 243,864, forward strand.
GAAGGACTTCTCCAATAAGACTTTTGCCACCGTGGTAACTTGTTGGTCTTTGGTGGAATAAGCCTCCGAATATTAGGTGAAATGGTCGTTCACCACCAAAACATTGCTTCTCCCACCAGCATTGGGTTCCCACCAGCACCAGAAAGTCAATGCAAACTAGCTTCATAGTGCAACTTTGACTGGCAAGGTCTTCCTTTGGATGCACGATAAACAAGAGTGACAGTAGAAAATGAAGGAGATGACCGCACTCAGTCGTGTTGGAACCATAGTACCAATTTAATGAGAACCATTGCAGCATACAAAGCCAGGCAGTACAGTGCAAAACCAAAGGTGGGTAGACGCGTTTCACGGAATGAGAATCCGCTTAAACATTAGGGTAATGATTAAGCGGATTCTCATTCCGTGAAACGCATCTACCCACCTTTGGTTTTGGACTGTACTGCCTGACTTTGTATGCTGCAACGGTTCTCATTAAATTGGTGCTATGGTTCCAACACGACTGCATGCGGTCATCTCCTTCATTTTCTACCACTCTGGCTAGCGGACTTCAGACCAGCACCAGTCTCATTTGGTAACTGACCTTTTTTCATACCTGGAGCGGTATCTCTCACTTTTTCTTCAAGAGTGACAGTAGCTCTCTACTTTGGCTCTCATGTTAGGCCAATAGAACATATCTCTGACTAATTTAAAGGTCCAATCTGGGCCTAAGTGTCCATGTTCACCATGAAGTCTAGCCAGCACAGTCTGTTGGTGTTTCTCTGGGAGGAATAGCTGCCACTTTTTTCTTCGGAGACCTCAGAGGGGCACCTCCTATACAACAGTCCATCTTTCATCTGTAACCGGTTCCATTCCCGGTGCACTTGAAATCCATGACGGCACTCTTCAACAATAGACTAGGGTTTCCATAGTCAAACACCACAGCAAATCCTCATTCTGATCCATTTTTAGATCTTTTTTTGGACAGCTGAGGAAGCACTCCCCTTCTCACTTGGGTCAAGTTACAATAGCATTTTGGGGGTGGCTCCTATGGATTCAGCCCCAACAGCTCCCATTAGTTTCTGGGCAATGCCCTAGCACAGAGCTCACACTCCTTCAGATGTCACATAAATCCAGTTCTTGGACTCTCTGACTGACCTGTGAGGCCTCCGGGGCAATCAGTGTCTCTGTTTCCTGCCCCGGGTCGATACCTCATACTGCAATGAAATCCACACATGGCTGCCAACCATCAATGCCCAGTAGCATCCAGCTTAGCTGAGGATAACAAGTATGATTATTATCTGTTCTAACCATGAAAGAGGCTCCATACAGATAAGCTCACCATCCTGTTCCTGGTACAGGATCCCCTTCCCAGTTCTTCTTGGCTGACATTCACATGAAGCTCGTATGGTTTAGCTGTGTCTGCATAGGCCAGTAATGGTGCTTCTGTGAGGCTTCTATTGAGGTGATGGAAAGCTCTGTCACATTGACGGGTCCACTGCTCTCTTATAGCCTCCTTTGACTTATAAGCCCTCTCTCACTTTGCTCAACTTGCAGCCTTCATCCTCCACCTCATTCTTAAGCAACTCGTTAAGTGGCCGGGAAATCTTCGCAAAGTTCACCATAAACCACCGATAATAGGAGCAGAATCCAAGAAAAGATCTCAGCTCCATCACAGTTCTTGGTCGGAGCCAAGTAGTGACCGCTTCTGGCTTCTTTGAGTCAATAGTGATGCCTTTTGCAGAAAAGACATGCCCTAGGTAGGTGAGAGAGGTTTGGTAGAACTGTACCTTCTCTAAGGACAACTTTAGACCCTTCTTCATAAAGCCTCTCAAAGACTTTATCAGTCTTTCTGCATGCTCCTCTAAGGTCCTTTCGAAGACAATAATGTAATCTAAGTACACCAAGACCTCGATCAAGTTCTTGTCGCCAACAGTACACTCCATCAGTCGTTGGAACGTGGCTGGAGCTCCCGACAGTCCCTGGGGCATCCTGTTGGACTCGTAGAGCCCCAGCGGGAAATAAATAAAGTCTTCTCACTATCATCAGGGTGCGTAGGGATCTGCTAGCATCCACCACACTAAACCACCTCGCCCCGAACAGACACTGAAGGGCATTTTCAATATGAGGGGTGGTATACTAATCAGGAATGGTCCTCCTGTTCAAAGTTTGGTAATCTATGCACATCTGCAGTGTCCCATTCTTCTTCCTCACCACCACAATAGGGGAAGCATAAGGGTTCCTGGACTCCTGAATGACTCCTGAGTTCTTCAGCTCAGCCAGCTGTTCCCTAAGATCTTCCAGATAACTGAGTGGAACCTGTCTTGCTCTTTCTCAGAATGGTTTATTCTCCTGCAACCAAATGCGATGCTGAGCACTCTTGGCACACCCCACATCAAAGTCATTCCTGGAGAATCTTCTCCCACCTGAACTACTGATCTCGTACTCTTTTCCACCACTCAGGAGGTACACATCTCAGAGGAAGAAAGAAACTCTTCTCTCTGCTTTTTTTATCTCCCCTTTAGTCATTTCCACTGGGGTCCACTGGGATAACAAAGGGGCCTGGCTGATCCCAAGTCAACTTTACAGTAGCCCTCATACAGACTATTTTACCCAGCTGCAGCACATTGTGTTTCGCCTCCAGCCTCCATGATCTTCCCACCCCTTCAACTGGGGCGCTTTGCTCTTGGACCACTTGCTTAAAGGCTTGATGCAATTGGTGGTGTATTCCGCTAAACACAGAATCTTCCCTTCCCATCAATGGGACCAGTAGCCTCCTCACCAGGTCAGTGTTGGCCCCAATCATCATCGAGCTTTGTTCAGCCCTCGGGGATTTTGGACACACAAAGGCCAGCGTATCTAATGTTTTTGTCTTCCCTACTATGGATGGCCCAAAGGTGCTCTTGAGTGGGATATATCCAGGGCCGAAAATGGGGGGGGGGGCACCGCTATGAGAGGAGCGCCGCAGCCCTTTCCTCCTTCTCCTTCTTTTCCCGTGCCATCCAAGATCTCCACGATCCTCTCATGGAGGCCGCTGCCACCTCCTATACTGGAGGAAAATCAGCATGTCCCGCTCTGTGCTGAGCCCAGTCAGGGAAGCTCAGCCGACTCCACCACTAATCAGGGGGCAACCTGGGATCTGCACCCACAAAGGGTAGATGTGCCCTCTGTGCAGCTTCAATAAAATCCCCCTCTCCCACCCCATGCGTTCCTGCGGTCTGTGCAGGCGGCTAGTGTAATGTATAGGAAGCAAGGGGGGGCAGGCGCCGGGCATCCAGGCATTACCAGTACCCGCGGCCACGTCGTCTCTCCAGGTCAACTGCTGCCTGTGTAACGGAGACGCAGAGGAAGCTTCCTCTAGGCTCCTCCTGGGCTCTACCAAATGTCACAACAAACCCTGAGGAGGAGGATGACAGGACAGGAAGAACATCTCCCGCCTGCATCGAGCTGCGCTGTATCTGAGGTCTGTGTTGAGAGGGAACATTTGAGGGAGAATGAAACAAAAATGTTGTGGTTTCATTTGTACAGGGGGAGAAGGGGGGGTTGTGATGGCAGGGAGAGAGGATTTAGGATGGTGGGATTTCAATCCTGTCAAGGATAGGGATTTGGGGGTGGGAGAACTTTGTACTGAACCCTGGACAGCACACCCTTAACCCAGTGAGCCCCTGAACCCTGCACACAGTGAACCCCTGAACCCTGCACGCAGCGCACACCTGAACCCTGAACGCAGCGCACCCCTGAGCTCTGCATGACAGCGCACCACTTAACCCTGCACAACAACACACCCCTGAACCCTGCACGACAGCACACCCCTGAGCCCTGCACGTAGCGCACCCCTGAACCCTGCACGTAGCGCACCCCTAAACCATGCACTCTGTACGTAGTACACCCCTGAACCCGGCATTCTTTACATAGCACACCCCTGAACCCTGCACTTTATATGCAGCATAGCCCTGAACCTTGCACTCTACACAGTGCACCCCTAAACCCTGCACTCTGTATATTTCACAACCCTGAACTCTGCACTCTTTTTGTAGTGCACCTCTGAACCCTGCACTCTGTACACAGCATAGTCCTGAAATCTGCACGATGTACGCAGCGCACCCTCGAACCCTGCACTCTGTATGCGGCGCACACCTGAACCCTGCACTTTGTACTCAGGGCATCCCTAAACCCTGCATGCAGCATTCCCCTGAACCCTGCATTCCTTGTGTAGTGCACTTTTGAACCTGAACTCTGTACCAGGGGCTCCTGACAGAAAGGGAGAAATCTGGGACTGGGGAGAACAGGGGTCCGGACTGTAGCCAGTGAGTGATGGAAAAGCACACAGAGCGGTGCAGGATGAGGAGCCCAGCTGCAGGGAGTAGGAGAAAATCCTCCATGATTGTGCAAACCACTGTTTTACCCATCACTGTTCTACCATCCCTGATCACCAGCTGGGCATGGAGTAGATGAGGGATCCAGGGGTCTATCCTGTCCATCCTGCCCAGTGATTTCTAAAAGTGGACTGCAGGGTGGAAGGGTGTGTGGAAGGATTTTTTTTCTACACAGGTGAAAGTGCAATTAGCAAATCCAAAATGTAAGTCTCACCTCTGCAGCAGATTAGAAAGGTCTCACTGTGAAGGAAGAAGAGTGCACAGCAAGCTTTGGCTCACTTCTTTTTCCAGTTGTGCCCCTCCTAATCTGCTTTGGAAGTGAAGCCTGAAATTGCCCAAACCTCACCTACGTCATGATTGTGTAGGCCTTCTCTCTCAGGTGAGGTGGGGGGGGGGTGCCGAAATGAGTCTTTGCCCCGGGGTGAAAGAAAGTTTAGCTTCACCACTGGATATATCTATTGTAAGGTAATTTCTCTGATCCAATTCCCTAAATGTCCAGCCCTTCCAGCTTACACAAGGGAATATGCTTCAAGTGTTTGTTATAGAAGTCTCTGTACACAAATGTCACTTGTGCTCTGGTGTCCAGTAATGCATTGGTATAGACACCTTCCACTTGCACTGACACAATAGGAGAAGGGCCTATAAGTTTTCCTGGCAAGTCAGCTTGATCTTTAGAGTGAGCTAGGTTCCCTCCTTTCCTTACTAACTGTTGGGAAGACCATACAGCCACCTTGGGATGTGGGGAAGCATTGACTCTCCGTGGCCATTTTCCCTATTTGGATGGCTTGCTTTTTGGCTTGGTTGGGGGTGTAGTTACACCTCCTGCGGCCTTCTTCTTGCGCCTTGATTGGGTCTTCACATTCTTTCCACTTTTGTAGCTCTTGACTTTGTTGGGGTTCTCAGCTGGCTCTTTCAATGAGACACCTTGAAGTTTCCTGCCTCCTGAGCATAGAAGAATTCTGTGTCTGAAGAATTCTGTCTGTAAGACCTTTAGCACCTTGGCTGTAAGATCTGGTTCAACCTTCTTCTGAGGGCACAGGGCTTGGAAATTCTCTGGTTCTCCACAGTGGAAGCACTTCCTTAAATCAAACTGAAGCTTCCTGTATCCTTGATGGACTGAAGCTGTATTATTCTTCACTAGATTTGAGCGAACACCTGGATGTTCGGGTTCGGCTGGTCCAGCCGAACTTCGCGAAAAAGTTTGGGTTCGGTACCGAACTTGACCCAAACTTGACCCCGGTCCCCGAACCCCATTGAAGTCAATGGGGACCCGAACTTTTCGGCACAAAAATGGCTGTAAAAAAGTCCTGGCAAGTGCTAGAGGACTGCAAAAGGAAGTAAAATGGGGGTAAGAGTAGGACAAGTGCCCTACAAAAAAATGGGGATAGGGAAAATAACTTAAAATCAAATAAAAAAAAAATGGGAAGGGGGGGTGGATGTGGAGTAGGAGCCTAGAGGTTGACTGGGCCGTGACCGCGGCAGTGATTTTAGAACAATAATCTGTCCCTTACAGCAACAGCAGGAACCTGACCCTATAGGAGTAGGCAATGATTTTAGAACAATAATCTGTCCCTTACAGCAACAGCAGGAACCTGACCCTATAGGAGTAGGCGATGATTTTAGAACAATAATCTGTCCCTTACAGCAACAGCAGGAACCTCTCCCTTTAGAACTAGGAGATGATTTTAGAACAATAATCTGTCCCTTACAGCAACAGCAGGAACCTCTCCCTTTAGAACTAGGAGATGA
>BLSH010185339.1:286362-296916 GCA_018402905.1 Glandirana rugosa
TAGGTTTTTATTTTTTATTTTTTATTTTAATAAGTAAGTAGTACCAAAACCGGCTAAATATAAGAACCCCCTGCAGGTTAACCCCTTCACTGCCAATGACATTTATACAGTAATCAGTGGACATTTACATTTCTGATCGCTGTATAAATGTCATTGGTCCAAAAAATGTGTCAAAAATGTCTGACATGTCCCCCCCAATATCACAGTACCGATAAAAATCGCAGATCGCCACCATTACTGGTAAAAAAAAAAAATAATAATAAAAACGCCATAAATCAATTCCAATAGTTTGTAGACGCGATAACTTTTGCGCAAACCAATCAATAAACGTCAATTGTGATTTTTTTTACCAAAAATATGTAGAAGAATATAAATCGGCCAAAACCATGATGAATGAATAATTTTATTTTTTATTTTTTATTTTTGGATATTTATTAGAGCAAAAAGTAAAAAATATTGTTCTTTTTTCAAAATTGTCGCTCTTGGTTTTGTTTATAGTGCAAAAAATAAAAAACGCAGAGGTGATCAAATACCACCAAAAGAAAGCTCTATTTGTGGGGAAAAAAGGACATCAATTTTATTTGGGTACAACGTCGCACGACCGCGCAATTGTCATTCAAAATGCGACAGCGCTGAAACCTGAAAATTGGTCTGGGCAGGAGGGGGCTTTAAGTGCCCAGTAAGGAAGTGGTTAATCAATCTATCAACTTGGGAACATTCATCCTGCCCATACATGGTTTGAATCTAGGTCCCTGCTGCATGGGCCAAAATTCAAACCGCATATGGCTGGTTTCGGGCTCTTGGCATTTTTAGTGGGAGCTTTACTTCCTTGTCTTTTTATTTTGTTTACTGGCATATTTGTGTGTGGCCTGGAACTTTAAAACTAAGACTCTGTTCATGTCAACACGTTTCTGCTTGGAGTATATATATCTGATGTGCTTCTTGTTTGGCAGACAGTCCCTTTTTGATTCTGACTCACTTAACAAGTTCTTTCTTGTCATAAGGAGGGATGAGGTCCAGGTTTGCTACTACCATGGGTTTAATGTGAATCCTACATAATCAGGAGTTGCAGTCCTGGCAAATGTTTGTGCATATTTGCCTTGGATTTTTTTTTATGGCCAGCAGGCTTAGGAGGGCCAACAAAGGGGCTATTGGATGAGCAAGCTCCATCACTATAAAGTAGGGCCATAGGACAGCCATGATGTTGCTGTTAGTGTACTAGAAGCTGCTATAGGGAAAAGATTCTAAGAAAACAATCTTATTTGTTAATGAATGAACAACTGCCATCTGACATATGTAGGTATGTCACATGCCTAGTGGAGACGGAGCTGAAGACGGGGCTTCTTGATTAATACCCCTGGTAATAGTGACAAGAGAAGTGAGGACACAAAGTTGCATGAGGGCTGATGTTGCAGGCAATGACATCTGTTGGGTGTGAGGCACAGACGACTGTGGACCACCAGGTGAGAACCAGTGGCAATATCAAGGTAGCACCCAGTCAGTGGACAGGAACAAAGCCAGGGTTCAAGCTGAAGGTTATCAATAACCAAGCAGCAAAGTACTGATTTAGAAGGCAGGGGCAGCATCAGGATACAGGCCAAGGTCAGCAGCAAAGTTCACAAACCACAAATGTCTATTGCACTTGAGTGAGTAAAGGTGGTACTCCACATCACAGAGGATATCACTCCAAGGCTTGCTGCCCTCTAAGACTGGGGATGTCCTTGAGTCTCTAAAACAATGAACAAAAGAGGGCACACCAGCCTAGTGCATTATCTCAACACATTTATTTAAAAAATTAAATCATAAATACTACTCACAAGCATAAGAATAAAATAATTGCTTAACAAGCCATGCAGTCTCCAGACCATGGGGTGTTTGATTGTAGATCAATTGAAAACCAAACAACTGAGGTCTAAGCATTAAGCTGAATGGAGCTAAGCAGGGATAGACCGGCATCCGTCCCTCACCCTGTCATGCCTTCGGGGGGGGGGGGAACTCGTCCACAGTGGCGGATGCCAGGACCCGCCGCTCCAGTCCATGGGCTGTGTTACCGTCTGGCTCTGGCCATCAGTGTTGTTAGGCTGCATGCACTGCTACCGACGTACGCTCCAGCTGACACCTGGCTGTCCCGCGGGGTGGGGGGAGGATCGGAGCACACGTCCGGCTTGCAGTGGTGATGCTATACTGACGCATTTCGTTTGCCAATCACGGGACTTCCTCGGACGTGTGCCCCGATCCTCCCCCCACCCCGCGGGATAGCCAGGTGTCAGCTGGAGCGTACGTCGGTAGCAGTGCATGCAGCCTAACAACACTGATGGCCAGAGGCCCCTGGTGTTTGACCAAATGAAAAGGGTTTTCCTTGGACGTTTGTGGGTACAGGTTGCTGTGAGAGCTTTTAGAGACTTTTGGGCTGCTGCCACCCCTCTTGTGCTAGAGAGTCAGTTTTGTGTTTGACCAAAGGGAACATCAGCTGGTGAGCTTAGTCTATCTAGTGCTTTGTGAAGGGACTCTGCTCTGGTTGCTCTAAAGATAGAAACCTGCTTTTAACTGCTTTGCTTTTACTACTAAGCCAAGTTCACAGTTTGCTATTGCAAGGGTGTCTGCTTTAGCTTTCCAGAAAGGAGTTTACTGTCCTTAGACTGTACATAGTCCTCATTTTTGGACTATCACACTCAATTCCCTCATCCCCATCCCAGTTACTTCAAAAATAAAAACAATAAAAAGAACACCCTAGATTAGATTTTGGAGGCTAATAGTGACTGTGATTATGTGCCTTGCTGCGGGGCAGTCTACTGGGAAAAGAACCCAGGCAATTTCCAGTGGCTCCATTGGAGGCAGCGCTGCATATCTCTTTATCCACCCACCACATGTCACTTTGCTAAAAGACCAATGACCAGATTGATCACTTCATGAGTTGAGCAACCTAGGATCAAAAGCAGGCTCAATATATCCAGCCACAATGGTGATCGCCTCCTTTTAAGAAAGTAGCACATTCCAATGCCCCAATTTTGGCTGCACTCCAAGGCCCACCTGGTGACCCCTGCGATGTGCTCAACATGAGATTCTAGAAACCAGGATCCACTATGCCCACCCTCAATGGATCCCAGATAAATGTTGTAAGCCATATATGTAGTAATATACATGTAAACTGAATAATAATATAATATTAAACTTTATTTTATATATACAGTAGCACCTTTAAAGGTAGATTCTCAAAGCGCTTTACAAAGAAAACACAAGAAATACATAAGTGAAAGCTTGCCTTAAAACATTTTTAGGTTTGACTTGAATGAGTTTAGAGAAGATGACTCTCTGATGTTCTTTGGAAGTGCATTCCAGAGTTTTGGAGCATAGCAGGAGGAGGTTCTGTCTCCCATCGAGTGTAGGTGAGTAGAGGGGACACACAGTACACCAGAATGTGAGGAGCGAAGGTTACGAGGGGGAGAATAAGTAGATAAAAGTTCAAACAGGTAATGGGGTGTCAAGCCATAATACAGTATATGACATTATAAGTGAGCAAGAGGATCTTAAAGTCTATGTAAAACCTGATGGGAAGACAGTGAGAGGATTCCAGGATAGGGGTAATATGATCACTTGTACCAGCCCTAGTCAGGATTCTGGCTGCAGAATTTTGGACATATTGTAGTCAATTTCTGAATCGAAACGGAAGTTGTTTCCTTGTTCAACTCCAACGTGGAGTGATATTGCCTTTCTGTTTTTTTGTAATTGACACAATGTAGTCTTTTCTATGTCTGTACTTTATATTTGAAAATGATTAAAACTTAAAAAAAGCAGGTTCCATATGGCACTACCAACTACAGACACAATCTATACAAAAAGTCCAGTCCAACCCCTACAGCCAAGACATTCCTGCAATTTTGTGCTTTATGCCTCCTACCTTTCCCTGTTAGCACAGCACTTAAAGAAAACATGTCGCAACTAGAGTTGAGCGAACCCGAACTGTAAAGTTCGGATTCGTACCGAACTTTCGGGTGTCTGTGTCCCGAATCCGAACCCGAACGTTTGGGAAAACTGCCAGAGCTGTGAGGGACAGATTGTGAGGGACAGATTGCAGTGATAATAACTAGGTAGAGATTACTACTACTGCCTTGAGGGACAGATTGTAGATCTATAACATCTCATCCTGCATTACAGAAAGATCTGATTACAGAACGATCTCTCATCCTGCATTATAGAACGATCTGGTTACAGAACGATCTCTCATCCTGCATTACAGAACGATCTGATTACAGAACGATCTGATTCTGGACTAGGTAGAGATTTCTACTGCTTTGAGGGACAGATTGCAGATCTAATAACATGTCCCATTCTCCCATTTTTCTTCCTTTTGCAGCCCTCTAGCACTTTCCAGGACTTTTTTACAGTCATTTTTGTGCCGAAAAGTTTGGGTCCCCATTGACTTCAATGGGGTTCGGTGTCCGGGTTAAAGTTCGGATGACGTTCGGTACCGAACCCGAACGTTTTCGGAAAGTTCGGCCGAACCCGAACGTCCATGTGTTCGATCAACTCTAGTCGCAACCGCTTCTCTTTTTGATGCAAGGCCTCAGTGAAAAATAAAAAGAATTGGAAGTCAGGAGAGGTAGACCTATGCTTGTCAATTATATATAATGGAACATTTTGCATACAATTTTAACTGCTTATATCTCCGGAGCTGTCATTTTGACATGTGGTTTTTCACAGGAAATCACTTCTTATGCAGTTTTTTCATCAACTGCTCATTTTTCATTTACCAAATTTGTGACAGGTTTACCAGGCAGACCTTTATATTAATCCCAGAGTCAAAAGGTGAAATTCCAATACAGTGCTAAGCCTAGTACACATGGGCCAAATGTTGGGCGGCATCGACCGGTTCAATAGAAACCGGCCATCATTTGGCCTATGTACTGCAGCCATTCAGATGATCAAAAAAGGTCTGCTAACCTTGCTAAGAATGCTGACCAGAGTGTTCTGGTGGGGGGGGGATGTCCCCCTAGGGTTGCCACCTTATCTCTTTAAACCCGAACACATGAATTACACAGGTTTTGAGTAGAGTTGAGCGAACTTCTAGAAGTCCGGGTTCTGCTGGTTCGGCTGAACTTCGGGACAAAGTCCGGGTTCGGGTCCGGACAGAACTCGAACTTTGTCCGGGACCCCGAACCCCATTGAAATCAATGGGGACCCGAACTTTTAGGCACAAAAATGGCTGTAAGAAAGCCCTGGAAAGTCCTAGAGGTCTGCAAAAGGAAGGAAATGGGGGTAAGGGTGGGACAAGTGCCCTACAAAGAAATGGGGACAGGGAAATAACTAAAAGCATTTTTAAAAAAATAAAAACATAAAAAAATCAAAAATGGAGGTGGATGTGGACCATCTTCAAACTGGGTCTGAAAAGTATTAATTAACGGTAGAAGCCATATAACTGTTCTAAAATCATCTTCAAACTATGTCAAAAAAGTATAAATAAGCCGGGAGATCCCATATCACTGTTCTACAAACATCTGGAAACTGTGTGTGTCACTTTAAATGAAACCGGGAATAACTGAACTACTGTTCTGCAAACATCTGGAAACTCTGTGTAACACTTTAACTAAAATGGGAGAAACCATACTACTGTTCTGCAAACATCTGGAAACTGTGTGTGTCACTTTAAATAAAACCGGGAATAACTGAACATCTGTTCTGCAAACATCTGGAAAGTCTGTGTGTCACTTTAACAGAAACCGGGAATAACTGAACATCTGTTCTGCAAACCTCTGGAAGCTGTGTGTGAAACTACAGCATAGAGAAGAACAGGTATATGGTTTCACTCTGCTTTATTTTCACACACATTTTGCAGATGTTTGCAAAACTGCGATTTTTAGCGGTACTGCGATATTAGGGCGGACATGTCGGAACATTTTGACACTTTTTTGGGACCATTGGCATTTATACAGCGATCAGTGCTATAAAAATGCACTGATTACTGTGTAAATGCCATTGGCAGTGAAGGGGTTAACCTGCAGGGGGCGCTCTAAGGGTTAACTGTGTTCCCTGGGCGTGTTCTTACTGTATGGGGGCTGCCCTAACAGGGGAAGGGAAGTGATCACAGCTTCCATGTAGAGGAAGGCTGTGATCACAGTCCTCCCCCCCTCACAGAACGGAGGTCCATGTTTACTTACACGGACCTCCGTTCTTTCACTCCGGGGGGGGGCATCGCGGGTAGCCGGCAGAGATCGAATCCGCTGCACCCGCTCCCTGGCCCTCCAAGGACACAGTGAGTGCACGGGCGCGCCTCCAGCGGGGCGCGCGCGCTCACTGTGCGTGATCTGGCAGCCGCCGTCATATGACGGCGTTTTGCCTACAAGAGCCACTCTGTCGCTGTCAAATGCTGATCAGCGGTCGGCAAGCGGTTAAAGAGGAAGTAAACCCAGATGGGGTTTACTTTCCTCTACATGCCCATGCATCGCATAGTAGCCCATTATGTGCTTACCTCGACGACCAGCGCTATCCATTGTGCTAGTTGCATCCATCTTCTGCCTCTATTCCTTCTGGGGCTGCAACTCCGGCGCATGCACGTGGGAGACGCCAGTCACGGCGTTGTCGCAGTGGAGGAATGGCATGGAGGCCGTTTCTTCACTTCGCATGCGCCGATATGACCTCGGCACAGCACATACACTGCATATCTCCTGAACCGTACAGATTTGGAAGATATGCAGGGCACCTACAGGTAAGCCTTATCAAAGGCTTACCTGTAGGTTAAAGTGGTTGTCACAAGTTGACAACCACTTTAAAGTGAACATAAAGTCAAAAGCTTCAGTATCTCCAGAGCTAGCTGTAATCGTCAGGGTCTTCCCACCAACAGCATCAATGGACCATTTAGACGTTCAAGCTTGTCAGAGCAGAGACAGAAAAGAATGTAGTATCTATAAACATAGAAGGATTAGATATATAATCAATGTGTGAAGGTGTCCAGCAACTGAGCTGACAGCACTTGGCATGTTCTATTTGTGGCAGTTCTATTTGTACTTAATTTGTAATGAGTGGTTTAATGAATTTCACATCACCAGGCCTTCAGTTCCTTAAATGTCAGATACTGCAAGTTGTCCTGTTTCAAATGCCACTTTGTGCATTGACAATACCTCCTTAGACTCAGTCTGTCTGGACAGTATGGTCACCTGCTGACTTGCCACCATCCACAAACAATTTAACTCTTCGATAATGCCTGGTACACACGGGCCAAACATCTGCCGGTATCATCCGGTTCAACTGAAACCATCCAAAATTCAGCCCGTGTGTACATCAGCCTGTCTAACAGAAGCTGGCTAAACATTCGGCTTCTGTCAAACAGGCATGCTGGAAAACTAGCATCCGATCCGCATTTGAATAGAGTTGGCAGCCAATGGTTGCCAGTGCTGAATGGTGTGTTCTGTCAAGGGGGCTGTCCCCCTGTCAGAACACAATAGCTCAGCGGGGAGATTGCTGTACTAACATTGCATAGTTAGTACAGTGGCTCCTCCCGAGCTCCACCATTTTTTTTTTTGTTCAGTTCGCTGGGTTGAATGAAGAAATGAATAGTACGTACCAGGCTTAAGACATGGAAGTTGAATTCAACGCAATTTTACTGCAGATAATTGCAATACCGAGGGAACTGAGGAAATATAGACAAAATATGTTATATAATCAGTGCAACCTTCCCTTCACCAACTCAATAAATAAAATAGACTGAATCCAACACCAATTGTCACTTACACTCAAAAGTGTTTTCACTCCACTCTTTAGTAACAAAAAATTCAATAAATAGTGCAGCACAACTAGAATCGAAATCAGTGATTCTCAACCTGGGTGCCGTGGCACACTAGTGTGGCGCGTGAGATTTGCAGATGTGCCGTGGGAATTTTGAAAGATATTTAAAATTGCTATCATTTTGAAACCTTGAACATATTGAAAAATCAAATGGTAAATCAATAATGCAAAAGTTAAAAAGTAACATATATAAAAAAACGCAATCTCTGTCAGTCTGTCATTCATTGGTTCCTTTTGTAAAGACTTGTGCGAGATCTCAGGAGAACTCGATCACTCTAATTATAATATAATAATATAGACCATTCCATTCCAACTTTGATGCTTATAAATAAAGTTTGTTCATTGTTTAGCGATGGAGAAATACATAAACTGAAAAGCAAGGAAGCAAGCAAAAGTACAAAGTTTACAATTGCTTCAATCTGATTTGCTCTCAAAAGCAGGCACATCCTTCACATTGAATCTACATGGAAATATATATGTAAAAATAAATAAGTTCTTCATCACAAAAACTGTTAAATCTTTTTAGGTGTGCCATGAAAATTTTAAGATCTTTTTAGTGCGCCGCAAGACAAAAAAGTTTGAGGAACACTGATCTAAATAAAGCACACATATAAAATGATGCCTCAGTTTCCATGAATAACGTTCAGCAATGATCAATAAAATGTCCTTGTGTCTCAAAATAAACAGTAAAAGTATCTAAAAAAAAAATCTAAAAAAAAAAACAAGAGTTCATGTGTTCCTCATTATTTCTTGATCTTCCACCTCTGTGAAAAAACAAACGTATCCAAACAGTGCTCATATAATCCACCACCAGTGAGTGAATCCACTCACCTCACACTAAGACCCCCGTTTCACCAGAGGGTCATAGCAAGCAGTTCTCTAATGGGAATAAAACCAGGCATGTATTTTACTTTCCTCTTTCAGCTCCTTGTCCCACAGTCATAAGTAGGCAAATATCTGTACATGTAAATAAAATGGGATATCTAGTGCTCTCTGTATAAAATAATAAGCATAAATTTAAACCGCGCTCACTCTGTGTACCCAATAAATAAATAAATAGTAATCAATCAATAATTGCAAAAAATTGGTCCAAAGCAGTTCATATAATGAGCCTTAGGTGGCGCTGCAACAATCAAAAGTGACTTAGTGCAACACAGTTCATAATGGTGACAACATCTCCACAAATATGTGACAGGAAGTGATGGTGACAACGCCTCCACAAATATATGACAGGAAGTGACAAATCCCAAAAAGAACACCAGGGTGTCTCCACACAAATGCCTTTAGTGATCCTGTCCACTGCAACATATAAGTGCACAGCACACTCACCAGACGGTTTTGACCCCCATTACAGGTAGTCAAAACAAGCATGGGTTGAAATCACTCCACTTAGGATGTCCCACAGTCCCAGTTTCACTCCGGATATCTTTGAAGCTCATTAAGGGTCATCCCATGTTAAAGAGCAAGAAAAGAGGGCTTAGAAACCAATAATGGCTGTTTTCTAGGCTAATAGGCAATACGCTGTCAAACAAATGACATGAGGGGCTGGACAATGACCTGAGAGACCAAAACAAAAAAAAGAATGTAAATTTTGTTTGACGAAGAGCATACATTTTATTAGTGGTTAAAGTGTTAGTTTGCCATTACAGGCGGTCCCCTAGTTACAAACATCCGACTAACAAATGACTCCGACTTACAAACGGAGGGAGACAACAGGAAGTGGGGGGAAATCTCCCCCTAGGAAGGGAAATTCACTCCTGTAAGAGTTATTATGGGAAAAATGTGTCTCCACTGAGGCTTTATCACCAATCCTGGTCTCCACAACAACCCAAAATGTTCAAAATTCAATTATCATTGGGACAGTAACTGAGGTGAGATCTTCTGAACAGAAACCTAGACAGCAAAACAAACATTACAGGGGTGTTACCCCTTCCCTGTGCTATCCAAAAAGCTTAAAAAATTTTTTTATGACTGAAGCTACACTTAAAAAATGTCCCTGTTCCCACTTACAAACAAATTCAAGTTAAGAACAAATCTACAGTCCCTACCTTGTTTGTAACCCGGGGACCGCCTGTATTGCCATTTTTCAAAAACTCCCTATGCATTACAGCATCCTCAGTACATTAAAAAGTTATATAAAGAACCGGGATAGATACCAGATGCAAAAAAAACTCATACACATCTCCAATGTGCGTATATCACAAATAAATAAATACTGTGCTTTCACAATTTTCACATCTGTGTCTAAATCAAATAAAATAATGTAAAAAATTTAAAAAATATATAAAAAGACTTTGGTGTGTGAACACACATGAGAATATGAAATGAAATATTTATCAGCGTATAACACGCACCTACATTTTAACTGCTTGCCGACTGCCGATCGGCATCTGACGGCAACTGCGAGATCGAGCCCAGTGAGCACGCGCGCGCCGCCGGAGGCGCGCCCGCGCGCTCACTGTGTCCGGGGAGGGCCAGGGAGCGGGTGCGGCAGAGTCGATCTCCGCCGGTCACCCGCGATGCCCCCCCCCTGGAGTGAAAGAACGGAGGTCCGTGTAAGTAAACACGGACCTCCGTTCTGTGAGGGGGGAACGGCTGTGATCACAGCCTTCCTCTACATGGAAGCTGTGATCGCTTCCCTTCCCCAGCTAGGGCAGTCCCCCCACAGTTAGAACACGCCCAGGGAACACAGTTAACCCTTAGACCGCCCCCTGCAGGTTAACCCCTTCACTGCCAATGGCATTTACACAGTAATCAGTGCATTTTTATAGCACT
>BLSH010185339.1:341938-352030 GCA_018402905.1 Glandirana rugosa
ATAAAAATATATATATATATATATATATTGGATCACGCTTTGCTGGGGTTTTTTGCCTTCCTCTGGATCAACTGTGGGTGAAGGATTGTATATGGGATTATTTGTTTTTTTTTATTTATATATATATATATATATATATATATATATAAAAATATATATAATTTTTTTTTTTTTATTTGGTTGAACTGGATGGTCTTTTTTCAACCTGACTAACTATGTAACTATGTGTTAATAGACCACCTCATTGTAATAGAAGTAAAGTTAAGCTGGCCATACATTATACAATTTTCTTATTTAATTTCCTTTAAATTTTCCTTCAACAATGTAGCGCAAGGGCCTAACTGAATATATACAAATTGAAAGTGTTTAGGTTTGACCTCATATTGTATGGTTTTGGTAAATCTAAAGGAAGATTCTACAAAAAAAATGTATAATGTAAGGCCAACCTTACTTAAAAGCTTATAAAAGTAAAGTAAAACAGGTTAAATAAAAAACATCTAAACATGTTAAAAATTTCCCTGACTTGCATATACTGTATGTACATACTAACGCAAGTGTCTGGTGCACACATAAACAAAAATGATGATTACAACACATATTAAGCATTCCAATGCATGCTGGAATGAAATCAGTAATTGAAGGGCCATCATTTGATGGTTAACTCTAAATTGATGACCTGTAAAGGCTTTTAAAATGTCACCTATGGACAATTTTGGGTATCAGTTTTCCCAATTTCACTGGCCCATGCATATTTGAGGCTTAAAATGTATGCCATTACTTATTTTTTTGTATTTTATCAAAAAATTGGGTAAACATTGCAATTAATTTAATTTAAAATTATTTTTCATGTATTTTATTTTAATTAAATGTATATATAGATGTGATAAACTGCAGTGCAAACAACCCAAGGCATAAACTACCCCCATTTTATTCCACAGTGTCTGCTTTTAGAAAACATATCATGCATCAGAGATTTAAGTACATTCTGTTTATGCACCTGAAAAATTGAAGAATGGTGCTGGTACCAAACCCACAAACATAACATTGTTTCCATTAGGTTGTTTTTATAGGTAGTAAAAATACTATATATCTCATTTAAGTATAGATAACAAGCTCGCTGATATAAATCATGCATTTTTCTTTTTAATCTACCAGATGTACCCTGATCACCTCCAATGTGTTGAGGGCGGACAGCGAGGAGACCTTCTTAGTAGACGGACATGGTACTGCATTGGATGGCGATATTTTAGTCCAGGATTTTCCCAAGAAGAAATTCCTTATTGCTCAGGGCAAGATCTCTGTCAACAGTGGCAATGGCTTTCTGGGAACATCTAAATTCTTGGTGAGTGCTTTCTTAGTTATATGATTCCATATTAAGCAGACACCCCTCCAAATGATTGACTACAGGTGTTTTCAGCTATGAGTACTGTTAATAGTACAGCATTCCAATACATTTTAGACAGTTTTACACTTCCAACCTTGTGGGAACAGTTTTGTGAAGGCCTTTTATTGTTCCAATATTACTGTACCCATGTGTACAAAGTCAGCTCCTTACAAAACAGATTGGCGTGGAAGAACTTGGGTGATCCTTATCCCAACCCTACTGACAGGGGCGTTGCTAGGTGGGAAAAAGACCAGTGGCTGTAGCTGAAGAAATGTGGCATGGTCTAAATGAAATAGTGGGCATAGCTTTGGGGGTGTGGCTCACTTCTGAGATGAACGAGGGATGGAGGAAGGAAGAAAGAAAGAGATAGGGAGGGAAGGAAAGAGAAGAGAAGGAAGGAAAGAAGTCGGGATGGCAGGACAGCAGGCCCAGGTCCTACACCACAATAACAATATGTGTATTCCAGAAAGTTTAACAGTCTGCAGATAAATATACTCCAAACACCTGGTGCTGGCACTTCAATCATCCCAGCACCATGGTTGTTATGGTGTCAGGATGATTGAAGCGCATTATTTCTATTATTACATTGTAATATAAAATGAAATAGTTCAACTCACCCTAATGCAGAATTAGTGGGAGCCCCAAGTGTGTCACATGCCACTGTCGCCTGCTACCTGATGCCATCAGGTGTTACCAGCGGAGTCCCTCCTTCCATCACAGGTGTCCCAGGGGAGTCCCTCCTTCCATCACAGGTGTCCCCTAGGGGAGACCCTCCTTCCATCAGGTGTCACCAGCGGAGTCCCTCCTTACATCACAGGTGCCCCCAGCGGAGTTCCTCCTTCCATAACAGGTGCCCCCAGCGGAGTTCCTCCTTCCATCACAAGTGCCCCCAGCGGAGTCCCTCCTTACATCACAGGTGCCCCCAGCAGAGTTCTTCCTTACACCACAGGTGCCCCCAGCGGAGTCCCTCCTTCCATCACAAGTGCCCCCTGCGGAGTCCCTCCTTCCATCACAAGTGCCCCCAGCGGAGTCCCTCCTTACATCACAGGTGCCCCCAGCGGAGTTCCTCCTTATATCAGGTGCCCCCAGCGGAGTCCCTCCATACATCACAGGTGCCCCCAGTGGAGTGCCTCCTTCCATCACAGGTGCCCCCCGCGGAGTCCCTCCTTACATCACAGGTGCCCCCCTGGGAAGTCCCTCCTTACATCACAGGTGCCCCCCTGGGAAGTCCCACCTTCCATCACAGGTGCCCCCAGCGGAGTCCCTCCTTACATCACAGGTGCCCCCAGTGGAGTCCCTCCTTCCATCACAGGTGCCCCCAGCGGTGTTCCTCCTTCCATCACAGGTGCCCCCAGTAGAGTCCCTCCTTACATCACAGGTGCCCCCCAGTGGAGTTCCTCCTTCCATCACAGGTGCCCCCAGCAAAATCCCTCTTTATATCACAGGTGCCCCCAGCGGAGTCTCTCCTTCCATCACAGGTGTCCCCAGTGGTGTTCCACACAGTATGCAGCCAGACAGTACAGAGCCCTCCACGCACCGCACCCCCCTCCCTGCCGCCGCCACGGGAGTCGGCGGCTCAGACAGCTTCGCCCCTCCCCTCTTCCCCCCCGACACTCAGGGCTGTAGAGAGAGAGAGGAGGATCCTTCACTCTCCTCCACAGTGCGGCCACAGAGCAATGATGCGGGGCGGGCAGAGAGAGATGATGTCATCTCTGCTCACCCGCCACTCTCTCGGCTCCCTTCCACTGTAGGCCGCTCACGGCTCTGTAGAGCCGCCCGCTCTCGGCTCTATCAAGCCGCACGCCCGCACGAGTCTGCAGGATCCTGGCATTGTATCCATGAGCGGTTGATGGTGGGTGCAATGCTGTACAGCAGGGATATGCAATTAGTGGACCTCCAGCTGTTGCAGAACTACAATTCCCATGAGGCATAGCAAGACTCTGATAGCCACAAGCATGGCACCCAGAGGCAGAGGCATGATGGGACTTGTAGTTTTGCAACAGCTGTAGGTCCGCTAATTGCATATCCCTGCTGTACAGGATGCAATGTAAAAAAATAATAATTGCATTTTTTTTACCTGCAAAAAAATGTGCATATATTATTATTATTATTATTAAATTCAACTTAGCCTTTAGTTAAATATATTTAGCATTTTCAGCCAGCAGGTGAAGTACCAGACTTCTTTTTTATTTTTTTTTCTTCGTTGATATAAGCCTGGCTTTTACAAAGCTCAGTAGCTCAGGCTGAAATGCACATGCATTCACCAACACACAGGCACACACACTTGAGTCAAATCAGTCCTCCCCCTCCCCTTCTTGTCTGTTCATAAGAGGCCATATGGAGATTCAATAAGAGAGAGATTATGCAAACAAAAAGCTTCTGTTGTGCTATTATTTTTTAAATACTTTTTATTGAAGGATGTGCATGTGGTACATTCAAAGACATTTATGCATGACTCATTTTACTACATTCTCATAAGGTTGTGTTATCTTTTTAGGTAGCCCATCATGCTCTCTAACATCGGTGTCATGTGAACACATAAAGCCAACTAAAAATGTATAAACTCAATAAACTAATTTGAACCAAAACATTAGAGCTTCTCTTCTTGCTGGTCCAGTACCATTAACTGTGTAATACTTGTTCACACAGATTATCAATTTTGTATTAAAGTAGAATTAAGGGCAAAACTTTTTCATTTTGGATAGATAAAGGGAGGGTTATAACCTCTTTTTTTTTTGGCCTTCTGTTTCCCATTGGGGAGATTTCCCTTCACTTCCTGTCTCATAGCCAAAACAGGAAGTCAAAAGAAATCCCTGGTTGCCACCAGAGTCACCAAAACTAGTGACCCTCTATTACTATTTGGGGACTATTCTGGGGACAACCCAAAATGTGGGCTTTGCGTTGACATTCACTCTCGGTGATAAGAGTAAACTGGACAAATAGAGAGGGTGAATATCCCTAACAGGAACAAT
This sequence comes from Glandirana rugosa, assembly GCA_018402905.1. Classification (NCBI taxonomy): domain Eukaryota; kingdom Metazoa; phylum Chordata; class Amphibia; order Anura; family Ranidae; genus Glandirana; species Glandirana rugosa. The sequence goes on from BLSH010185339.1 coordinate 346,295, forward strand.
AGCAATAAAAACCTGACAGGGGTTCTAAACTGTTTATGGGGGTTGGCTAACATCCCTTCCTCTCAAGGTGCGGTGGATGCATGGGTGGCAAATTACCAGCGCTGTATATGAGGGAAGGGGAGGGTTTGGGAGTGGCTTCAAGCTTACACAGGGCTTTGCTCTTGCAGGGGAAAGGGTAGGCGAGGAGTGAATGAAAGCATAAGCAGCAGGGGCAATTAATTAATCTGTTGCTTTGCCCAACAAGATACATATACCGACCTCCCTGTCGCTCCCCCACTGTTCTGTTTGGAACAAAGAGTGGAAGCACTCTGAAGAGTGGCTACTTAAAGCTTTCGCTGACTTTCTTCCAACCTCCATGTAACAGGTCTGAATGGCCAATCACCAAGCACCAGTGCTGTCATGTGGTAGGGAGTCACATGTTCCTCCATACCTAAAGGTACCTAGAAGTGTATACTTTGCTACTGGTGACTGAATGGAGCTTCAAACAAGTGATGAAAAGTTGGTGAGACCACCAATAAAAGGAAGTTGTTGCTTTGTCCTGCATGTGCACAACACATGTTTACTTTAGTGACTGGCAGATAAGGATTTACTTTGATGCAGTTGACCAGAGTTATACTGTTATACTGTAAACCACAGTATGGAGTGTATGATTTCATCATCGTCCTATTTCTGGTACCAGAGAAGCTTAAGGCTGGATTCACACCAGTCCAGTGCGAATTCCAGCCTGTCTGCTGTCGGGAAGGGGTGGAGTGACCATTCGGTGGCTCCTGTCCATTCCCACAGTGCAGCAGCTGCGGGGGGAGGGGCCACAAGCAGGGGAAAATATCCCCGCTCAGTGTGGAGTGCATCTCCGTGTTAGATGCAATCCCATTGAACACAACAGACTGGGAATTCGCACCCCATTGCACAAAAACGCACACGTTTTTTGTGCAATGCGGAGTGCGAACGCACCGGATATATGTGAACCAGACACATTGAAAACAATGTGTTTTCAAGTGTCCTGCGAATTGGATGCGGTTTAAGCCGCATCCAATTCGCATTAGTGTGAACCCAACAAATAGAGTTGAGCGAACACCTGGATGTTCGGGTTCGGTGGGTTTGGCCGAACTTCGCGAAAAAGTTCGGGTTCGGTACCAAACTTGACCCCAAACCCCATTGAAGTCAATGGGGACCCAAACTTTTCGGCACAAAAATGACTGTAAAAAAGTCCTGGAAAGTGCTAGAGGGCTGCAAAAGGATTTTAGAACAATAATCTGTCCCTTACAGCAACAGCAGGAACCTCTCTCTATAGAACTAGGAGATGATTTTAGAACAATAATCTGTCCCTCAAAGCAGTAGCAGTAATCTCTACCTAGTCCACAATCAGATTGTTCTGTAATGCAGGATGAGATGTTATTATATCTGCAATCTGTCCCTCACAGCGCCGGCAGCATCCTCTCCCTATACTAGCCAGAGGGCATGTGACGTGCAGCACTAAGTGACTCCAGCTTATAAAGAGGCTGGGTCACATGATGCACTGGCCATTCACAGCCATGCCATTAGTAGGCATGGCTGTGATGGCTTCTAAGGGCAAACCAGTGAAACGCTTGTTGATTGGCTGCCTGCAGCTGTTCAACAGGCGGGATCAAATACCCGAACCCAGAACCCAAACTTTTTTTCAAATGTCCGGGTTCGGGCCCGGGTCACGGACACCCCAAAGTTCGTTACGGACCCGAACTTTACAGTTCTGGTTCGCTCGACTCTAATAACAAATGCAAAAAAAAAATAGTGGCAATTGTGCAATTACAAAAAAGCAAAAGTAACAAGTCCAGGCAGGGACATTACGGCATACATCAAGGTATAGCAAAATGAATACATGCACAGAATGAATACCCAAATGTCATGGAAAAGACCCATTATAGGAAAATCCATGAGAAGGAACAAATTATTACAAAAAGGAGGTAATCACATAATGTCGTCATGTATGCCCTCATATATAACACATAGGACCTCCTGTACCTAAAGCCTTTGACTTGAAGATAAGGTCATTGGATAGGAAAGGTGGCAGCTAGGTGGTAATAGAAGATAAAATATTCAAGAAAAAGGGAGAAGGAACCACAGAGGTTGCTCAAATGTATCCCCAAAGAAGGGGTAGGAAGGTGGAATGCTCCCCTGAGTTCCAAAGTTGAACCAAGAATGAGGTTTACCACAAGGGGGTATTTCAGGTATCAAGTATCTCAGCCAGGGCTGCCATATCAATAGAAATGTATCCTGTTTGCCTCTAGGATCGTGGCTCACTTTTCATTTATAAATGTGCCCTGAAGTATTAATTTCACTTCCACAAAGTTAAGGGACTGAGATTTCCATGCAGGCATGATAGCTTATTTTGTAACTATAAAAACTTGAGTGATTAAACAAAGGCTGTGCTGTGAGATATCTTTTATTGGTCTGTGGAGGAAAGCTTCTCATGGGTCTTTGCAAACACTTATCTGTGTTATCGAGTTTATCGTCCTATTTATTGTCCTCATGTAGCTGTGTTCAAATTCCTCCTAGGTTCCATCAACTAACCTGGAGAAAGACCCAGAAAAGAAGCAGTTTGTCTACGTCATTGTGCGTTCCGGCCCCTGCAACTTGGAAAAAGTTGTTCTGGTGTCCTATCAAAGCGGGTATATCTTTATACAGACCGACAAACCTATCTACACCCCGGGATCACAAAGTAAATATGACAACAGCAGGACAAAGAAATGCTTGTGGTATTCCTAAAGAGGATGCCCAATGGATTTAAGGGTGACATCAGTGTTTTAAATGTTCTTATTGATGTCTGTGTCCCTGTTGGAGATTTCACCTCCATTCCTATACAGGTGACAACATAAGACAAAGTAGGTGGAATTGTCCTTAATGAGGTCCCAGACAACAGGAAAATCAGACAGAGGTTTTAGGGTTACAGGGAAGGTTAATATTGGGGCTATTGCATCCTTGCTCAACCAGGGTTACTCCAGAGGTTGCTAGGGGTTCCTAGAGCAATGATCAACTTCTGCTTCCTAGATAAGTAACCATTGACAGCTATCTATCTGTAAGGGGGATTTTTCCCAACGACCAAAAATGATGGTGAGAAGCATCCTTTCCAGTAACCTTTGCACTATTGTGCCATGAGTTGTATATAGAGTAATCATTAACAGGGGTTCCCTAAGAACAGAAAGTTATTTCAGGGGTTCCTCCATGTTAAAAAGGTTGAGAAAGGTTGGGTTATAGAAGGGATTAGTGTGAGGGTTACAGAAAGAGCTAGGGCTGTGATTACAGGGAAAGTAAGTGTGAGAGTTGGGGATAAAGCAAGGTTTAGTGTTATGGGGAGGTTAGTGTGAAGATCAAGGCTGGGTTCACACTATTGCGAATTGGATGCCTGTTTCCCCGCATCCTATTCTCATGTCAGGAGCCTGTGATTGGTTCTCAATGGAGCTGGTTCACACAGCTCTGGGATGGCTGCAGAGCCAATTGCACAGGGGTCCTGTGCGTCTTCTGGTCCATTTCAGGTCCGAATTCAGTCAAAAATTCGGACCGAAATCGGACCTGAAACGGTGAACAGGGACGTACCGGACCCCTGCTGTGAGCCGCTCTGCACGGAGATGTGAACCCAGCTTCAAAGCAATTTATTTATTTATTTTTTTTACTTTTACACAGAGTCTGGATGGGTAAGAACCTTTCTCAGAAGCCTACTGCTGTCTGTGTCCCCAATGGTGAAATTGTTCCTGACTTGCTGTTCTGGTTGAAAGTGATTAGGTATCCCCTGAGCCCCACATCAAGTCAAAACCTGCTCTATGATAGCGAATGGCAGCCTCAGCCTGGACTACCATTGCCTGTAGCATAGACAAGCTCCCTTCCCAGCCAGCACTCACAGCTGTGGGCACAGGACTTCATTGCCATACAGCCTGAGCAGCTCACACACATATCTTGGCTCGCAGTTACTCTCCTGGCTACCACACAGAAAGTAGGGAAAAGATAATCCCAATGGGAACACAGACAGCAATATAGTTCTTTCTTGCTCTTTCCAAACCTTATAGGCACTGACTTGAGTTCCAACTTAAGTGCTAAAAGAATGCAGAGGGCTATATAGATCTGGAGAGGCCATATGCTCTGGGGACCTTGGTAACTCTTGGCACCTCTAATTGCAGTGCAAAGAGCAGCCCTAGCCTTTTAATAATTATTTGCCAAGCCACCTGAGCTTTTCAAAAACTCCATGCTTTCGCAAACTTATTTGTTGATTGTATGTCCTCATAGATAACTTTTCCAAATATCACATTATTAGGCAAGTGTCTAAAGTCTAGTATTTCTGTGGAAATTAGAGTTACAGAACAACCTCAAGTAATGTGTAACTCTAATGCAATCTGCAATTGTCTATGCTAGTGTGCTAATTTAAGTTTAAAAAAAAAATCAGCCAACAAACACAATAGGGTTGATTTATTAAAGGCAAATAGACTGTGCAGTTTGCAAGGGAATTTGCTTCAAAGCTTCGTAAATGAAGGGAAGCTCTGCTGACTTCCTTCATCCAATCATATGCAAGCAAAACTTCTGTTTTTTTTATCTTCCTTGCCTGTGATTGGGTATCGCCTGCAAAGTGAAGCTTCACCTTGCAAGGTGCAACTTACCTTTCAAAGTGAACAGCCTGCATTCCTTTAGTAAATCAACCCCCATGATATTCTATAATCACACAGTCATACCTGACAGTGGCGGCTGGTTAAGTTTTAGGATGGGAGGATGCCAGGCCCCGCCCTTCCTTTTGACCCCTCCTACATCTCATAAGCCCCACCCTTATAGAATCCACCCACTCCGTCCCCTGTATTCCACATATTGTTAAAAATAGGTAGAATGCCCACGCACATTAATAATATAAAACAAATGAAACAATGACAAATAGCTCAAAACAGTTATGTAGAATGATTATGTAGAGGAGGCTGCCCGCAAAAAACAACTGATCCAATTGTTCATAAAAATAACACCAAAAAATTTGCAGCGCCTAAGATTAATGGACCATTGGAATGAACATAAAAAAATATAGAAAAGATGTGCACAAATAGTTTATAACCAACCCTGAGGAGGAAATAAATAAAACAGTTCTTGGAACTTGAAACTTTAAACCAAAGTCAGAAAATTACAGGAAAAACTGGCTAGTTCATATGTTGAGCAACTGACACATATTCAATGAAAAGTCCAATTCCATATTTCCCATGAATGCCATCATGCCCACGGGATATTCAAATAAAATCCAATATTCAAGTAATGGATGTGAGCTTACCAGATTATAGTAGAAAAAACGCAGGGGTCTATAATCCACCGCAAATAAAGTTGATCAGATGTCATCTGGTCATGTATGCTGGAATGTGGAGGGAAGGAGATAGGAGACGAATCCTTGACCCGAAGAGCAATGAATTCCTGTACCAAAGGGTACCTCCAGATCGTCCAGGTGATACCTCCCAGGCAATTCCAACGTTCACCATTCACCGTGAGATTATGAAAAAGGGGGAACCACAATAGTGTAATACTGTCTCATAAAATTTTATTAAGATAGATGGATTAAAAATACTCACAAAACATATGTGCAAAAAGAGCTCTTATAATAAAACCGGTATGACAGGAGGAGTCTGGGACCCGACGCGTTTCAGCTCAAATGGCCGTCATCTGGGATGTTATTATAAAATTTTATTAAGATAGATGGATTAAAAATACTCACAAAACATATGTGCAAAAAGAGCTCTTATAATA
>BLSH010185339.1:352125-363750 GCA_018402905.1 Glandirana rugosa
CACAGGATACTATGACTTGACATATGAGACAGGACACTACGACTCGACATATGACACAATGACCAACGTTGTATAGGGTAGACACTACAACTCGACATATGACACAGGACACTACAACTCGACATATGACACAGGACACTACGACTCGACATATGACACAGAACACTACGACTCGACATATGACACAGGACACTACGACTCGACATATGACACAGGACACTATGACTCGACGTATGAGGACTGTGTTATACACCTTATTGTGGTTTTTTAATCGTCGCGGATTCTAATTACCTGGTAACCTTACTTGTATTTTTTTATATCTTTTCTACACGACTTTTCATTGAATATGTGTCAGTTCCTCAACATATGAACTAGCCAGTTTTTCCTGTAATTTTCTGACTTTGGTTTAAAGTTTCAAGTTCCAAGAACTGTTTTATTTATTTCCTCCTCAGGGTTGGTTATAAACTATTTGTGCACATCTTTTCTATATTTTTTTATGTTCATTCCAATGGTCCATTAATCTTAGGCGCTGCTAATTTTTTGGTGTTATTCCACATATTGTGTCAGGAGTATGCAGCTCAGTATCACAGGACACAGTATACAGCTCAGCATCACAGGACACAGTATACAGCTCAGCATCACAAGACACAGTATACAGCTCAGCATCACAGGACACAGTATACAGCTCAACATCACAGGACACAGTATACAGCTCAACATCACAGATGGGATATGTTGCAACCAGTAACACAGTATACAGCTCAGCATCACAGGACAGAGTATACAGTTCAGTATCATAGGACACAGTATACAGCTCAGCATCACAGGACAAAGTATACAGCTCAGCATCACAGGGCACAGTATACAACATAGCATCACAGATGGGGTATGTTGCAAACAGTAACACAGTATGCAGCCAGTAACACAGTATGCAGCCAGTAACACAGGTATGCAGCCAGTACAGAGTATGCAGCCAGTAGCACAGGTATGCAGCCAGTACACAGTATGCAGCCAGTAACACAGTATGCAGCCAGTAGCACAGTATGCAGCCAGTAACACAGGTATGCAGCCAGTAACACAGGTATGCAGCCAGTAACACAGTATGCAGCCAGTAACGCAGTATGCAGCAAGTAACGCAGTATGCAGCCTGTCACGACACCTGGGGTCAGGAGACAGGTGCGCACCCCTGGAGTGCGAATCGCACCGAGGGTTGCCAAGCACACCATTAAGGTTGTGGACCTATGGCTGACTGCTGCTAATGAGTTCTGGCTGATACAGGAAGAGGCCCCCCTGGAGCACAGACACTGAAACACAGAGAGCTAGCGCATCAGTTTCCCCAGGGAGCGGAGTCTAAGAGCCAGTGGGTGTTCACCAGTGCCTCTAGTGGTGAGGATGGATTTGGCTGCAACTGGATCCAGGTCGCAGCCCCCGGGGTCCCCTAGCTCACCCTGGACTGGCTACAGGTGGAAGAGAGGAAGCAGCAGCGCAGGAACCACAAAAATAGTCAGAGGTATTAGCAAAGGTTCAGGACCACAAGCAGACAGGAGAACAGAGAACAAAGCCGAAGATCGGGGTATCAGGCAGACAGGGATAGTCAGACAAGCCAAAGATCAGTTCACTGAGACTGAGAGCAAAAGATAGTAAAAACCACACACAAAGCTAAACACAGACAAAGGTTGATCGGCAATGCAAGCTTGCACTGCCAGGTGTTATATCTTGTTCCCAATTAAGGCCTGGGGTGGAGATCATCCGAGGAGGGCCTACTAAAGCACACAAGTGAGGGAGGCCCGGCCTTTAACTGGACACACGCAGTCAAGTAGGCAGATAAGACATGAATGTTTGCTGTGGTTTCATGACACAGCCAGTACACAGTATGCAGCCAGTAACACAGTATGCAGCCAGTACACAGTATGCAGCCAGTAACACAGTATGCAGTCGGTAACACAGTATGCAGCCAGTACACAGTATGCAAGCAGTACACAGTATGCAGCCAGTAACACAGTATGAAGCCAGTACACAATATGCAGCCAGTAACACAATATGCAGCCAGTACACAGTATGCAACCATTACACAGTATGCAGCCCCCTATGGACGAACCACCACTGATACCTGATAACTTTAAGTAGCATAATGCAATCTCCACATTAGGAAAAGTAAGGAGAGAATGGCACACAGATGGCCCCCTGTTCATTTGTGAGTTACGTGGAATTGCACCACCCTACTTAAAGTCTATGTAAACCCTAACAATGAACTGTTTTTTAATTATCCACTTTTGGCCTCTTAAATATACCATTGAAAATACCTTTGTTACAGTATATCAGTTTGATAAGTGCAAAAAATACCAGTTGGTTCTGCCAGAAATCCAGTGAGCTCTTAACTTCCTGTACTGAGTTGACAGTGTTACACTGAAATATCAAACACTGGAATCATCTCTGTCAGTTCACCTTTTTGGACCCCCTCCCCATGCTAAGAAGATGAGAAGACAGGGAGGAATTCTATAGTCCTAACACACTTTCTGTCCTTGGGGGACATTTAATAGAGTACAGGGAGCGAGTATTGTCACCCTAGGGCAAAAAGCATGTCACTGGCAGGATCACCATATGAAAAAACAAAAAAAAAAGAAAATAATACAGCCACCACATCTAAGTTCTGGTGAGTTGTTAATATAGTAATATTTTTGTTCTTTAGATACACTTTAGGCTACTTCTACTTAGGTATAACTATTATTATTAGTATGACTATTATTGTACCATGGGATTTTTTACTGTCTCTATATTACACAATATAGCATTCTAATGTGGTACCTATAACATGTACTTTTCTCTTTGTGTTCAGTTCTCTACCGAATCTACAGCATGACCCCAGACCTGAAGCCTCTAAACACGCCGGTAATCATAGAAGTCCTGGTAGGTCCTTTTTTCTTTGTCCATATTTCTGCCTGCATTTGTTATATTATCCTATAAAAATGTATTCCCTAGCATGTAATCGTATAATACATGCAATTCATTAAGTTTTATTTTAATATTCCTTTACTTTATACAAGGTACCTAGAGCTAGGCAGCCACTTAAACATAAAGCCAAATACACCTTGTAAAGGGGGACAGAAATATGTAAGCAGCCATGGCCTGGGGGGAAAAATTTTGGTTGTTGCAATTTTTTAAGTAACTTGATATTTGGGCAGCCGTTTTTCAATTTATTTATTTTTTTAAATATGCTTTAATTCATTTTTGTGCACACAAACACACTATAATACCCTATTGTTTATTAAACTATAAAAGATAGTGTTACGCTAAGTAAATACTGTAGATACCTAACATTTTAGGCTTTAAAATTGCACGGGCCCGTGGAATGGCAACAAACTACGGTATTTAAAAATCTCCATAGGTGATGATTTAAAAGCCTTTGCAGGTTACCAGTTTAGAGTAACACAGGAGGTCTGGGGCTAGAATTATTGCTCTCGCTCTGACATTCGCAGCAGTTCCTCACATGTAGGATATGATCACCGTTTTCCTATGCACGTGGGACTCGAAGTATGCATTTGCACGTCAACGAGGGCACTTTAATTTTTTTTTATCTTATCTTTTTTTTTTTTTTTTATCAGCTTTATTGAATAACATCCCTTGTGCTAGCAATAAGCATGACAAGCATCTCTTTATGAAGAAATCTGGGGTCTATTAGACCTTACCTTACATGCGTTTTGCCCAAAATATACAGGGATATGAGAGTTATTATTATATAGGATTTATATAGTGCCAACAGCTTGCACAGCACTTTACAATGTAGAGGGGGGACAATACAATTACAATGCAGTTCAATACAGTAGGAATAGGTGGGCCCTTTACAATCTAAAGAGAGGTGCTACAAAAGGTAATAGCTGCCTGGATGATCTGATGGTGGTGACTCCGGTACAGTTCTTAGGTGGAGTAGGCTTCCCTGTGGGTGGAATTCTTTGGGGTAGGCTTCCCCGAATAAGTGAGTTTTCAAGGAACGCCTAAAGGCGGACAGGGTGACGTGTGAAACCATAATGACATGTGCATACATACAAACATAAGTTGAGCTGGATAGACCTATGTATTTATTCAGCCTTACCAACTATGTAATGTGTAATGTAATGTATGTGGGATTTTCAGCTTTTTTTTTCTTAAAAAAAATCAATAAATACATTTAAAAAATGACAATAAATGATTTAAACAATACAAGAGGAAGACCGAAAGGAAGATTTGTTCACAGGCAGTTCTAATGAGCCTGGATAACCCTTTCTCACTCTGCCCTGGTGTCCCTTCCATCCCCATGACTAAGCTCTGGGGGGCGGGGCAAAGCGCATTGGGTGCGTGGCCTGGTTGGAGTCCAAGCTGAGGTTGCCACTCTGATTACTACTGTAGCCAATGGCCCCCTGATGGGGTGACTGGTTGCTGTGGTTCACCTGATCACACTGCCCTCAATAACATTCATATCGCATCCAGAGTCACGGAACAGGCTGGTAATTTTAATTTGTTTTAATTATTAGGGGATTAAACTTGGATGGGGATTGGAAAGTTATGGGATGCCCAAAGAATCGATTCTGACTTGCATGGGACCTTCTATATATACCTCCAGTATATACACTACTTTCTCTTCCTCCAGCACACGCTTGCTTTTCAGACTCCTGTTACTCTCTCCTGCACAATACTTGCTTCTCACAAGTGAGACCTGGAAGGATATTTACCAGGCCTCCTTATCATCTTGTTTGGCCTAGCTAGCACATGGTGAGGACAGAGTGTAGCAAAGTACTAATGTGCTAGCCGACCTGATGGACTACTGCTCCCAGCCCATCCTCTTCCAGGCCCCGTCAGCCCTCCTAGCTGCAACAGCCTTCTCCACTGCCACAGAGACACCACAGTCCCCTGCTGGCTTCTGCATCCTTCCCAGACTGTCTCTCACCCCAATCTGCTCTGGCATGCCTCTCCTCTAGCTTCCCAGGGTGTGTTACTCACCGACACCTGTGACTTGTTGTTCCTCGCAGAGATCTCTCCGATAGTGTAATCTGCCGCTGCCCTTTTCCACTCTCCCTTGTGCCGGCCACCAAGATCTCGCTCCTCCTGGCTGCACCCGAGCTCTCCCAGGCCAAGGTCACCCCCCCCCCAGACTACGGGCCCCCCTGGGCCACAACAACCTCCACACTATTCCACCTCTGTCCACTTCCACTCTAACTCTCCTGTATGACTGGGCCGACCCTGGGTATTTGAGGAGGCCTGCCCCCTGCCAATCTAGATTGGGGATTGGTCAGGGCTCCCCATAACACCCCAGATGGCTACACCCCCTCCCACCTCTCTCTTTCCAGAAAACTCCAGAAGCTTCTGGAAAGAAGTGGGAGGTCCTAGTGACATCTCCTACACTGAGTCACTCCAAGCCCAGAATCAAAACAACTAGGCCTGTATAAATATCAGGCCTGGCTAAATTTACCTTACCTAACCAAAAAATCCAACACTAGCTCCTACCTAAGTAGAGGGCACTACACTACCATAGGACCATATGGATATGAGGCACTAGGGATCACCACTTTTCTCTTCCTTGTCCCTTTAATAGGATCGGTAGAACCGGGAGCCAGGAAGAATCACGAGACCATTGCTGTTGACTGTCACAATGGTCACATGATTGGGAGGCGGTCCTGCAGGCCCCCAATCATTAGCACACAATGGGAGCTGTCTTTGACAACTGTCTCTGTGCTGGAAGCATGCAGTGAGTGTGTTCTTAGCACAGAAGGCTCTGCCACCCATACTGTATGTGTGTAGTGTGGGCGTTAAAGCTCACCCTCTTTGCTACCCCTGCACATATGTGTCATGTCGGCAGCAAGAGGTTAATAATTAGGTCATGTGTAAACCAATAACTAGATTTCAATGCTCTGGAATCCAATGAATGACTTTGACATTCTCCCCAATGTTTTTTTCAGCTCATCCTTCTGACATGTTTGATGATGAGAACCAAATATACTCATACAGTCTTTTTGAATTTAACTGAGTATTATTGATTTTCTTCTTCCTTCTCAGACTCCAGAAAATGTGATTGTAAAGAGAGATACCATCCGGCAAACTACCACAAAAGGAATCATTTCCTCCAGTTACAGGATAACCGAACTTGCAAGGTGAGAACTTTATGTGTCCATCAACAAAATCTCCTGAAGGCAATGGAGAATAAAATAAACAGTTCAATATTACACATGGGCAACAACATTTACAAATAAATGAGCCATCTTAAATGTGCTAAGTTAAACCTGAATTCCCCTCGAACCGATAAATACACAGATATAAAGGAGCTCTTTTACCTGCCAAAGGATTTCTGTCCATCCAGTCCTGAGATATACACAGCTGTCTAGAAGGGCAGTAGACCTTATTGTTCTAATCTGCAGACCAAACACAGGAAAGGCTGGTCTAAGCCAACTCCACATAGAGAAACATAAACCTCTCACCACATAGAAGACTCCAGATAGTCATTTGGCGCACAAGTGAATCTATTCACTATACAGGTAATCCCTCAATGCATTTCAATCAATCAAGAGCTTAAAGATGGAGTCATTATTAAGAGTTTGGGTGGAGAAGCTGAAGATGGAGTAGTATAGAGATTGTTGTGGTCAGGGGAGCTCCCAGTCTGGGGGGGGTGATCCTGGGCCTGGAGAGCTCAGGTGCAGCCAGAAGGTGCGAGATTCTGGTGGCAGGCACAAGAGTGAGCGGAGAGACCACAGGAGAGAACACTATCCGGGAGATATCTTCAGGGAGAAACTTCAAGAGTCGGTGAGCAACAAACCCCTGGTGAATTGTTGAGGCAGGCTGGAGCAGGTTGGAGTGAGAGAGACAATCTGGGAAAGATGCAAGATACAGTGGGGAACCTCTATGTTGCTGTGGCAGTGAGACAGGTCAGTACAGCTGAAGGAGCTGATGGGGCCTGGGAGAATATGGGCTGGGAGCAGTAGTTCATCCAACTTCTAGCTAGCACAGCAATTTGATACACAGGGGATTAACACCCCCTACCTGTAACGAGAGGTCCGGTGACCAAGCTAAAACTAGGGCTGGTCTCATTCTGTGCTAGCTAGGCGCAGGCCTAGTAAATATCCCTCTAGACCGGAAAATTAAGGACTGTGCAGGAGTAAGAAGAAGTGGAACTCAGCAAGTGTCAGTGCTGGAGGAAGATGGAGATGTATATGTGTTGGAGTGTATAGAGGTCCCGGTTAAGTTGTAAAGATTCTTGGGCATCTCATCATCAGCCCTACCCTGTCCAAGTTTAACCTCTAATAAAACAAACCAAAAAAAAACTCTGGCCTGTTCAGTGACTTTGAGTGTGTGGATGAAGGTGTCTGAGTGCAGTGTGATCAGGTGAACCACAACTTCCAGCCACTCCCAAGGGAGACCATAGCTACATGAGCATTCACAGACAAAATAACAATATTTTGCCAAACATTGGGCTATACACCAAGGAAAATATAGCGCAGTGTGTGGGTTACAGTGTAAAAAAATGTGAAATTTGTATCAATTTGTAGCCATCTAGTGTTGGGACATCATATTCTATTTGAAAGGGTCTAAAGGTTTTAAGCGCTGGTCCTAACTGTAGATCTTCCATAGTAAGTAAACTTTTGGATGAGCCCATGTACCTTTTTGAGATTACCTTCCGTGCTTTTAGTACCACACACTTTTGCACATTTTTGAATGTAGCTCCCTGCCATAGGCTGAATACATATTGTTTTTGGCTCTGTTATACTCACCTGAGCAGCAATTTAGTTTCTAGACCTGGTCAGGTCTCCCTAAGCCTGGTGGTTGATTGCTCCTGCCTGTCTCTGGAAGAAGTTTCCAGAAATAAAGTAGAAGGGTCATCCACTGGGTAATGAATATGTATCCGAGCTCAGTGAATCCCTGGAAGGCTGGTAAGAAGATAAATGTTCCGGAGGGTCTGCTCAGAGCTCCCTCTTTCTCCTGGGGCTTCTGCCCATGGAGGATGCCTAAATTATTGAAGGGCTGTTGTTATCAGGCCCTAGCTTATGCTTGGCTCAGGACCTAGAAGAACCTGGAATGAAAGAAACTTGCTGGAGGACACTACCTTAGGAAGATGGACTGCAGAAGTACCCCTTTCATAGAAGAATAATTGCACAGAAGTTGGTTGGAGAGCTGTCTCTGTGCATTGTGAGTAGGACATTTTGCCTAGAGCTTCAAGTGAGCCTGTGCACTGAGGGTTAGACGTCAGAGGTGGCTTTCCCCTCTACTTCCAGCATTACTTAAGGCCCCTACTGAAGGACTTTGCTGGAGAATCTGTCCTCTAATGTCTGAATGTGCTTTAGAGTATTTTGCACCCTCACCCCTTTACATGCCTGTGTTCAAGTATTGCAATAAATCTTCAAAAAGACACCCATAGACAGAGCCTGTGTTTTGTTGGTGTGTTCTGGAGTTGGTACCTGGGCTGGCTGCCTCTGTATAGGCAAAGAAGACCTGGGTTATTTCCAGTGGCCCCTCTGGGGGTAAGCACTACATGCATGCACAAGATCACACTTTCTTTAACAACGAATGGCATTGTATTCGTATAGTAAGCATTTATTATATACATAGGAGAAATTGCTCAGTTGGGCTTGAGTTGTTTATGGTTCCTTAGTGTCAAATATATGAAATGTAAAACATTTTGAACATTTATGTACTAATGCCCCTCACTACATGTCTTCCTGGAAAAAAGTTGATTAGGTAGTAATGTGTAAGTCACCGAGAACTGACATACAGCCTTTTCCCTTATGCTTTTCAGTTTTGGAGTTTGGACCGTGGCTGCAAAGTTTGAAGACACCCCTATATATAACTTCAGTACAAATTTTGAAGTGAAAGAATATGGTAAGCTCATATCCTTTTATATGTTTTATCTTAATTTTTATTGATCAGGATGAAAATGAAATGAAAAAAAAACAAACAAACTTTTTTTAGAGGTTGAAGTGTAGCTTGTTAGTCAGAGTAGCAAGCAGTGCCTACCAGGATCGCAAGGGTCGCACTTGTGAGCCGGCCCTGGAGTTCTGCCACTGTGGGAATGTAGCTCCAGGGTGGCTGGCTGCAGTTATGAGCAGAAAGTGTCTATTAAACTCTCTCTCACACTGCCCAGACCCAGCACTGACAGCCCCCCCCACCTCCTCGGACAGGAGAGGAGAGAGACAGCAGGATATACTCCTCCTCCTCTCACCCATCTCCTCCTGTGTGTGCCTGTAAGAGCCCAACAGCTGGCAACTAGATAGTGAAGGAAATGTGCAACCTGCCTGAGCCCCCATCCATGGTGAGTACAGGATCCCCCCTCCCTCCATCTATCGCCAACCTCTGAGCATACTAGTGTAAGGGAGAGCTCTGTGGACTGGAATGTAAAGGGGGACTCTGATGTAAGTGGGGCTTTGATGAGCAGAGACCCCCATACATCAGGGTTATAATAATAATAAACTTTATTTTATATAGCGCCTTTAAAGGTAGCTTCTCAAAGTGCTTTACAAGGAAAACACAAGAAATACACAGGATAACAGGAAATACACAGGATAACATAACATGAGGGATAAAGGGACAATTAAGTGAAAGCTTGTCTAAAGAAAAAAGTTTTTAGATTTGATTTAAATGCATTTAGAGAAGAGGACTCTCTGACACTCTTAGGAAGTGAATTCCATAGCTTTGGAGCATAGCAGGAGAAGGATCTGCCCCCATTGAGTGTAGGTGAGTGGGGGGGGGGACACAGTAGACCAGAATTTTAGGAGCGGAGGTTACGAGGGGGGGGGGGGAGGGGGGGAGTTGAAAAAAGTTCAGAGAGATAATGGGGTGCCAAGCCATGAACAGACTTGTAGGTGAGCAAGAGGATCTTAAAAGTCAATTCAAAACCTGACGGGTAGCCAGTGCAAGGACTCCAGGATAGGGGTAATATGATCACTTGTACCAGCCCTAGTCAGGATTCTGGCTGCAGAATTTTGAACAAATTTGAACCGATTTATGATGGATTTAGGTACACCAGCAAGTAGAGCATTGCAGTTGTCAAGTCGGGAGAACACAAATATATGGAACAGCTTTTCAGCTACAATGTATGATAGCATGGGATGCAGCCGAGCAATGTTTCTCAAGTGGAAAAAAGATGTTTTGGCAACATTTTGTACATGTGGCTCAAAGGTTAGACTAGCATCAAACTTCACCCCTAGATTTTTCAATTTAGACTGATGCTCAAGTACAGTGCTATCTATAGATAAGCTATTTTGACTGGCCTTATGTAATTGATGGGGGGTGCCAATAAGCATGACTTCAGTCTTGTCACAGTTTAATTGAAGGAAATTATGGGCCATCCACGTTTTTAATATCACTAATACAGTTAGATAGGAGAGAAGCAGCCAAAGTAGAATCTGGTTTAGTATGGATGTACAGTATCTCGCAAAAGTGAGTACACCCCTCACATTTTTGTAAATATTTTATTATACCTTTTCATGTGACAACACTGAAGAAATGACACTTTGCTACAATGTAAAGTAGTGAGTGTACAGCTTGTATAACAGTGTAAATTTGCCATACCCATAAAATAACTCAACACATAGCCATTAATGTCTAAACCACTGGCAACAAAAGTGAGTACACCCCTAAGTGAAAATGTCCAATTTGGGCCCAAAATGTAAATATTTTGAGTGGCCACCATTATTTTCCAGCACTGTCTTAACACTCTTGGGCATGGAGTTCACCACAGCTTCACAGGTTGCCACCGGAGTCCTCTTCCATTCCTCCATGATGACATTACAGAGCTGGGGGATGTTAGAGACCTTGCGTTCCTCCACCTTCCATTTGAGGATGCTCAATAGGGTTTAGGTCTAGAGACATGCTTGGCCAGTCCATCACCTTTACCCTCAGCTTCTTTTGCAAGACAGTGGTCATTAGACTTGTGCATGGCTAAAAAATTTTTTTTTTTCGTTTTTCGAAAATTCGGAAATTCAAAAAATTCGGAAATTCGGAAATTCAAAAAATTCGTAATTCGTAAATTCAGAAATTAAAAATTCGGAAATCCAAAATTCGGAAATTCGCGGTAATTCGGCAATTGCGGTAATTCGGAAATTCGCGGTAATTCGGAAATTCGCGGTAATTCGGAAATTCGCGGTAATTCAGCAATTGCAGTAATTCGGAAATTCGGCAATCGGAGCAGACGAAGATCCGAAATTCGGAAATTCGGAAATCCGAAAATTGGAAAAAACTAAGAATATTTGAAATAATAACTAACTAATAACTATTAAATTATAGGTATTGGAATTGCATTGAAAGTTTGGTTGTTAATGAATTTAAATATGAAATTTAGCACTAATAGTCATACTTTCTAGAAAAATTCAATACCTATATTTAATAGTTATTTATTATTATTTCAAATATTCTTTTTTATTTCCGAAATTCGGAAATAAGGAAGAACATTTGAAATAATAAGTTATTAATTTATAATTTTTACTTATTATAAATTATAATAAGCTATTATTATTTCAAATGTTTTTCCTTATTTCCGACTTTTGCAGTGTGTGACTGTATATATGCATACTGTATGTATGTGTGTGTGTGTGTGTGCATATTGGATGTATATTGTATGTATACTGTGTGTTTACATACAATATAAGCACAGTATATACACAACCAGTA
>BLSH010185339.1:378812-388846 GCA_018402905.1 Glandirana rugosa
GTGTTGGTAGATCTTCTTTCTTCTTTGTTCCTTCTGTCGGATGTTCGTCCTTCAGGTGGAAATTTTCTCTGGACTTTCGGTGGGGTACCCTGTTTCGACTTAGTCGACGTCTCGTCACCACAACCCACCCCCTCCCGACTGGACCCGATATCGGGACTCACCCCGGGGTTTCCAGTGTACTCTAAAGTTTAAAAAAATCACTGCCAGACCCTTTTCATGGGTCCTTCATACATTGTGTCAATGTCATTGTAAACCAATGCCTCTAAATACCTTCTTAGCTCCATTCTTTCATGGACGTTCATGTGACCGCTTTCCTCTGATGTTTTGTGGCTGGTCACTCGTCAGAGGAGGAGCAAGAGGAGTAAAGAACGGAGCCAATAAGGTATTGACAGGCACCATGTTCATACTATAGCCCCAAGTTCCTGGCCAACTCCAGGCTTGGACTCGGGGCTAATAATTCTCAATCAGCAATACGAGACCAGGAGCTTTTTGGGGCCCCACTCAGGGCTATAGCCCAGGTCAGCCCTCCCCCACCCAACACCACTGCTCTGCAGCTGATTCAGCTTTGTCCCATGGGGTGGCTTTCAGGTCTCTTTTAAAGGTGGACTTCCTGCTTGTAGGCTGTCTTCCTTGTTTCTTCTTTCTTCTAGATGGTTGTGTCCAGCACATTGCAATTTTAGGAATTTGGTGGTTGGGTAGGTTCAGAATATGTCCAGCCAGCCATAGAATCTTAGCTTCTGCATACGACTTTGGGATCCAGTCTCTGTGATGTCATCTCTGACATCTCTGGTAAAATAAACTCATTTTTGAGCGATTTTCTTTGTGATCTTCAAAGTTTCACTGGCATATAGAGCAGTGGATATAACAATTGCTCCGCCATGACCGGTCCCAAGCCCATGCTGAGAAATACAGAACGTTGGACGCTGGGCCAGCAACCCAGCCCCATAAAACTTTTTATCGCTAGGGAAAAGTTAAGTGCATAATCAAAAAGGGAGTTTGCCATTTTTACTAGTTAATTGCCCTATCTACTAAGTATTTAAAGTCATTCCTTTTTAAAGGGACTCTGTTGCCAGACCATTCCTTTCAGCAATATATGTGAATTTAACATATTTTATGCATTTTATTTACCTGTAAAAGTATCTCTTGCGTAAACACCCAAAAGGCCTGGGACTGCTGCTGTGTGCCTCTATCGTGGATGTGATGTCAGCAGCCCCAGCAAACTCAGAGCTGTTATTCAAGGTACACACTACGGTATTCCTATTCACTCACCTAGCAGCTGCATAAAGGTTATGTAGGGAGGTTAGAAGAGGGGCGAAGGAGCTGGGACAGCACAGACAGTAATTAGACACTCCCAGAAGAGAAGAGGGCAATAACGTGGCAGGACAGAGAAGGAACTGTGGCTGTGTTACAGAACTGACTCTTGTCTGGAGTATTCAAAAAGATACATTGCAAATTTAAAAAAATTCTACAAAGATAAAATGCTGCAATTAAGAATTCAAAACATTTGATTTTGTGCTTTTACCTGCAATTGTTTTACGTTGGTGACAAGGTTTCTTTAAGACCATTATACAAACCTATGAACAGTACTGTTTCAGCTTACTGAATGTCATTAGTAAAGCAGGCACATATACTGTAGTTGGCAAGTGACATCACTGACATATAAAAAGAGACTTTAGGCAATTCCTCCTGAGGTATGCATATAAACATCTACAAAAAAGAAGGCCTTCTGGGTAAATGCCAAAATGTTACTGTCCATTGGTAGGTATTCTGCTTCATTAAAGGCCATGTGATCTATTACAAAGTGAGTGGGTTGGGCATTTACTTTAAGGTCTGTAATTTACCCAGAAGTCCTCTTTTTACTTTTAAAGAAGCTATTTGCATATATTAATTAAGCCTAATTTCCAATATAGTTAATTTATTTTGGCATGACTTGTGTGTTTTTAATTGCAGGCAGTGATATGGTAGAAACTGAACTTGCTGATATCCACATTGTGACCTCCCCGTACAAAGTTCTCTTCACCAAAACCTCCAAATTTTTCAAACCTGCAATGCCTATGGATCTAATGGTAAGACAATATATTGGAAGTTTATTGTATATTGTAAATTAATGTAGGTTTCAATCAGATAAGGGGAGCTGAAAAGCAAGCTACTCTGATGTACTGTTTCTTTAGCTAAACCCTAGTGCTCTGGCAAGCCTTTGTCATGTATTAGAGTTTATTTGTTAATTAAAAATTGTTTATAGCTATCAAAAAATAGAAACCAACATTTTACAACCTTATAAAACAACTAAAACTAAATTGACCCCTAAAACAATATAGCAAAGCAAGCTAATCTGCTAAACTGTCTCTTTAGCTAAACCTCAGTGCTCTGGCAAGCCTTAGTAACATGTATTACAGTTTATTTGTGAACTAAAAAATATTTATAGCTACAAAAAAAAAAAAAACAGAAACCAACAGTTTACAAACTTAAAAGCCCTAGAAAAATACTCAAAACAAATTGACCCCAAACCATTATATAAAAAAAAAGTATCATGGTGTACAGGTTACTGTTGGTCTTTTTGTTATTTATCAAAATTTTGGCACATTTTAAATAGAAGTAGCATTTTTTTCCTGGTGAAGGCATGGTATAATTGCTGATGGCTGGGTAGATATTAATGGCCAGGGGGCGTGGTCTGGTCCGTGGCCAAGATGGCCGCTTGATCCACAAGCTCCGGCTTCAGAGGTCCTAAATCTTCATCCCCAGAGGCTTTCCAGCTACTAAAGATGAGCAGTTTGCACCGCAGCACATCTGCCACCAGAGCCCGATCGCCCCAAGACAACTCCGTGCAGCTCAGCGGTACCCACCTGGAGCTGTTCTGCTCCCAACGGCAGCAGAGGGACACCATGGAGGCTGCTCAGGCCGCATCCCCAAGGTCACGCTCAGCCAGCAGGAGCCGCTCTGATCACAAGAGAGGAGTTCCGCTTTCCTAAGCTGCAGGGAACCAAGAGTGT
Organism: Glandirana rugosa; assembly: GCA_018402905.1. Lineage (NCBI taxonomy): Eukaryota > Metazoa > Chordata > Amphibia > Anura > Ranidae > Glandirana > Glandirana rugosa. The sequence goes on from BLSH010185339.1 coordinate 381,803, forward strand.
TAACCATAAATTACCTCCATACAATCACCGCTGACATTAAGAGTACCCTGTCAGCAGCGATAGCAGAGCTAAGGGATGATTTCCAGGGCATACACTGCAGAGTGGAAGAAGTGGAAAGAACTACAGCCCGCCATGATGCTTCTCTGTGCCAGGTACAGCAAGTGACAGAGTCTCACACCATGCACCTGAGAGAAATATACCGCCACTTGGAGGACCTGAACAACTGTGGCAGACGCCATAATCTCAGGGTGAGAGGAATACCAAAATCCGTTGACACTAATAACCTTACCCCAGCAACGGTAGCCATTTTCAATGATATATTAGAAATACCTCTAGACACACCAATTGAGATAGAGTGCCTACGCACTGCCCTTAGGCCACGCGGCAGAAAAACTGACCCCCCCCCCAGAGATGTGGTATGCTGTCTTGTAAACTTCCCCCTAAAGGAGGAAATCCTGAGAAAAGCCCGTAACAGAGGTCGGTTGAGATCAAACGGGGCAGAAGTTAAAATCTACCAAGACCTCTCCACCATTACATTACAAAGAAGAAAGGAACTAAGACCCCTACTGGATCTCCTACACTCCAGATCAATCGTCTACAGGTGAAAATTTCCATTCTGCCTCTCTGCAACTAACCAGGGTCGCAGGGTCAACTTGAGAGTACCAGAGGATCTGGACCACTTTTGCAGTACCCTAAAGATCCCAAGAGTGGAGCTACCTGATTGGTACAGCGACTTCCGACTACCCACGGTTCGAAACGCCACCTCAATGGAAGACGTCCGTGAAGGAGGATATCGGGGACCAAGAAGCCGAAGGTCTCTCTCACCTCGATATCAACAAGCAGAAATCCAAGGCTCATTGAGAAACAACAGCCCAACAGCTTCTCCAGTGCACCTAAGACCACAACTTTTGGCCTAAAGGGGCCTAGTCTCAAACTAGGCCCAAAATCCACGGATCAAGCAGAGTGAAAGGCTATGAGAACTATTGGAGAAAGCCCCGGTCCTCCGCCGAAAGGGATTGAATTCCAGACTCGACACAAAAACAACAGATCAATGTCGTTACACCCCCCTAAGTGCTCCCCCACCACACGTATGAAGTAGACTGAGCCATTTATTTCCCTCCCAAAACCCCCTACGGCCACAAAGGCTCCCAGAGCTACTCCCAACCTCCATTTTCCCATAGCTCACCCTCTTCAGCAACCCTGACCTTAACCTCCACGCATGATATCCACCCAACCCAACCGGGATGACTAAGCCAGGAAATCGCCTCAATACTGCACATAGTGCAAACTAGCATGTGGTGCATAATAATTGATCCTATTCCTCCCCCACCATTACCGCACAAAAGAATCTTGATATGACACCATCTAATATATAGACTCCCTGCGTTATCGCCACTTTCCGTCATCCTCCTCAGCATGCAAAATGCTGTATAATCAGGACAGATTATGGTCACAGTCCCCTCTGCCCTACGGCTCATCGCTTCCTCGTCTTCTGGACCACCCAAGTACATATCCACCCAGGAAACTGTCAGCTTTGCAAGATCCCTTCCACCCCCACCTATACCCACCCCACAGACTTCATGCCACCCCCCCTTTTTTTTTCCTCTTTTTTCTTTTTTGTAGTAACTTACCCTACACCCCAAGCTACCTGCCCTCTTAGCTTCCCACATTGCTCCTCCAGCCAGAAAGCCTTACCTGGACTATGATGAACTCTGTTTAAGTGGAGGATAAGTATGTTAGTAAGTTAGTCAACAAGGTAATACCTTCCTTGACTATATGCTGTAGTCAAGGAATAATACATTGACCCCGACCATGCCAATGTTGAGCACCCCGAGTCCGTCCCCATCTCTGACCCCAGATCCAAATTAGGAAACCGGGAAAATACAGAATGCCTTATCCCTCAATACTATACCTAGAGCATTTGATTCTTACCTCAGTTTACATCTGTTCGTACGTTATAAGCTAAACACCTGTTTGTTCTATACCGAATTACTTAATAAGTTAAACACCGGTTTGTTCTATACCAAATTATTATATTGTTCCGCATCTGTACCATGCTCGGGGGGGGGGTCCTGTGGGAGGGTTCCCAGGTAACCAGCAACCATCAACCCATGACATTTTACGAGACCCTTCGGTCCCTGGCCGCCCCATTTCAGGTAGCTACATAACCATGCGACCTCCACATTCTTGAATAGATTGATTGGATAGCGGATGCTTAATTTGTTACTACACTTAGAATGACTCGCTGTACCCTGCACCCTACGAAACAGTCCTTCAGGACAAGACAACAACGACTCTCACATCTACCCTCTACCTGCTAAACTCTATACATCACACCTCACTAGGTGACACCCAAACATAAGACTATCTAAAAGCTTAAAAGCCATTCCACTCCCAAAACAACACCCCAAAGACCAACCTACTTATGCCCAGACCGAAGTGCCTTAACTTTCTCATCCCCACCCTCCTCACTTAATCCCTACCAAATCCGTTTGCTTTCCTATCACACAGTGATATACGGCCACCTCATCTCCCTTGCCTTGTCCATAAAATGCGAAAGACAAAAACACATTAACAACCTCATAATTAAAATTAAAACACTCAAATGAGACCTAGCCCAACATACATACCAGGAACTCACTGACACAAGAAAGGCCCTCTTAGAGGAAAGATAAAATGGCAATACACCCTATCCCAAAAATTATTCTATGAACATGGCAATAAGAGTGGCCACTTACTAGCCCAGGCCCTCCAAGCCAAAAGATCTAAAGCTACAGTCCATACGATAAAAACCCCAACCGGCTGCACCCTAAGAAGTATCCCCGATATAGCACAAGCTTTTGAACACTTTTACACAGATTTATACAACCTATCTACCTCAGAAAAACAACAAGCTGAATCCAAAACCAAGCCACTCCTCATAGAGAATTTCTTGGGAAAACACTGCCCCAGATCCCTCACACCAGAAATATCAAACAATCTGGATCTCCCCATTACAAAACAGGATTGGGACATTGCGCTCAAACAACTAAAACCCGGAAAGAGTCTGGGCCCGGACGGTCTATTGACTGTCTATTACAGCACCTTTGCGGGTATACTCTCTGCCCCCTTCCTTAAAGCATTTAACTCCCTATCTCCAGACCAACCCCTCCCCCCAAGCATGTTGGAAGCACACATTGTAGTCATATCTAAAGAGGGGGAAGATCCTACCCAACCAGCAAACTATAGGCCAATTTCCCTTTTGAACTTAGATATAAAAAATATTTGCCATAATGCTAGCAAACAGACTGCTTCCTCTCCTCAAACTCATGATTGACCGGGACCAAGTCGGCTTTATCCCTGGCAGGGAGGCCAGGGATAACACGATTAAAGCAATAAACCTACACCACCTCCAATCAGGCAGGCTTTTTCCTATCCCTGGATGCGGAGAAGGCATTTGGCAGGGTGGCCTGGGACTACATGGAAGCGACTCTCTGATCTCTGGGAATGGGTGACACCTATTAAGCTTTATAATGGCACTCTACTCAAACCCAACTGCAAGAGTCTGAATCAATGGCTTCCTTTCAAATGCCTTCCCCATCCTCAATGGGACCAGACAAGGGTGCCCCCTCTCCCCAATACTATATGTTCTTACCTCAGAACCCTTTCTACGAGCACTCAAAAATAACCCTAATATCAGGGGCATACAAACCCCCCTAAAAGAATACAAAGTAGCGGTTTTCACCGACGATATCATCCTCTTCCTCACTGAACCACACACTTCACTTTCCAATCTCTTAAAAGAATTTAAACAATTTAGAACAATCACCAATCTTGTTTCTGCAAAAGTTTTATTGAGAAAATTTCAAGGATATACAGTAGCAAAATAATAATCATTTATAACAGTGGGTTGCAATGGTAGATAACAATAGTGGCATTACAGGCAAAGTAAATGTTTACATCAGAACATAGTAATATGTGCCTTTACGCATATGTAGAACTTCAGGGCCGCCTAGATTGGTAACGAGTATGTCTGTTATAGGATACCAATATAGGCGTTATTGGTGAAAATGGACAAGGCGAATGCAATCAGAGTTGACTTGAGGTTGGATATTAGGTATGTGTTGGAGGGATAGGCACTTTGGATATTCGTTGGTTGTGGGTGGGGGAGGGGGTCAGTGATGTCCCATAGAAAAAAGGAAAAAAAGAAAAGGAGGGGGCGAGGAAAGGGGTGGGGAAGGTGTGGAAGAGGTAGAGTGGTGAGTGGGGGAGGTGGGAGGGGGTTTAGCCCATTGGGGCCGAGGGCAAGCAATTTAGTAGCTTAGGTAATTCCACAGGAAAGGGGTCATTGACCTCTGGATGAGAGAAGAAAGCTCCTGTTTGTCATGTTCAAAGAGATTGGCATATGGCACGATATTTCTCTGAGCTCTGGAAAAAGATCCAGGGCATCCAGGTTTTATGGTGTTTGTTTAGGTTGTCCGAGGATATTGCTATTAATTCCTCCATTTCCGTGACTTTATTCAGTCTAATGAACCAGGTCTTGAGCGAGGGGGCAGTTCTTTGCCTCCAAAGAACCGGGATGCACATTCTGGCTGAGGTTATCATGTGCATAGCCAGTGATTTGCGGTGTAAGTGTTTCATAGATTCAGAGTAGTGTAGGATGTATTGGTGGTGGAAAAAGTCTATTGGGTAGGTGGAGACTTGTTTTATTATGTCGTGAACCTGTTCCCAGTACACTTTGATAATTGGGCAATCCCACCAGATGTGTTTCAATGAGCCTCCTGGGCTCCCACATCACCAGCATTCGTCAGGACACTGGGGGTAGATTTTGTGAAGTAGAGCGGGTGTCCTATACCAATGGGTTAGTAACTTATTGTTATGCTCCTGTGTGGAGACGTTACGGGAGCCTTTGTCTGCCGTGAGGCAGATTGTTTCTCACTCCTTGTCATGGGGAGAGTTAGGGGAATCTGTTCCCCATGTTTTCATAATGGGAGCTAGGTGGTCTGGTTGTTGGGAGGAAAGCAATGCGTGTAGGGTTGCAATGAGATGTCTCTGAGATTCACAGAGTCTCTCAAAAGTGGTCTGGGGTTTAAGAGAGAGGTTCTTCTGTTTTGAGCAAGCGAGTATCTGTAAGTAAGACCAAGTGGGTATTGATTTTACAATATTGGATTTGGTTAAGTCTGTCTTGGTTCAAAAGGCACCGTGGGTGAAAAAATGGTGTGCTCTTGGACGGAAGTTGGGTGGGAATTTGGCAATCGCATCTGAGCAGCCCAGAGGGAAGATAGGATTATTTAGAATGGGGGTCATAGGGCCCGGAAGAGATGCTATTGAAGTAGATTTTGAGAGTTCCCGGAGACACTGGTTAGGGAGGCGATTAGAGGAAATTTTTTATTATTTATTTCCTTGTTTTGTTTCGGGAGCCAAATTATGTCCTGGACAGGATGGTTTAGGACTGACTGTTCAAGGAGCACCCAATCCTTAGCCTTATCGTGTATGTGCCGATCTATTACTCTCGCCAACAGTATTGCTTTGTGTTATCTTTGAAAGTCTGGTAGACCAATACCACCCTTATGCTTGGGGGCAGAGAGTCTGGCCAGGCCTATTCGGGGCGAGTGGCTCTTCCATATGAGCAAGCTAATTTGGGACCTAATGGAAGAGAAGAAAGATTTGGGAAGGACAATGGGTATTGCCTGTGCAATGTACAGGAATCTGGGGAGGAATGTAATTTTGATGGTGGCTGCCCGCCCAAACCAAGAGAGATTCAACTTCTCCCAGGTGTTGAGATCCTTTGATAATTCCTGTAGAAAGGGGAGGAAGTTCAATGCATATAGTGCTGCTTTCAAAACAATGAATCCCAGTCCACTGGGGTACCCCACAACCCCTGTCAATCAAAGAATGGCTGACCAGAATAAACAAAGTTAGCAGAAATGGAACACCTTATACATATAGCCCACGATACACTCACGAAATACTCCTCTAAAAGGGCCTGTTGGAAACTTCCAGACAACAACAGACTATGCCGACATTAATGCATCCAACACAACTCGGGGAAATACCCCATGTACCATCCTACCCTAAGCTAATCAAAGAACTATCTCCACGTACTCGCTCGTGAAACGAAACCACATTGAGGCAAACTCGATACTCACCACGTCGAAACTAAGGTACATACTACTTCCACCAATCCCCTACCCATTCCCATGGAGGGAGAGAGAGATGGTAACCCACCCCCTCTGTCCCCCCTTCCCCTACCCCCTACCACCCCCCTCTCACCCCCACTACACATCACCCGTCCCACCTTACCTCATCCTAGACCTTGATCAACCAGTAGATAGACAGAATCCTAGACCACCTATAAGTGGACCACACAACAATAGGATTGACTCTACCATTAATTCGCTGACCAGGCTGAAAGAACCCAACACCTAGACCCCCCCCCCATCACTCTGCTAAGCATAATCTATCATACAGTCCCACCTTACACACTCCAACGATATAACTAAAACACCTTGACCTGTCCACTACCAGCCTGGTATCAAAAATCCCACGCTTCAACCAAGGACTCAAGACAACCAGCTCTCCGTCCCTCTCTACCACTAAACTCCCTCACCTTTTTGTGATCACCATGTACTGGATAAACCCGCATGTTGTCCCCAGCAGTGTTGCCAACCTTCCAGATTGAAATTTACTGACATGACACACTAAATTTACTGGCACAGCCAAGTTTTTACTGGCATTTTACAAAAGTTACAAAATTACAGTTTTCAGTTCAAATTTCAGTATTTAGGCTACAAGCAAGCACACTGTGCAAATAACAATGTGATTTAAGGTAGATAGCAAGGTAAAAAAAAAAACATATTTCTGTTATTTTCAATATAATAAGGGCAGATTATTTAGTCTATCAGTTTTGTCACCCATGTCAAATTGTAGAGATTTCCCCTAATTTCTGTTCCATAACATAGAAACATAGAAAAGTGCCGGCAGAAAAAGACTGAGTAGTCCATCGAGTCTGCCCCTTTTTATTTATTTATTTATTTTTAATTTTTTTTTTTATAATTTTTTTTT
>BLSH010185339.1:389481-408397 GCA_018402905.1 Glandirana rugosa
GAGGTTTCAACGTAGGGTTTTCAACGTCCTCGGAAAAAGATTCAGCCTCGCTGAACTCAGTGAGGTTAATCTTACCAAGGTAAGATAACGTGCCGCACGTTGAATAGTCCGACTGTTCAGCTGATTGTCCAACGGGGACACACTTACCGGTGATTATAAAAAAAAAAAGGTATTTCTAAAATAACTAATTTCCGTTAACCAAGTCATGTCGCACAAAACTGTGTCTTAGTACAACATGTCTAGTTCCCTATGTTTACACCTACCTAATCTGTAACGCCAGACGACATCCTAATTGTATGACAAGTTGTCCCCTGGTCACAACGGTTGGCAGGCATTTAAATGCCTGTCGGTCATTTTTGTCCCGTCAAAAAACCCACAGTCATTTTCAGGCATCGTCGGCTTTTCACGGTCATTTTTACCCACCATTTTTACTGGCACTTTTCGGCTGCTACGGACTTTTACTGACACCCAAAAAACTGCCCTGTTTTTACTGGCTGTCCGTAAATTTACGGACGGTTGGCAACACTGGTCCCCTGTTGAACAGTATGTTAATCCTACAGCAGACCGCAATGTCTAATCCATCCACATTTGTATCCCTTGATCTGTACAACATGATTCTGTGTCAAAACACGCTGTACTGAACCAATTGCCTTTAATCAATAAAATCTTTATGGAAAAAAAAAAATATTAGTGGCCATTCACACAGGGGCAACCTGTTAGTCGACTTGTCAGCCTGATAAGTTGCACGCCGTGCAATAGAATGGAACCATTCTAATTGGAGTGACTCAAGTCGCTCCGACTTAGAAAAAGGCTCCTGCAACTTTTGGGATGCAACTTTGGAGTGGCATGCATTGACTTCTATTATAGAAGTCGTTTACAAGCCGCGCCGATGTCGTGCTGTACGGGGCGGCTTCAGAGTCGCATGACTTTAACCAGTTGCCGACCACCCCCCGTGGCTTGACGGCAGCAACCTGGCTTGTTATCGCAAACCGCCATCACCTGATGGCGGCTGCAAAATCACACACTGTGAGCGTGCACAAGCCCCTGGAGGCGCACGCACGCTCACTGTATTCCGAGGGGGCCAGGGAGCAGGTAGGGCGGACTCTATCTCCCCCGGCTACCCCGATCACCCCCCCCCGGAGTGACAGAACGGGGGTTTGTGTATGTAAACACGGATCTCCGTTCTGACAGAGGAAGAAGGGATGTGATCGCAGGCTTCCTGTATATGGAAGCCGCAATCACTCTTCTCCCCCAGCCAGCCCAGCCTCCATATATTTAGAACACACTGAGGAAACAGTTAACCCTTAGAGCGCCCCTTGCAACCCTTTCACTGCCAGTGACATTTACACCATAATCAATGCATTTTCATAGCATTGAAAGCTGTATAAATGCCAATGGTCCCAAAAAAGTGTAAAAATGGGCCGACATGTCCGCCCTAATATCGCAGTACCGCTAAAAATCGCAGATTGCCTCCATAACTAGTAAAAAATTAAAAAAAAAAAAAAAAACCCCATAAATTATTTCTCATCATTTGTAAAGAAAAAAAAAATTTTATATTTGTTTTGGATATGTATTATAGCAAAAAGTAAGAAATGTAGTTTTTTTTTTGCAAAATTGTCGCTCTTCTTTTGTTTATAGCGGCGATCAGAAATGACGTAGAGGTGATCAAATACCACCAAAAGAAAGCACTATTTGTGGGAAAAAAAGGAAGCAAATTTTGTTTGGGTACAATGTCGCACAACCGTGCAATTGTCAGTTAAAACGACGCAGTGAAGAAACGGAAAAAGTGCTCTGGTCCTAAAGTGGGAAATCCTTCCGGGCCTGAAGTAGTTAAAGCTGCCCCTGTGTGAACCGGCACTTAGAGATTGTTTGTATAGAAAGATCTGTAACAAGTCTGCTGTGTTTCAGTATATCTGTCATCTATTCTAGGTGTTTGTCACCAACCCAGATGGGAGTCCAGCACACCGTGTCCCTGTGGTGGCAGAACCAGGGTCGGTGAGAGGGGTTACAGTGAGAGATGGAACTGTCCGGCTGACCATCAATACCCGTTCAGATATAAGCTCACTTGAAATAACGGTAACAATTATATTTTTTATACAATGGTTTGGGTCTTGTTTTGTAGTTTCAGAACACAATGATGTAGACATGTATGGTGTAACTTAAATGAAAAAAAAAAAAAATCAAACAAAAAAGAAAGTAAAAGTACTTAGATTAACAACTAGGGATGCACTGATATATCGGCTACCTAAAATTATCGCTCTGCCTCCCTGTGGAGCAAGGTACGTCGGTCCAAGTAATAGAACAGCCTTGCCGCAGTATATCTGCGGCGGGCGGTCTTAACCCCTTTGCGCCAGCCATACGCAAATATGTGGCCTCGGGTTGAAGGGGTTGTATCGGAGTGATGCATGCAGCTGCATGCATCACCCCCGTACCGTTGTTTAGAGCGGACGGTCAGCTTTCTTTCAATGTCCCTCCCTCCTGCCCCATTATGTGGCTCTCCCGTCCCACCGGGAGGCCCGGGCGACCAGCCAACATGTCTGCCAGCTGACCGAAGACCCAAATGAAGCCGCAATTGGCTTTGATCGGGTCTCGGAACTAGTAACCCGGAAGCATCACTTCCAGGTTTACTGGAACCTTAAAGGCACCAGATTTAAAAAAATGTCAGTGTTCAAACCAGTCAAACTTGGCGTTTTGAATGCTTTTAAGAGCAAAGGAGGGGGTTTAAGATTCCTCCATAAAGAGTACCTGTCACTAACTATTACTGTCACAAAGGATGTTTACATTCCTTGTGACAGCAATAAAAATGATCAGACATTTTTTTTTTAAAGAGACAGTGTAAAAAAAAATAAATAAATAAGAAAAAAAAAATTTAAAGCGCCCCGTCCCTCCGTGCTTGCATGCAGAAGCGGAGCATACGTAAGTCACGCCTGCAAATGTAAACAGTGTTCAAACCACACATGGGAGGTATAGCCATGATCGTTAGAGTGAGAGCAATAGTTCTAGCACAAGAACTCCTCTGTAACTCTAAACTGGTAACCAGTAGACATTTTTAAAGTGTCACCTATGGAGATTTTGAAGTACTGTAGTTTGTCACCATTACACCAATTTCAAAGCGTGACATGTTAGGTATCTATTTACTCAGCGTAACATCACCTTTCACATTATACAAAAATTGGGCTAACTTTACTGTTTTAGTTTTTTTTTTAATTCATGAAAGTGTCTTTTTTCCCAAAAAAGACCACTGCGTAAATACAGTGTGACATAAAATATTGCAATGATCACCATTTTATTCTCTACGGTCTCTGCCAATATATATATATATATATATATATAATGTTTGGGGGTTCTAAGTAATGTTCTAGCAAAAAATACATATTTTAACTTGTAAGCAACAAATGTCAGACCTACCCCTACCTAGAAATAGTTCAGCCCTTTTCATATAGCACATGACCATCCTACTTCCTAAATCATATTGTTACTGCCAAGCCGATGTTCTGGGAATACCAACTCATGAGAGAAGTGAAAGTGAAGACCATATACACTAAAAAGTACATGCACTTTGAGGTTTGGCTAATTGGAGTATCCTAAGACCCCAGTTCTGAGTCCAAGAAAGTTGAGTTTAAGAGTTTACGTCCAGTATGCTTCTCATGCACTAGTAGATCAAGAAACATCGTAAGAGCACTAGCTTGCAATTTAGACACCATTGTGCAAAAATCTTACTTAGCAACTGAGCCTAGAGGTGACAATGGTCATTCTAGGGTGACCAGACATCCATGTACAATTTGACCACTCTAAGCCACCACTTTGGCCTCCTGAGTGCCATGTTTGTTGCTATGAAGATAGAAGACAGAAAAAGCAAAATTGTGCCCCCAGACACTGGCCACATTGCTTGGCTAACAATATAATGGATCAGGGTTTCTCCCCAGTATGGTCATTCAGTGGTTATGTACAAGTTTAGTAGATATAAGAGGATCCAGACAAAATTGGCCAAATTGGGTGAGTGTTATATCATGTCCATAGGCATGCGTACATAGGGTGGAAGGTGTGCCCGGGCACACGCTAATCACCCTGTACTGTGCAGATCCCACCTGCTGCCTGGCCGCTGAGAAGTGGACTGGGGAATCTCTGTCCTCAGTCTCTTTCTCTGTCTCAAAAGTGAGATTTCAGGGGTCTGTTTAGAACCCTGATATTTCACCAAAGCCCCCCAGCAGGGCTCCTAAATAAAATTGTAAAAAAAAATAATAAAATATAATATTGTAAAAAAAAAACAAAAACAAAATTATAAAAATAAATAAAATAAAATAAAAATAAACTACTGACACTTATCTCTGCCCTACTGACAACGTCCTCTGCCCTTCTGACATATATACACACACTCATGTTTGTTTCGCTTTGTGGTGCACCCTAATGCAATAGGCTTCGCACACCTATGATCATGTCTATGGGCTGCACATTTCATATACCTAAAGTTATAGGTATATAGCAAGCCTGAGGATTCTGCAACCGTAAGAGGATGAGCCATTGTTCTTGGGCACAAGAAACTAAGAACGTGTTGATGGAAAAGCTACACGATTGCTGGAAATGATTTATACGGAACAAATAATATAATAATAAAATCAATATAATATTTCTTATCATTACTTGAAACAAAGTATCTCTAAGCAATATTTAAAAGGGTATTCCTAGCCAAAACACGTGCAAGTCTTGTACAGAGTGAAGAAGGGTTAGAGCCTCTTTCTTTATTGCCATCAGGGGGAATCACTCCTCAATTTGTCCTGCAATCCACTGTCACCAGGACAGAATCAGGACAGGGAAATCTTCCCTTTTTAGAAAAAATGTCTAAAAGGATATTTCTCTCTTTGGATATTTCCCCTTACTTCCTGTTGTGTCTTTGGAACAGGAGGGGAAGAGAAATATTTCCAATGAGACACAAACAGCAAAAAAAAAAAGTTTTGGCCATAGTAGGTTTTTCCCTTTGATCTGTAGCTTTTTATTTTTATCCTTGTTTGTTTTTTTTAATAGTTTTGTCTTGACTGTTTATTCAATCATAAGGTAAGAACAGATGATCCGAAATTACAGCCTGCCCAACAAGCAAGTTCTTCCATGACAGCCACTGCATACCAACCGCGTGGTGGTAATTATCTGCATCTCAGTGTTGGCGGTGGAGAACTGAACATTGGTGAAAATGCTGCTATCAACTTCATTATCCGAAACAATGACCCATCAGTTCAGAACCAGATCACCCATTTCAATTACATAGTAAGGATTCTGTAAATACATCTGTGTCATGTTTAATATTTAAATTACTATGATAGGCACGAAGTACCTTCTTAAAGAACATGTAGACAAACCCAAAGAGTCGGAATGTTTCATATGATGGACATACATGCTAATTATGTGTAACTGTAACACTTCCAAGCATTTGGTACTTCTCAAACAAAATGCCTTATTCTTTTTTTTTTATATAATCTTTATGTTTTCAAAGAGTACAAAGTATACAAACAAGATAGCCCAACCATTCACGAGTACAACACACATGCAAGAGATTATACAATGCACAGTGCACGTCCAGTATGACCTGTTAGGTCCATCGGTGGCCCTTCCAATATAGTTCATTAGCAACATCTAAAGTCTATCCGTTGAGTCCTTGCATAAATCTGCAGGATATGTGCATGAGGTACCATTAGGCCGGGGGGCCGCACCGACCATTTCAATACTTTAAATTTAGTGCCAGTCACTGAGGTTCAGGTAAGTGGCTATATGGCGGGGGAGGGGAGGGGGAAGAAAGGAAAGGGAAATAAAATAAAAAAGGGGGGGGGAGAAGGAGGGTGGAGAATGAGGAGATGGGAAGTTGGAGGTACACAGGGGGGGCAGAACAAGGGCCGTCCCACCTATGCACAGCAAAGCCAACAGTATACAAAAAAAAACCATAACAGCAACTATAAACTATAAACTTCAAACTACCAGCGCTTGTCAGGGAGTGCATTTAATATATTCCATAAGACCATCAGAAACGGGGTTAAGCCGTTTGGTCCCCAAAGCCTTTCTGGAGAGGCAAGCTTGCTGGTGGTCTATCAATCAGAAGGCTATTATGAACTAGTCCGAGGCACCTGCGGTGAGGGTACAGACATAGGGGATTTACAATGTATCCACGTGGCCCAGATTGCATAGAACTTCTTGTACCTGTCCTTGCACCTTGCCACCCACTCCTTCGAGGCCATGATAGAGTCAACTAAGCAAATCCAGTCCTGCCGATTGGGTACTTGCAATGATTTCCAGTGTATTGGTACCAGGCATCTGGCTGCATTCAGGAGATGTGACAGGACCGACTTGCGGTATTGGCCAGGAGGAATGGGCGGGAGATGCAAAAGAAACACCATCGGGGAATCATCCATATCAATATCCAATATTTGTTTTATCTGAGCCCTGCCAGTCAGAAGGGCCACAGCACCGGGCACTCCCACCACACGTGCAGGTAAGTACCACGCTGCCCGCAGCCCCTCCAGCAGACATCGGTGGTTGCTGGGTACATTCTTGCCAGAACCGTTGGAACCATGTACCACTGGGTCAACACTTTGAAGCTATTTTCCTGCATCTTTGTATCCACAGTGCTTTTATGGGTAAGGTGAAATATCTAGTCTAGTTGGGCTTCAGTGAACTCATGCTGCAGATCCCTCTCCCATTCGCGTATATAAATGGGTTTTCCCTCCGGCTCCGACGCTTGCAACATCGCATACAGAACCGTAATGGAGTGGGGGATGGGGTCATCAGATTTACACATTTTCTCAAAAGGAGTTAGAGAGGATGGAGGTCTAATTTGCGTAAGAGAGGCTATGTATGAAGTGGTGTAATTGTCTAAAGTGCCAGTCGCCAGGATACCAGTCCCCGTTCTTGGACAAACCTCCTGCAACGTGTCTCCCCATCCCTCGCCCAGGTGCGGAAGAAAGAGATGCGTTCTCCTGGGGAAAACCAGGGGAACCCACCTAAGGGTGAGAGCGGGGACCCAGGCGGTGAGAACCCCCTCCAGGTATTCAGTGCATCCCATCGTTCCAGCACCCAGACAGTAACGGGAGACGCAAACTCGGAGAGGCCTCGGCAGGCGTGTGAGAGCCACGGGGCATGAGACAAATTGCGTCCAGCCAGGAACTTCTCAAGGGGGACCCAGGATTTGGTAGAGGTATGAGGTAAGAGGTATGGTGGTTCCAGTCAAGAATTCTCTGCAGGGTAATTGCCTCGTAATATCTCCTAACGAGGGAACTCTCAGCCCCCCTCGCCCCTTGTAAGACGCGCTGGGCTAGGAGGGGGCTCTTCTCCTGCCAGATAAACCTCGTAAACATACTATTAAGGGTTGAGAAAAAGGATCTAGGCAGAGCTACTGGCACCATTTGCATGTAAAAAAGCACTCTAGGCAAGACGTTCATTTTCAGTATGCTGATTCGACCCATCCACGAGAAGGAGGTACGGTCCCACCGTTTCAAGTTGGCTCGAAGCGACGAGACCAGTGGAACGTAGTTACAGGAGTATAACTGTGAATAAAGGGCAGGAAAATGCCTTATTCTGATTTCTACAAAAGGTCAGAGCCATCTTAGCTCAGGCATCATGCCAAGCTCGTTTGCGCATGCCACTTTCAGAGACCTGTACAGGAGAGACTAACAAGCATTCAGAAGACATGACTAGGGCATAAAAGATGCTTTGTTCTTCTGACCGCTGTACCACCACTCCACCACTTACCTTTTCTTAAGAAAAGACACATGAAACCCAAGATGGAGTTTAATGGACTTTTATAAACAACTTTAAAAATAACATATCAACATATAAACATATGAACCTATAAACACATGCAACATATCAACATCCAGAGCAGTCTGTCAAATAGGAGTAACAAGGTCCTTATGGGCATCTACTTCTAGTACCCGCGTAACCACTGTAAATGTTTAGACCTCCAGCCGCAACAAACACCAACTCAGAGACAAACAATTACTCGCAGATACCACCAACCATAATAATGGGAGCCGTACCGAAGATAGGTCCCAACCATAATAATGGGAGCCGTACCGAGGATGAGTCCCAACCATACTAATGGGAGACGCACTGGGGACGGGTCCCAACCATAATAATGGGAGTCGTACTGAGGATGGGTCCCAACCATAATAATGGGAGCCGTACCGAGGACGGGTCCCTACAAATATACATATTTTTCCATAATCAAATCCATATAAGGACCTTGTACTCCACCAACTGCCACGGCAATGCCCCCTGAACATGGTCCACCTCAGACCAAAACCACTGAACATAGTAAGGGCGGGAGGGTGGGCAGTTATCTCAAGCATGCTTTCCTCTGACTGAAGTCCTGAGACCCTTCCACAGATTTCCCATTTCAGCAGCCCCACTTGCTACCGCCCACTCCACCAATCATATAAATGCTATTTTAATAATGCTAAACTGCCCAGAAAAACCTTCCCCATACCAAACCCCTTTTAACCCTGTCATGCTGGCCCTGCATTCATTCTTTTTCTTTACTGACACCGGGCCTTTTTTGACTAGGGTATAAAAGATGCTTTGTTCTTCTGACCGCTGTACCACCTCCCCACCACTAACCTTTTCTTAACAAAAGACACATGAAACCCAAGATGGAGTTTAATGACCATAGACGCCTTTTATTAACAACTTTAAAAGTAACATATAAACATATGAATGTATAAACATATGCAACATATGAACATCCAGAACAGTCTGACAAATAGGAGTAACAAGGTCTTTATGGGCATCTACAACTAGTACCTGCATAACCACTGTAAATGTTTAGGCCTCCAGCAGCAAAAAACACTCGGAGACAAACAACTACAGATACCACCAACCATAATAATGGGAGCCGTACCAAGGACGGGTCCCTACAAATGTACATATTTTTCCATAATCAAACCCATATAAGGACCTTGTACCCTGCCACAAACACGCAAACATGACACCTTATGTTTGCATGTTCCACCACACCCACAGGGCCTGCTGAAGCCCATCCTGTAACCCCAAGACACCACACATCTACTCCCACCACATTCAGGTGAACACCATCCCCACGCAACTACTGCCGCGTGTCCACTTCAAGCTCACCATGCCTGACCATCATCCTGCCATTCCAACCACAAAGCAAGACACCTTCCAATGCATTTTCACATGGGCTCTGGTCAAACCCCCCACCGAATACACCAACCTCAAGTGAGTGCGCGCTACAATAGCCGACTCCACCAAACATAAGCCGGGGAAGGAAGTGCGTAACTGTGAAATATCATGAATATCCTCCCCATGAACTTGCAAAATCATGAGAGCACGATACAGCCATTCCAACCAGTACACCTTGAGCATCACCTGGCTCCATACTATGCCGGGTGCGCCAATATAGCGCACCGCAGAATCCTCTCTGGCGAGGCCCACGCTGTCTTCCGTTCATCTAGAACCACACCCTCTTAGCCCCCTAAGGGACATAGGAAATGCCCCCAAACCAGCAAGGACATGCCCAAAAAACCTGCTGTCACAATCCTGGCGGTGGAGCCTGGTTTGTGCGGGGAACAACCTCTCTTAATGCCCTGGTTCCAGAACCCCTGATAGAACAGACAGGGAGCGCTGAAGCACAGGGGAGCACGAGGGCTGGATTCAGACACAGGTGATGGTAAGATGTCTTCCAGAAGTCCGTGCGAGACTGAGAGCAGTGGTTCAGGCCGGGTCAGCAACGTTCAGGCAAAACAGTGCAGAGGGATCAGATGGATGGATGGTCAGGCTCAGGCAGGGTCGTCAGCAGGCAGGCAGCGAGGTACAGAAGGATCAGGCAGAGAGAGTGGTCATGGACAAGCAGAGGTCAGTTCAGGCAGAAAGCACGGATAATCAGGTCAAGCTGGGGTCACAGGAATAGGAAGTGCACAGGAACAGGTCTCACGGGAACACAAATTTGCTGTAGAACAGACAGCAGGATGCTTAAATAGATTGATTGGTGCCATTAGCACGCACGCGCACACGCAAAGCGGCCGGAAAACTGCCATTTTCCTGACACTGCCCCCCCCCAAGGGGCAGCCTCCGGATGCCCAACTGGGCACACTTGGCTGGGTTGTTTCTCCAGAAGATGTTAAGGCATTCTTCCGCGTGGATGTTGCTTTCTGGCTCCCCAATAACAGTGGCTAAAATCATGAAAGCATATGGCCAGTTAGTAAAACTATGTAGGGTCAGCCGATAATTACTTGTTTCTCCTCCTCCTTCCTTTGTTCGTCTGGCTACATCCGATCCAAATTGAACTTTTTCAACAGGCGCAAGGAGAAAATCCCCACATACTCACCTCTCCATATTTTTTTAAACAATATTATTTTATTACATTTTCAGGGACATACAAAGAGAGGAAAACAGTAAGACATTGAAGTGCAATAAAGATTGTACAGATGTGGTTGCCAACAGCTGTGCGTATAGCAACATAAGGTATCATTCGGCATACATTAGACATATGTATTCAAAGCCTGGTGCTTGGTGTGGTCTGAGATGCGCCTGCCCATCACTGACACCTCAGAGGGAACATGCTGTGTCAAAAAGTGAGAGGCAGTGCAACCGACCATAGCGGAAACTGCAGTATTCAATGGGTGGCTTAAAAAACTGAATAACAGTAAGATTAAAATTCAGTAACTGATGAGGTGAAAAATAGCTGCTAATAAAGGAAGGGGGAAGTAAAGTCATATTGCCCAGCAAGTGTGTAGTATTCCGTTTGGTGAAATTGGTCAAGCCGGCGGTCCTCATACAGTAAGGTCATCAAAGTTGCTCCGGACGTTATTTGATTTTAAGTATTGATTAAGGTTCAGATTGTCAAAGTACAGTTGAAGTGGGTAAGCCAGAGATTCCACCGGTTCAAGAATTTAGACATTTGCAGGTGAGCTTTGGCGTACCAGCTCCAGTTTTTTGGCCAGAAGTGATCTGGTAGCAAAAAGAGTATGAGACAGGATGGTCTGTGTGGGTATTGGCCAGAAGTCAATGTCTAGACCAAGAAGGAGCATTTGTAGAGAAAACAAGATCGGTGTGGGTAATACAGAAGATAGAAGCTTCGATATAGTATTCCAAAGAGTTTTTAGTTTGGGGCAGGACCACCAGATGTGAAAGGTTGATGCAGGTTGATTGCATGCTCTCCAACACACATTGGATGTAGATGGGTATATCTTGGTCAGTTTTTGTGGCGTAAGGTACCAGTCATGGAATATTTCTTGAGTGCCTTCCCAGTGGGTACAGAGAATAGAGATGGCAATCTCAAGGCGTTGTATCATTGTTGTGTGGTAAACGTAGAGTTCAATCATTGCTCCCATTTAAGCATAGTAGGAGTTTTGGAGTTGGGGTCTGAGATGGTGAGTAGATAGAAGTAAGAGATACCTTTAGATAGTGGATGGGCTCCATTGTAGAATTGTAGTGTTTTTCTCATTGTTGGGTCTTTTGACCAGTTTATTTTTGAAAGTACTTAGCGGATTCTAAGAAATTTAAAGAAGTCTTTGTGTGGGATGAGGTATCGGTGTTGGATTTGTTGAAATGAGAGCAGCATGGAGTCGTAAAGGTCTCTAAGTGTAGAGAGTGTAGAAATCCTAGCCTTAATCCAATTCCGCAAGATGCTATGCAAGGTTTGTAGGGATAAGTCATGCAGTAGACTCTGAGGTATGCCACTAGATTGCTGTAATACTGCTTGCCACGTTCTGAGGGTGGCATTAACTGTAGCTGGATACGTAGATGGTTTGTGATTAGGTATCAAAAGTGCACTGTGGATCAACTTAGGACAGGTTGTTAGTACAGACTGCTCTATCTGTAACCACGGGAGTGTGGTGTCCTGGGCCCACCAACTTTTGGTTTGCTCAAGAATTATAGCTTTGTAGTATGCTATGATGTTAGGGGCTCCCATGCCTCCAGCTGATATTGGCTTGCACAAAGTGGCCCTGTTGAGCCTTGAATGTTTACCATTCCATATGAAGGAATTCAAAGTTGCTTTTAGTTTGTTGAGGTGGGATGTAAGGAATGGAACAGGTAGTGTTCAAAAGGTGTAGATCACATGTGGCAGTAGGTACATCTTAGTGAGGGCTATTCTCCCAGCCCAGGAAGCTTGGACATTGCTCAGGCTTTGTATTGTCTTGTGCAATTTGGCCAGCAGAAGTGAAAGATTTAGATTGAGCACTTGTGAAGTAGGTGAGATCAGGTTTATTCCTAAATAAGCTAAAATAGAGTTTGAAGCCCAGGAGAAGGAGGGGATTTGTGCAATACTATACTTTAGACTTGAATTAATGTGGACTCCAATCATAGAAGACTTGGAGCAATTGATTTTGTAGAGAGATGCTTTACTGAAGAGGTCCAAAGTTTGATGTAGTTGTGGAAGTGATTGTGGGGGGTTAGTGATGGAAACAATTACATCATCCGCATAGAGCCCAATTTTATGGGTGTGATCCCCTATCTCAATACCTAGGATAAGGGGGTTAGCCCAGATAGATTGCGCAAGTGGTTCCATGACAAGAGTAAATATGAGTGGTGACAAGGGGCATCCTTGACGGGTACCATTAGAGATTGGGAAAGGGTCTGATAATATATCTGAAGTCACAACTTTGGCACTGGGTGTGGTGTATAGCACCATTATTGCTTCGAGGAGCGTACTGGAAAATCCAAATTTAATTAGGACTGCTCTAAGAAATTTCCAGTCAACTCTATCAAACGCCTTCTCTGCATCCTATGAGATGAACAGAGAAGGTGTTTATGATGCTCAGCCCACTGGAGTAGGTTTATGTATCTATGGGTCCCATCAGATGCTTGCCTGCTGTTAATAAACCCACTTGGTTGGGATGGATTAGTTGTGGGATGTCTGTGGCTAGGCGAGCGGCTAGTATTTTGGCATATATTTTGGTGTCTGTGTTCAACAAAGATATAGGTCTGTAATTAGCCGGGTCATCAGGTGTTTTGCCTGATTTGGGGATGGTAGTGATAATGACCTCAAGGGATTCAGACGGGATTGTGCCCATGGTAAATGTGAAATTAAGTGATTGCAGTAGATAGGGAGCAAGTATGGTAGAGAACTGCTTATAGTACTCATTACTAAAGCTGTCAGGCCCCGGGGCTTTGTGTAGGGGTAATGCAGCAATGGTTTGGTTTAATTCAGCAAGGGAGAATGGACTACAGAGTAAGCCCAACTGTTCCTGAGTTGGAGAGGGTAAGGCTAGATCGTCTAGAAATTCTGAGATGTCGGATGGTGTGGGACGGGTCGCCTTGTTCTTAGCTGTTAGGTTGTAAAGATTGGTATCAAACTGTCTGATACGGTCAGCTATATCCTTAGGGTTAGTAAGCTTACTATTGTTGAGGGAGGTTAAGTATGGAATTTTAGTGTGTACTAGATGTTTCTTTAGTTGTTTTGCTAGACATGCCCCCGGTTTGTTATGATAGGCGTAGAAATTAAATGTAAACCTCTTCAGTGCAAAATCAAAGTTTGAGTATAAATAATCACTTAGAGTCTTTCTGGCGTTATTCAATTCTGTCTCTAGGCTAGGTGAGGGTTGCGCTTTGTGAGCTAACTCAAGAGATTGTATTTGGTCAAGCAGTTTTGTAGTGGTAGCATTACATACCTTTCTCACCTGGGCCCCCAATTTAAGAAGAAGACCTCTTATACAGTATATGCTTTATGGGCATTCCAACATGTACTTGGATTTGATACAGAGTCACTGTTTGTGTGGAAAAAATCCCTTAGTTTGGATTCAACTTGTTTCTGTAGCTGTGGTCTATTAATCATGGAGGTGTTAAGTCTCCAAATTTTCCCCATGTGTTTGGGGTTGGCTGGGAAAAGCTGAAGTGAGATTGGTGCATGGTCTGACCACGTAATGTTGCCAATAGTAGCCAAGTGATGGGGGTGCAGGAGCTGGCTGGGCCAAGATCACAGCGGGTGAGCAGCTAGAAGATGGAGGCGCAAGCTGAGCGACTGATGTTGGCCATCAGGGTACCTTTCAGGTCTGTCCTTCACGGCTAGGCCCTAAGATGGCGGCCATTGGAGACATGAGGGAGCCGCTGAAGCATTGACTACAACCCTGTCTGGCTCCAGAACACAGCCAAACTGGGCTGAACTGTGAGCGCAGAAGCTGGGCAGTCTGTGATGGGTGGTTTTATATCTCACCTGGCTTGCTTCAGGGAGGATGGAGGCCAATTGCCTTGTGAGGATCTGGTGTTACTTCCTGGCTATCTCTTTGTTCGCTGATCTCGGCTCTGGTTTCAGTTATCTGTGACTGACATGCTCCCAAACTGTATCATTCTGTAGCTTGAGGTATGGGAACCCCCCTGGGTTGGTAATGAGGGGGGATTTGTTGCAATTTTCAGCGCTGGAGTTGCCAGATGTCCCAGGCTGAGAGGAGCTATGAGATCAGGCGCCCATCACAGTCTGCAGCCAGCCACTCCCCCCACCTCTCCATATTTTGGTGCTGCTGTGATGTCCAGCTTCAGGTGCGCACCCCATGAGCCCTCGAAGCATACATAGACCTTACACTTGGCAGAATCTGCCGCACGTAACCTGTCCATGTCCTTGACACCTTCCACCCCCTTCACATCAGATATTGCACCGCCCTTAACTACGGGCAGTGCAGACGAAGCAGCTAGTGGCAACTTGGCACCCCTAGATGGGGGCGCCACATTGTCCACCTCCAAAACAGGGGTTTCCGGCGCAGCCAACACGAATTTACAAAATACAGTCTCATATCTGATGGAGAAATGACTAAGGAAATGCTTCCTTCTCCGTCTAGCAGAAAAAATTACATCATCTCAGCCTAGACAAAGTTAATGGACTAGACCTTAAAGACTGACTTTTAATGATAAAGGGTGGAGTTCTTTGTAACGTTATACCTTTGCTGTACATTGTGACAGTGGTAGACCCTCAGTCAAGCAACAAAGGAAAGAAATATTGGGACTTTATATGAGGTAGGGAAAAAATATATCAACTAGCCTCCATATTTTTATAGACACATCCAAAGTGCATCAGCTCCTGACGAGTGGTGATATCCACAAAAGGCGTAGAGCTTTCCTATGATGCTATGTCACAACAATCATGTGTTACAAACTTTATATATTTTATTATTATAATAAACTGTTCCCCTACATATTACCTTGGCTACATTTTACCATGTTTATATTGACTTTTGGGCAATAGGCACCATTTTATATGAAACTAGATGAATTATGTTTTAATATCCATGTATGTAGATGAAATATCTGGTATATATGTATGTATATAATTTTTTATGTCTTGTATTGTTATTGGTACCTTTATAATATTTGGGTGTATACATGCCCATTTGCAATATTAAATAGGTTATTATATTACTTATCCATGGGTTAGTTCATTTTAAGTTCAAATGGTTGTCTACCTGTAATGAATAGCTCCGTTTTTGGAGATTGTCACCAAGTTATAGGTGGATGTGTTCCCAAGTCCACCCTCTTGTTGTTTCTCTTTCATTTTAGCATACATATTTTACTGCACAGACAGTAATAAGTGGAGTGAAAGTCACTTGTGTGTGTGCATAAGCTCCGGTTCACACCAGTGCAGCTTTGAAATCTCGTTACTTTAGTGCGATTTTGATGTGCCATTTAATTGCGGAATGCGACCTCATTTAACAGAAGTCAACGCAAGTCGCAATGAAATTGCAAAAAGTAGTGCAGAAAACTTTTTCAAAGTCGCTGAGATTTGAGTTAAAACTATTTAAATGGATCCATTGCCGGCAATGGAGTGCGACTTGTCATACAATTTTGAACTGTCAAATCACATGACAAATCACACTGGTGTGAACCAGGGCTAAGACAACTTTTTGAAGGAGGAGGGGGATAGATGTCAAAACTTTGGATGTGACATTGTACATCTGCCATTCCACTGAATGATGCAGTCTATCAATGCTCGTAACTGAATGTAAATTTGTGTGTTCACAAATCCAACACACAATTAGAAGTATTTCAGTAATATCATTAGTTAACCTCTCCGCCTCTTGTCAACTCTTTTGGCCAGCTCTTTTGGCCAGCTTGTCTGCACAAGTGACATAAAAAGTGGCATTAATTTGTTGAAAGGCAAACTAGACAGTGGTAAGGTTGCTGCCTCTCCTTAAAGAAAAAGTTTCTTCAACTTATGAATTAACTGTCAAAGGGTCAGTGCTGGCATAACTTTTAGGCCAGCCCCAATATTCTAAGGGCTGTCCAAGCTGGAATTCTTCTAAAAGTTCATTTTCTTCATTTTATGTGTTGCTAGGCTTTAAAAATATTAGTTTTAGGAATACTAATTTGTGATTTGGAACTTGGTTTCCAGTTTGTGAAATTAATTTGAATAAAACACTTATGTATTTTTTTTGCATTCTACAGATACTAAACAAAGGTAGAATAATGAGAAGTGGAAAACAAGATAGGTCCCAAGGCCAATCCCTTGTGACTTTGCTGCTGCCAGTAACACCAGAGTTTATTCCATCCTTCCGCATATTGGCCTATTATGTGGTCACAACTGGAGCAGGCCGTGAGGTCGTAGCTGACTCTGTCTGGATAGATGTAGAAGATACCTGCATGGGAACGGTAAGAATGTCCTAGGAAGCAATTAGACATCATATTGGTTTGGCACCACCATATATGATATCAGCAGATCATCAAATCATTCTAAAACATGGAACTCAATATAAAATGATTCTTCTGCTTTGAGCATTAACAATATGTATATGTTGTTGTCAATATATATTTGCCTATCTATAACCAAGTTTAGCCCTTAGCCCAATCCTAACCCCAAATCCCAATGTCAACCCAATCCAATCTTGTCCTATATGGTCAATAGTATGAGGACACCCATAACAATTTTCAGGTTCAGGTTTTTCCAGTGTTAATTTTACAGCATACAAGGTCATTTAGACAACTGTAAGCTTGAGAGAACAGTTTAAGTCATTTCCATGCACAAAGGAAGCTCTATTAGGACATAGGGGGAATTCTTACATTCCGTTTTTGACCAGAGAATCTCCCAGCAAACAGCAGAAAGGGGCCAAGAACACAGCCTTGTGTGGGAAACTGTCACATTCATGATAACTGCCCAGACATTTCCCAATCTGTTCATCCCCCACAGCTTTTACCTTTTGTATCAATTGACCCTCCCTCTTAGATTGTAAGCTCTAACGAGCAGGGACCTCTGATTCCTCTTGTACCAAATTGTGATGTAACTGTACTGTCTGCCTTCATTTTTGTAAAGCGCTACGCAAACTACTGGCACTATATAAATCCTGTATAATAATAATAATAATAATAATCTGAGCAGTGGTGTTTCCTTGTATGCCAGCTCAGGTTTGGTCTTAATTTCCACCAGTTTCCTAATCTGCAAACAGTTGTTTTGAAAGCTGTTTCAGCCATAGCGACAGATTCCTAAAGGATAAGTTCACCTTTTGTATTCAGGGTCAGTGGCGGTTGGTGAAGTTTTAGGATGGGGGGGGGGGCACCAGGCCAGCCCTTCCTTTTTGACCCATCCTACTTCTAATAAGCCCCACCCCTTATAGATTCCACCCACTCCGTCCCCTGTATTCCACATATTGTGTCAGGAGTACACAGCTCAGCATCACAGGACACCGTATACAGCTCAGCATCACAGGACACAGAATACAGCTTAGCATCACAGGACACAGTATACAGCTCAGCATCACAGGACACAGTATACAGCTCAGCATCACAGGACACAGTATACAGCTCAGCATCACAGGACACAGTATACGGCTCAGCATCACAGGGCACAGTATACAGCCCCAGCATCACAGGGCAAAGTATACAGCTCAGCATCACAGGTGGGGTATATAGCAGCCAGTATCACAGGTGGGGATAAATTGTAGCCAATATCACAGGTGGGGGTAAATTGCAGCCAATATCACAGGTGGGGTAAATTGCAACCAATATGATAGGGGGGTAAATTGCAGCCAGTATCACAGGTGGGGGCACTTATGCAGCCAATAATACAGGTGGGGGCAGTTATGCAGCCAATAACACAGGTGAGGGCAGTTATGCAGTCAGTATCACAGGTGGGGGCAGTTATGCAGCCAGTATCACAGGTGGGGACAGTTATGCAGCCAATAACACAGATGAGGGCAGTTATGCAGCCAGTATCACAGGCGAGGGCACTTATGCAGCCAATAACACAGGAGGGGGCAGTTATGCAGCCAATAACACAGGTAGGGGCAGTTATGCAGTCAGTATCACAGGTGGGGGCAGTTATGCAGCCGATAACACAGGTGGTGTCAGTTATGCAGTCAGTATCACAGGTGGGGGCACTTATGCAGCCAATAACACAGGTGGGGGCACTTACGCAGCCAGTATCACAGGTGGGGGCAGTTATGCAGCCAATAACACAGGTGGGGGCAGTTATGCAGCCAGTATCACAGGCGAGGGCACTTATGCAGCCAATAACACAGGTGGGGGCAGTTATGTAGCCAATAACACAGGTGGGGGCACTTATGCAGCCAGTATCACCAGTGGGGGCAGTTATGCAGCCAATAACACAGGTGGGGGCAGTTATTCAGCCAGTATCACAGGCGGGGGCACTTATGCAGCCAATAACACAGGAGGGGGCAGTTATGCAGCCAATAACACAGGTGGGGGCACTTATGCAGCCAGTATCACAGGTGGGGGCAGTTATGCAGCCAATAACACAGGTGGGGGCAGTTATCCAGCCAGTATCACAGGGGGGGCACTTATGCAGCCAATAACACAGGTGGTGGCAGTTATGCAGCCAATAACACAGGTGGGGGCAGTTATGCAGTCAGTATCACAGGTGGGGGTAGTTATGCAGCCAATAACACAGGTGGGGGCAGTTATGCAGCCAATAACACAGGTGGGGGCAGTTATGCAGTCAGTATCACAGGTGTGGGCAGTTATGCAGCCAATAACACAG